>CM061548.1:132757163-132762163 GCA_030864215.1 Capsicum pubescens
GATGAATGATCGAAAGAACCACTTTAAGTAATGAATATTGTTCAGATTTTAAGAAGAAAGAACTCCCTTGCTATCAAAATATCCAATATTTCGAAAAAAATTCACTAATTACCCATAGTCAGGAATAGAATAATTGAGGGAAAGATATTACGATGATAAAAAAAAATGACTGGCAAAACATAAATTGGCTAGTTCTCATTATTTAATTAAGAAATCCAATTGTTGGTCATTAAAGAATACAAAAGAAAGAATTTCCAATTTACAAGATATGATCTATCTGGATCTAAAGTGTCAATTCCAACAAATATTGAACAAAATTTTTTTTCTTGATTTCGAAATGGTTTGCCATCTGAGATGAATCTATTATTTCGATTTGTTATTTGTTATTGAATTACGTGGGTTTACATACGCATAAAGACCATAAAAGGAGTTTCGTTTTATGGTTCTTTCATATACGTTTTCTTTAATTGAATGAACGTTCTGATTCTCAATTTCTCAAAATACTTCAATTGGTACACACAAGAAATAGGCTAATTCAGTAGCCTTTTGTTCAATTTCTTGTGGAGTCAAATTCTCATCAGTACGGGTTAAGGGAATGGACCCCTGGCCTCGGATGTCCATATAAAGAACACGACGAGCATAAATACCCTCTTTAACTTCTATTCTAATGGACTGAATATCTTTTATAAGGAATCGGAGGAATATGCGATGATTTTTTCCTGGAAATCCCCAACGAAAAATACAGACTATTCCTTCCTTTATATCGAATCAATCATAACCACTACCTACATTCCAGGAAATTGTGCAGCACAAATAAGAGCTAATAAAGAGACCCGCAATTCCGTAGAAAGACATCACGATTCCTTGTGGAAAAAAAATAATTTGCTGAGGCGGAAAAAAAGATATCAAATTTCTACCAAGATAACTGGAAGTTACAACTAATAAGAAGCCTAATGAACCTAAAAAAAGGATAAAGGCCCAACAGAAATTACTTATTTTTCTAGACCCCGTTATAAGTTCTATCCATATATGTTCTGATCGCCAAGTCATACTTTACCCGATTGCATTATATTGGAATTGAGATAATACCCCATAGAAATTTGACTTTACTTTTTTGTTTCCGAAGTAACTCTCATCAACTAGCACTAGTTTGAGGTGAACTAGCACTAGTTTGATGTCAACCTTTAGGAGTAATTCATCAAATTGGTTAAATCTAAAATAATAACATACTCTTTATTTAATACGATCCCACTATACATATCGATATACATATAGATTAACCGACTACATTTCATCCATCCAATGATCCTGATCTATTTGAAAATTACTAGAATGGATATATCCATATATCATGTTTTTGCAGGCATAAAAGTTTTTTCCTTTATGTTCGGTAGAAATCACATGTTATACTCTATTCCAATAAATAGATATCCGTGTTATGATACAAGTCCACGTTTTTAAAAAAAAAAATGGATGAGATTGGGTCCCAGCGTATCTAAACAATCTTGTTTTTTTGAACATGAATAAATAAAGAAGCCATTGCAATTGTCGGAAAGACTAGGCCTACTAACGGCACAAAAATAGATGGAAGGTTCAAATTTGTCATAGAAGGGGTACCTCGATTTACTATATTGTATCTGTTATTATGTTATTATATAAATAAAGATATCTTGTAATAATTAAATAATTATAATTAAATTAAGAATTTGAATTCTAATTAGATAATATATAATATTTATTATTAATAGAATTTGAAGAATTTGAAATTCTTAGTATAGATCTAAGTATCTATATATCTAAATCTAACTGAGTACGTATAATAAGAATAAGTGCAAAGAATGTAGAACTAAATAAATGGACTTATTCATCTCTTACATGAGAAAGATATGTATCATAATAAACTTTATTATTTTTCTTCATTTCTTTGTCTTTTGTTCTTGTCTTCTAATTTTCTAAAAATAGATAAAGAGATTATCGAAAGATTCGTTCGAATCCGACCCAACATGAATTTTTAGCTAAAATGGTTTTTAGGAAGATAGAGAAAGATACAAAACTCTATTATCTATATTTTAATTTAAAATTATATACCTAAGACAAGAAGAAATTCGTTTTATTTTCCTAATTTCACGAAAGGAAGAACTCACTCTTGGTGATAAAGGCTTCTTGATTTGTAATCAGGAATATAGGTCAAAAAAGAGTTATCCTCAACTTTAGTTTTGATTCTTTCTACAATTAGATCTTCTATCACCAAAGAAAGGGCCATTATTATCTTATTTACTTTATCTTATTTACTATTATCTTATTTACTTTGATTCCGATAAACTAACTACTTTTTTGCTACAAACACAAATAAAATAAAATAATGGCCTTAGTGCTCTACTTGATTTTGCTTGACTTTTGATTCAAAGGAAAAAAGGCGTGGAGCTTAAATAACTCACTCAGAACGCTTTTTAAAAGATTGCGTGGTACAATTAGGTCGAATAAACCCTTCTGGAATAAGTATTCAGCTACTTGTGAACCTTCGGGTACTGTTTTATTCAATGTTTGTTCAATTACTCTTTTACCTGTAAATGCAATGTAGGCATTGGGTTCGGCAATAATGATATCCCCCAACATACCAAAACTAGCTGTCACTCCACCGGTTGTCGGAGATGTAAGGATTGATACATAAAATAATTTTTTATTTAATTGATAATCATATAAAGCAGACGATATTTTAGCCATTTGCATCAAGCTCAAACTTCCTTCCTGCATGCGCCCCCCCCAGAAGCACACACTATAATAAGAGGTAAAATTTGATTGGCAGCGTGTTCAATCAAACGGGTGATTTTCTCTCCGACTACGGATCCCATACTACCCCCCATAAACTGAAAATCCATAACCCCAATTGCTACGGGAATGCCGTTTATTTGGCCTATGCCTGTTTGAACAACCTTGGTTAATCCTGTCTTTCTTTGATAAGAATCAATACGATCTTTATAAGTCCCCTCTTCCGAATGAAATTCAATGGGATCCAGAGAGACCATGTCTTCATCCATAGGATCCCAAGTACCCGGATCGATCAAAAGTTCAATTCTATCCGAACTACTCATTTTCAAATGATATCCACATTGTTCACAAATATTCATTTTTGATTTAAAAAATTTCTTATAATTTAATCCATAACAATTCTCGCATTGAACCCAAAAATGCCTGTATTTTTGAGTTACCTCGAGATCATTAGAACTTTCTCTTATAGTTAAATCACTGCCAATAGTTAAATCACTGCTAGTTAAATCACTGCCAATAGTTAAATTACTGCCAATAGTTAAATCACTGCCAATAGTTAAATCACTACCAATAGTTAAATCACTGCTAGTTAAATCACTGCCAATAGTTAAATCACTGTTAGTTAAATCACTGCCAATAGTTAAATCACTACCAATAGTTAAATCACTGCTAGTTAAATCATTGCCAATAGTTAAATCACTGCCAATAGTTAAATCATTGCCATTAGTTAAATCACTGCCATTAGAACTTTCTCTTATAGTTAAATCACTGCCCTTTGTGCGAGTTTGTATACTGGAACCCTCGTTTTCACTACTATTTTTACTTTCACCACCACAAACGGCCCTATAAATGTAACTGTCACTGTAATTCTCACTACCACTTATAATGGAAGTATCTATACAGATTTGAGACTGAAGATAATTATCAATGCAACTATTAATGTGATTATTCCAACTATATTGAGTATCATACATGTAAGAATTATAGTAGGGATCTTCTCCCCTAAATCCATTATTCAGATAACTCGAGTTTCGATAACTATAAAAAGAACTTTCTAGTTCACTCAGAAAAGAATGATCGTTGTCAATCTCAAAAATTTGATTTTCAATATCAAAATAGATGGAATAACTGTCTCCATTCCTATCACTAACTACAAAAGTGTCATCAGAGATGAAATTCCGAATGTCTTTAACGCCGAATAAATAATCAACATTACTGCAACTAGGAATGTTTTTCACTTTTCAATTTAGATCTTCACTGGTATTTTCAATAGGACCAAGACTGCCCATTGATTTATTTAGCCCACACCTGCATTCGAACTCCTTCTTAAACAACATCGAATTAAACCACCATCTTTCCATAGAGTTTTCTTGCCCCCTATTTGCATGAAAATACAATAGATGAGTAGTCATTCGCTATAAAATTATTTATTTGAATATCTTATTTCCTATCAGACTAAGCATAGAAATCCAATCACTAGGATTATTAGTGAGTATTGAAAAAAAGTTCTGAATCTGGGGGAACACTTCACTATATATTAATATGTCGGAACCCCCTTTTATTATTAAAAATAATATAAATATAATAATATAATTTTTGATAAAGGGCGGCTTCTCCTATGTCGTGTCAAATTCGCATAGAAAAAAAGAGATTTGTCCTCTCCTATACTCCTATAAAGAAATAAAAAAAAAATTCTTAAAGTCTCGTCTAATACTAATATCTAACCACTAACTAATCTAAAATCTAATAAAATAATAAGTAATAAATTAAGCTTTCATTTCAACACGGAACGGAACAAAGGGGACAATATACAGGATGGGTAGAAAGAGTTGTGCTACTTGGCTTGATTCAGGGAAACTACAAACTACAGGATAGAAAAAAATATACCAATCCTAAGAATCCGTAGGATTTATTTTGGATCCAAGACAACAATAGAAAGATTTGAGTCTTAGATTTTTATTTAGTTTTCTAGATTTTGTATTTCAAATCTTGTATATCTAGGTAAGTATATACTTAGTCAAAATATATGCAATAGAATTTTTGTTGTATTCGGCTCAATCCTTTTAGTAAAAGATTGGGCCGAGTTTAATTGCAATTCAATTAAGAGAACGAAGGATAATTACTTGAGTTCTTTCTCCTTATCCTTCGTTATTTCCTGCTAATTTATCTGCTAATGTCTACTGTTTTTACTTATCCAAAACGTCCACTGCTGCAAAATTAAATACGATCTC
>CM061548.1:133367163-133679663 GCA_030864215.1 Capsicum pubescens
GGTTAGTGTAGTGGTTATTGCCAATGTTTGGCAGAAAGAGTCATAAAGGACAAATATTATATAAATTGAAATTGTAACTTAGCCAATCATTGGTGCCAATAAAGGAACGGGTAATTTCTTTATATATGTTAGTTTTCTAAATGTTAATTCAAAGACGACGATCTACAGATTATCATTATTTATGTAATTCTGTAATTGTTTCATATTTTTGGATTAAGAAACTGAGTTTTAGGTGTAAGATTTTTAGAGTAAGAATTTATATACGGATGTTATTCAATTCGTACATTTATGAAAATTATATATTTGAATAGATTTGAAACACTCGAAAGCTTTACGGAAGAGTAAGGTCCTTGAAAAGTAGCTTACATTCGGGTCCATTGGTTGAGGTAGGTTACGATTTAATTGGAGTTCAGACTCAATTTAATTGTGTATTCTCCTAAATTGGATACTTGTTTATTGGTATTCAGACATGCTTGAAATTGATGATGTTTGGATTGTTGAGGCGTGTATAAATGATTATCAAAAATTTACTTGATAGAATTGTCTTGTGACTTTAAGTTTACTTGTAAACTTGGTACATCGTATTGTATGTTGTGAGGTAGTGTAAATTTGATACTGATATTACTTGTTGATGGTGGATCAGGTACCACACCGGGACGGATATGTATATGTTGGATTGGGTACCACACCGATACAGATATATATATGTTGGATCAGGTACCACGCCAGTATGGATATGTATATGTTTTATTGGGTACCATGTCGGTACGGATATGTATATGGTGGGTCGGGTACCTTGCCGGTACGGATATGTATATATTGGATCGGGTACCACGCCAGTATGGATATGTATATGGAGGATCGGGTACCACGCCGGTACGGTACATGAACATAGATTTTTCCCTACAGGTCATGACTATTTGGACAAAAATAAGTCTCATAGCATGTGTGTACATATTTGTGTTGATTATGTGGATGTTTATAGTATGGTTGACACTCTTAACGGTTATGTGGCTTGGTTGTGAGTATTGTTTGATATTATATTATTATATTATTGATTCATTGAATTGTTGTTATGTGACGATACCTATCTAATTTTTATTTGATTTATGTTGTGCACATGTCATTAAGTCGAGTTGGCCTATGATACCTACCAGTACATAGCGGTTTGTACTAATACTACCCTGTACACTTCTTTTGTTGAGTGCAGAAAGCGGTCCAGAGGCTCAGACATGACCTCACCTATAGAGTTTGATAGAGGATCTTGATCCAATGGTGAGCACTCCGTCCCCAGGCTTCCATGGGTCATCTTATTTATTCTTGTCCATCTTTCGAGCAAAGAAACCTTCTTTATTTACTTTATTTTTGAATATCTCTTTAGACATGATCTTTGTCAGTAGTTCTTGTACGATGACTTTCGGTTCTTGGAAATTTTAGTAAGTATTTTGTTTGACTTCTGCATTAATAATGATTAGTCCTAGATTATTATTATTATGTTGATTTTATGATAACATCAACTTAATATTGACTAAGTGATTAGGTAATAGTTTGATTTAGATGGTTTTCCCATAGGAAGATTAGTGTGGGTGTCACTCATGGAGATTTGGCTCATGAAAAAGTTGGTATCATAGACCTAGGTTCGTGGATCTCATCATACAAGAACATGTCTAGTAGAGTTTTGCAAAACGGTATATAGACGTCTGTACTTTTCTTCGAGAGGCAACAGGGAAATAGGAAAATTCAAACTCCCCTTTCTTAGGTGTTATTACTTGATTTCAATTGGTATCTGACTTTTTTCACTCTTCTCGCAGATGATAAGAACACTAAATAATGGGGCAAGAGTTGAGGTGCCTGAACCGGCTGTTGAGGCTGCAGTTTGAGGTAGAGACCTAGCAAGAGGAGGACGGAGAGTTGCATCCACCAGTGGCAGAGCTCAGGTTGCAAGACCGGGTAGAGAGAGTCCAGTATCTCTTCCCCCACATGAGGATTTGCCTGAGGTTGTAGAGGATGGAAATATGTCAAGAAAAAATGAGCGAGTGTCGGTTTATGATGGGTTTGCACCAGTTTAGGAAGGTCCAACTCTTATTCTGATGTCATCCGCTGTGATTCAGCAAGTTCTGAGTTTTCTGAGTGGTTTGGCAGGATCAAGGACTATGCTTGCAGCACCCGCAGTCCGGTATGAGATATAGTATGGAATTTGTGTAGCCCCTTGAATGGAAGAAGTATTAGGATCAGATATTTTTCCAAGACATGTAGTGGGTCCGGTGAGGACCGGATATGAGCATGAGTTATTCTGTAAATTTATCAAGATGAAGCCTACTGTTTTTCATGGAACTGAGTTTGAGGATGCCTACGAGTTTATTATTGACTGTCATGAGAGGCTTCACAAGATGGGTGTTGTAGACAGGTATGGTCTAAAACTGGTTACTTTTCAGTTTCAGGGGAATGCTCAGATATGGTGGAGGGCTTAAGTTGAGTCTAGGGATGCAAGTTTACCTCCCTTGACTTGGACAAAATTTTACTCAACTTTTATAGAAAAGTACGTGCCTTGTACTTTGAGAGGTAGAAAAAGGGGTGAGTTTGCTCATCTTAAGGGAGGGAATATGTCAGTTGCGGCCTATGAGGCCAAATATCATTCATTGTCTCGGAATGCATCTCACCTGTTGAAAACTGGGGTGTCACGATCCAAAAAGCCATAAGTGGCACCCATTCTAATCTTCTTGTGGGAGAACCATCTAAACCGAACCTTACCCAAGAACTTAGTCAATATTAAGATAATGACATCATAAAATCAACATAATATTAATAATTCAGGACTAATCATTATTAATGCGGAAGTCAAATAAAATACTTGCTAAAATCTCCAAGACCCAAAAGTCATCGTACAAGAACTACTAAAAAATCATGTCTGAAGAAATCTACACATAAAGTAAATAAGGAATGTTTCATTGCCCGAAAGATGGACAAAAACAAATAAGATGACCCGTGGCAGCCTGAAGACGGAGTGCTCACCCTTCGGATCAAGATCTGCTATTAACTTTAGAGGTAAGGTTGTGTCTGAGCCTCTGAAAAACTTTCTTCACTCAACAAAAGAAGAGTACAGGGTAGTATCAATACAAATCACTATGTACTGGTAGGCATCATAAGCCAACTCAACTTAATAGGATGTACACAACATAATTAGAAAAACAAGTAGACCGACATCATCAAATAACAAATGCTCATTGAATCAACAATACAACAATAACAGGTCAACAGTGCTCACAACAAGCCACATAACTATCAAGAGTATCAACCACACGGTAAACATCCATAGAATCAACACAAGTATGTACACACATGCTATGGGACTTATTTTTACCCAAATAGTCAAGACCTGCAGGGAACAATCTATGTTCATGTACCGTACCGGCGTGGAACCTGATCCAACATAAATATAAATGTACCGGCGTGGTACCCGATCCATCATAACTATAAACGTACTAGAGTGGTACCCGATCCAACATAAATATAAACGTACCGGCGTGGTATCCAATCCAACATAAATATAAACGTACCGGCATGGTACCCGATCCAATATAAATATAAACGTACCGGCGTGGTACCTGATCCAACATAAATATAAACAAGTATTATCAATATCAATTTACACAACATACAACACAATGTACCAAGTTTACAAGTACACATAAAGTCATAAGACAATTCCATCAAGTCAATTTTCAATAAACATTTTTACACGAATCAACGATCCAACCATCAACAATTTCAAGCATGTCCGAATACCGATCCACAAGTATTCAATGTAGGAGCATACACACAATTAAGTCAAGTCTAAACTTCAATTAAACCGTAACCTACCTCAATTGAAGAAGCCGAAAGCAAGCTATTTTATAGGGGTCTTTCCCTTCCGTAAACCTTCCGAATAGTCAAGATTTGTTCAAATATATAACTCCCATAAAAATATAATATATTATGTCAAATCTCAACTAAAAGAAGTTTTCATTCTACCCCCAAATCAAGAATTCTTACCGAAAGAATCTTAGACTAGAAATCCTAGTCACATTATATTTAATAATTACTCAGTCATTTTTGAACCAAAACTGGGGACTAAATAAGAGAGAACAAAAATAGTAGTTGTTAATTTCTGGACATTATACGTGAATGGGATAGATTTGAAGGGAACTGTACAGAATTTGCATGAGAAATATACTATTTGGTAATGTTTACATCATTATTATTCAATGATTAATCATCACATTATCACAAAATTGTTTACCAAATTTATCCTTACATAGCACACAATGTATTACATGAGTAATAATAACGACCAAACCTTTTTTTTTTTCATTCCACTGTACGGTACTATGTATATTTAGTCATCATTATCTCATTATTAAATTGGCCTCTCACTACTTAGTAAATTCTATAAGCACAACACAAACGGGTAACCAACGAGTTTGTTACTGCAGTCTGCATAACCTCGCTTAGCCCCTACCGTCTTAAGTAATAAGTTACACATATGGAGAAGTAGAAAACAAATTCACACCAACAAGAAGTTACCTGAGTTTTAAAGGGAGAAACGACCTTGTTTAAAGCTGCGGACTGAAAATCAATAGTTTCGAACCGTATTATAGTAAACCCTAGCCACTTATACTCTTTCTTTTATTGACCACAAAAGTAAATACATTGAGATTTTGACCCACTAAATCTTTAATTAAGTTAATTATTTAAAATATCCAAAACTTAAATAAATTCTCAAGATTAATTCGGAATGACAGAGAAATACATTAAATATGTACATTGACTAAAAGTACATTCCGAATATATTGAAATTAATACGATACTAACCCGAGGTCGTCTCAATCAAAGATTGATCACAATTGTATTTAACTTTATTAAAAATCAATAATTCAACTAGTGACTTCAATAACCTCGAACACCTCAAGAATTGGTGTTACTCCTCCCATAAGTCAAAATTCACGTACACAGACTACGGAAAGAGTAAAAACAAGAAAGACGAGAAAATTTCATAAACGATTGAGAGAGTTGTTACATCAGATACCAATTAAACAACCGTTCGTCCCCGAATGGCAAGCAAGAGACAAGAAGGGGAAACAAGGAATTACCTAAATCAACAAAAAGATGTGGATACTTGCTATGCATGTCCGCTTCGGTCTCCCTAGTGGCCTCCTCAATAGGACGGTTCTTCCACTGGACCTTCACAGACGCAATCTCCTTAGTCCTCAACTTACGAACAGCTCTATCAAGAATAGCAACAGGTTCTTCTTCCTAAGAGAGGTTTTCAGCTAACAAGATGGAATCCCAATGAATTATGTAGTTACCATCACCATGAAACTTCTTTAGCATCGATACATGAAACACAGGGTGTTCTCCCGACAAACTCAGAGGCAAAGCTAATCTATAGTCCACTGGCCTCACACACTGAAGAATCTAAAACGGTCCAATATATCTAGGACTGATCTTACCTCGCTTCCCAAAATGCATAACACCCTTCATAGGTGACACCTTGAGCAATACTTGCTCACCCTCCATAAAGTGCAATCTCTAACTTTTCGATCCGCATACTCTTTTTGTTTGCTTTGAGCCCCTATAAGTTTCTCCTGAATGAACCTGACCTTCTCTAGTGAGTCCCTCAATAGATCAGTACCCCACAGTCTCACTTTAAATACATCAAACCACCCAATGGGAGATCTACACCTTCTCCCTTACAAAGCCTTAAACGGTACCATATCAATACTTAAATGATAACAATTATTATATGCAAACTCCACTAAAGGTAAAAAATGATCCCAATGACCTCCAAAATTCATCACACACGCACGGAGCATATCCTTCAATACCTGAATCGTCCGCTCGGACTGCCCATCGGTCTAAGGGTGAAAAGCTGTAACCTCATGCCCAACTTGCTGTACTAAGGTCCAACCTCGTGCCCAACGTCTCATGTAACTTCTTCCAAATGGTAGAGGTAAATTGAGTACCCCTATCCGAGATAATAAAAGCTGGGACCCCATGCAATCGAACAACCTTCTTAAGATAAATCTTGGCCAACTTTTCTGCATTATAAGTCACCTCAACTGGAATGAAATGAGCAGACTTCGTCAACCTATCCACAATAACCCATATAGAATCATACTTTCCCAAAGTCTTGGGAAGACAAACAATAAAATCCATAGCTATCCTCTCCCATTTCCATTTAGAAATAGGAATCCTCTTAAGAGAACCACCAGGCTTTTGATGCTCGTACTTTATCTGCTGATAACTCTGACATTTAGCAACAAAATCAACTATGTCATACTTCATTCAACCCCACCAGTAATGTTGCCTCAAATCACGATACACCTTGGTGGCATTAGGATATATATAATACTTTGAACAATGAGCCTCAGCTAGAATAGTAGGAATCAAATCATCAACACGAGGTACACAAACTCGCCCCTTAATCCGTAACACGCCGTCTCCATCAAGAATGGCCTCCTTGGCCTCACTCTGCAAAACCTTATCACGAATTTTTCTCAACTTAGCATCCTCAAATTGTTTAGCCTTGATTTGCTCAAGAAATATGGACCTTGCCTCAATGTTGGCTAGAATTCCTCTTCTCTCAGTCACCTCAAGTCGAACAAACTTGTTAGCTAGAGTCTGAATCTCTCTAGCCAACGAACGCCTTCTAGCATTCAAATAAGCCAAACTACCAATACTTTCTGACTTTCTTCTCAATGCATCAGCGACCATATTAGCCTTCCCCAAGTAGTAGAGAATGGTGATATCATAATCTTTCCATCCATCTACGTTGTCTCAAATTCAAATCCCTCTACGTGAACACATACTATAAACTGCGGTGATCAGTGAACACTTTACAACGAGCCCCATACAGGTAATGCCTCCATATCTTAAGAGCAAAAACTACAGCAGCTAACTCTAAATCATGAGTGGGATAATTCTTCTCATTAGGCTTCAATTGCCTCGATGCATAAGTAATAACATTCCTTTCCTGCATCAACACAACACCAAAACTAGAATGTGAGGCATCACAATAAATAATGAAATCCTTACCTTCTACCGACAAGGCAAGAATAGGAGCGGAAGTCAATAAGTTCTTGAGCTTTTGAAAACTCTCCTCACACTCAGACCAAATAAAAGGTACATCCTTCTGAGTCAACCGCATCATATGAGTAGCAATAGAAGCAAACCCTTTCACAAACCTATAGTAATAACTTGCTAAGCCAACAACGCTACGAACCTCCATCACTGAAGTAGGCCTAGCCCAATTCTTAACCGCTTTAATTTTCTATGGGTCTACCATCACTCCTTCCTTCAAAACCATATGCCCCAAAAAGGGTACGAAAGCCAACCAAAGCTCACACTTAGAAAACTTTGCATAAAGTTTTTTCTCTTTTAACAAACCCAAAACAATCCTTAAGTGATTCTCATGCTCCTCCTTACTCTTAGAGTAAACCAGAATATCATCAATAAAGACAATTACGAAAGAATCCAAGTAGGGTTTAAATATCCCATTCATCAAACTCATAAAAGCAGCTGGGGTATTAGTCAGCCCAAAAGACATCACAAGAAACTCATAGTGCCCATATATGGTTCAAAAAATAGTCTTAGGAATATCATCAGGCCGAATCTTGAGTTGATTATACCCGGACCTCAAATCAATCTTAGAGAATACAGATGCACCCTGCAACTGGTCAAATAAATCATCTATACGGGGCAAAGGATACCTATTATGGATCGTGACTTTATTCAACTGCCTGTAATCTATACACATATGAATACTACCATCCTTCTTCTTTACAAACAAGATAGGAGCACCTCACGGAGAGGCACTTGGACGGATAAAACCCTTACTCAATAAATTCTGTAACTGAGTCTTTAGCTCCCTCAACTCAGCCGGAGCCATCCTATAGGGAGGAATAGAAATAAGACGAGTAACTGGCTTTAGATAAATACAAAAGTCAATGTCATGGTCTGGCGGCATACCAGGCAAATCTGCGGGAAAAACCTCTTGAAACTCACACACCACAGGAACTGACTCAATAGATGGGACCTCTGCAGAAGTGTCCCGAAGATGTGCTAGGAAGGCCAAACAACATCTCCCAATTAACCTCTTTGCACGCAGAAAGGAAATAAGTTTCATTGGAGAAGGACTATAATCACCCTCCCACTCAAGTATATCCATCCAGGTATGGCCACAGTCACTGTCTTAGCATGGCAATATAATATAGCATGATACGGGAAAACTAACTCATACCCAAAATTATATCAAAATCTACCATGTCTAGAATCACTAAATCTGCCCAAGTTTGATACCCCATAAACATAACTGAACGAGAACGATAAACTCTATCAACAACAACAGAATCATCAGCAGGAGTAGACACGTGAATCGGAAAGTCAAGCAAATCATACACCATGTCCAGTCCCACAACAAAGTTAGCAGACATGTATGAAAAAGCAGAGCCAGGATCAAATAATACAGTGGCCATCTGGTCACAGACAAGAATAATACCTATAATAACAACATCTGATGCCTCTGCCTCGGGCCTGCCTGGAAAGGCATAAATATAGGCCCTACCACCAGTCTGTAAGTCACCCCTGCCAAGCTAAGAACCACCTCAATGGGGCTGATTACCTCCCTTACCTTCATGATGACCACTACTACCACTCTATAAACTACATCTACCATTACCACTACCTCCCCTACCTGTCGGAACGAGAGCTCCAGGAGCCTGCTGTTAGCTAGACTGACCAAACTGCCTTGTGTTAGGACAAAACCTCCTAACATGACCCACTCTGCCACACTCGTAACATGTACGATCTAAGGTAGGCCGCTGATCTAAAAAAGATAAATCGAGGTAACCACTAGAGTATGAAAATGGTTGGCTAGCTCCCGACGGACCACCCACAGACACCGGCATCGCTGACTGAATGGGGCGGGCAGGGTATCCTTAAGAACCCTGACCCCTATAATAAGAACCACTAAAACTGCCTCCTCTGCGAGCCTTCTTTTCCAACGCCTTAGCATAATTCTCTTGCCTTACGCCCTCCACCTTCTTAACAAAATCAACTATCTCCTAGAAAGACCTACCTGAAGATGTCATCTGAAGAGCAGATATCTGGAGACCTATATTCAACCCCTTCACAAAATGACAAATCATCTCCTCCTCAGTTTTCAACAAATGAGATGTATACCGAGACAATGAATGAAATTTGGCCTCATAAGCCGCAACTGACATGTTCCCCTACTTAAGATTAGTAAACTCATCCCTTTTTCTATCTCTCAAAGTACGAGGCACGTACTTTTCTAGGAACATTGAGTAAAATTATGTCCAAGTCAAGGGAAGTAAAAATGGATCCCTACACTCAATATACTCCCTCCACCACATCTTCGCATCCCCCTGAAACTAAAAAGTAACCAGTTATACACCATACCTCTCAACCACCCCTATGTTATGCAGCCTCTCATGACAGTCGATGATAAACTCGTAGGCATCTTCTGACTCAGTTTCATAAAAGATAGGGGGCTTCATCTTGATAAACTTACAGAACAACTCATGCTCATCTCCGGTCATCACCGGATCCATCACCTGTCTTGGAAAAACATCAGCTCCAAACACTTCTTCCATTCGAGAGGCTATAGCAGCAGCATGCTGTATCCCATGCTGAACTGCAGGTCCTGCAAGCATAGTTCCTGATCCTGCCAAACCACTCAGAAAATTTAGAACCTGCTGAATCATCGGAGAAAACATATGAATCGGAGCTGCACCTCCCTGAGCTGGTGCAACCCCATCATAAATCGGCACTCGTTCATTCTGTACTGGCATAGCTCCATCTTCTTCAACCTCAGGAAAATCCTCACGTGAGGGAGGAGATACTGGCCTCTCTCTAGCTGGCCCAGCAGCCTGAGCTCTGCCCCTGGTGGGTGCTGCTCTCCTTCCTCCGCCACGTCCTTCTCTTGCCCCATTCTTTTATGTTCTTACCATCTGCGAGAATAAGAGTAAAAGAAGTCAGATACCAATTGGAATCATCAGATACCAATTGAAATCAAGTAATAGCACGTAAGAATAAAGAATTTAAATTTTCTAATTTCCCTGTAGCCTTTCGAAGAAAAGTACAGACGTCTTCGTACTGTTCCGCAAAACTCTACTAGACATGTTCCTGTACGATGAGATCGACGAACCTAGGATCTGATACCAACTTTGTCACGATCCAAAAGGCCATGAATGGCATCCATTCTAATCTTTCTGTGGGAAAACCATCTAAATCGAACCTTACCCAAGCACTTAGTCAATATTAAGATGATGAAATCTTAAAATCAACATAATACTAATAATTCAGGACTAATCGTTATTAATGCAGAAGTCAAATAAAATACTTGCTAAAATCTCCAAGACCCGAAAGTCATCTTACAAAAACTACTAACAAATCATTTCTGAAGAAATCTCCACATAAAGTAAATGAGGAATGGTTCATTTCCCGAAAGATGGACAATAACAAATAAGATGACCCATGGCAGCCTGAAGACGGAGTGCTCACCCTTCGGATCAACATCTGCTATCAATTCTAGAGGTAAGGTCGTGTCTGAACCTCTGAAAAACTTTCTTCACTCAACAGAAGAAGAGTACAGGATAGTATCAGTATAAACCACTATGTACTGGTAGGCATCATAGGTCAACTCAACTTAATAGGATGTACACAATATAATTAGAAAAACAAGTAGACCGACATCATCAAATAACAAATGCTCATTGAATCAACAATACAATAATAACAGGTCAACAGTGCTGACAAACAAGCCACATAACTATCAAGAGTATCAACCACACGGTAAATATCCATAGAATCAACACAAGTATGTACACACTTGTTATGGGATTTATTTTTTCCCAAATAGTCATGACCTGCAGAGAACAATCTATGTTCTTGTACCGTACCGGCGTGGTACCCGATCTAACATAAATATAAACATACCGGCGTGATCCATCATAAATATAAATGTACCGGCATGGTACCCGATCCAACATAAATATAAACGTATCGGCGTGGTACCCGATCCAACATAAATATAAACGTACCGGCGTGGTACCCGATCCAACATAAATATAAACGTACCAGTGTGGTACACGATCCAACATAAATATAAGCGAGTATTACCAATATCAATTTACACAACATCACAGAATACAACACAATGTACCAAGTTTATAAGTACACTTAAAGTCATAAGACAATTCGATCAAGTCAATTTTTAATAAACCTTTATACACGGATCAACAATCCAACCATCAATAATTTCAAGCATGTCCGAGTACCAATCCACAAGTATCCAATTTAGGAGCATACACACAATTAAGTCGAGTCTAAACTCCAATTAAACCATAACCTACCTCAATTGAAGAAATAGAAAGCAAACTATTTGCAAGGGTCTTTCCCTTCCGTAAACCTTCCGAATAGTCAAGATCTGTTCAAATATATAACTCCCGTAAAAATATAGTAAATTACGTCAAATTTCATCTAAAAGGAGTCATCATTCTACCCCAAATCAAGAATTCTTACCGAAAGAATCTTAGACTATAAATCCTAAATGTCACATTATATTTAATAATTACTCGGTCATTTTTGAACCAAAACTGGGGACGAAATAAGAGAGAATAAAAATAGTAGTTGTTAATTTCTTGACATTATACGTGAATGGGACAGATTTGAAGGGAACTGTACATAATTTGCATGAGAAATATACTATTTGGTAATGTTTACATCATTATTATTCAATGATTAATCATCACATTATCACAAAATTGTTTACCAAATTAATCCCTAGATAGCACACAATGTATTACATGAGTAATAATAACGACCAAACCCTTTTTTTTTCATTCCACTGTACGGTACTATGTATATTCAATCCACCCTTTATATCACCATCATAGACAAATGATTAGTCATCATTATCTCATTATTAAATTGGCCTCTCACTACTTAGTAAATTCTATAAGCACAACACAAAGGGGTAACCAACGAGTTTGTTACTGCAGTCTGCATAACCTCGCTTAGCCGGTTAGCCCCCACCGTCTTGAGTAATAAGTTACACATATGGAGAAGTAGAAAACAAATTCACACCAACAAGAAGTTACCTGAGTTTTAAAGGGAGAAACGACCTTCTTAAAAGCTGCGGATTGAAAATCAATAGCTTCTAACCGTATTATAGTAAACCCTAGCCACTTATACTCTTTCTTTTATTGACCACAAAAGTAAATACATTGGGATTTTGACCCACTAAATTACTAATTAAGTTAATTATTTAAAATACCCAAAACTTAAATAAATTCTCAAGATTAATTCGGAATGACATAGATATATATTAAATATTTACATTGACTAAAAGTACATTCCAAACATATTGAAATTACTACGACACTAACCCGAGGTCGTCTCGATCAAAGATTGATCACGATTGAGTTTAACTTTATTAAAACTCAATAATTCAACTAATGACTTCAATAATCCCGAACACCTCAAGAATTGGTGCTACTCCTTCCGTGAGTCAAAATTCACGTATACAGACTACGAAAAGAGTAAAAACAAGAAAGACGAGAAAATTTCATAAACGACCGGGAGAGTCGTTACATGGGGAGGAGAGGATCCGTCTTTTTGTGAAGGGTTTGAATACAGGTCTACAAATTTCTGCTCTTCAAATGACATCTTCAGGTAGGTCTTTCCAGGAGATGGTTGATTTTGTCAAGAAAGTGGAGGGCGTAAGGCAAGAGGATTATGCTAAGGCAATAGAAAAGAAGGCCCGCAGGGGAGGCAGTTTTAGTGGTTCTTATTCTAGGTGTCAGAGTTCACAGAGATACCCTGCCCGCATCATTCAGTCAGCAATGCCGGTGTCTGTGGTTGGTCCCAAAAATAGGTCAAATTGCGGGGGTTAATTTTAAGGTTTGCAGGGATTTTAAACCCCCACAAATTGTTATTCCTGTCGTTCCCAAAATCCCTACAATACGAGCCGTCACAAACAATTTGCGATAGTGTTTTTCCGCCCGCCATAATTAATTTGTGGCTGTTATTTTGCAGCGATCGACCTCTGCTACTCTAAATTTAATTCTTTTTATAATAAATTTTTATTTAAAAATTGCGGCGGTTTAAAACCTTCGTAATTTTTTTTTAAAATAAATAAATAGTAGGACCCATCAATTTTCAATAACAAATTATAAATTTTAATTTTAGCTCAAATTTAATTGTTTCTTTAGGCATAACCCACAATCCAATATTTATTAAATTCATATATCATTAAAACAACATGAGTAATTAAACATTGTAATTCACAAGCATCTCAAAAATACATTGAACGTTAAACTTCAAAATTAGATTTTCAACATTAACATCTTCAAACTTCAAATTTTCAACATTAACTAGTATCTTCAAATTCCAAAATTAAATTTAAACACAAAACCTTCATTATTCTTAGATTCGCTCCAACCACACAATGACATCGCCATAATTGAATATCCAAGACAATTTACAACAAAATCAATGACTGTCATTAGGATCACTATCTTCACGAGGTCTCCTTGCATCATGGGCAAAATGGGTCCACTAGCCGCATCACTTGGCTACATAAAAATGCAAAGTATAAAAATCAATCAGATAAACTTTCAGTCTTTATAAAATTTATATTTGTGTACAACTAAAAAACATCATGATAAATATAAATAGATCAATCAACAAGTACTCCACGCTACAATTTCAAACTACTCAATCAGTTGATCAAACTAGGAACCTGAGTACTGTTCAACATACATGTAACATCTGGAGAATTGCTACCCAATAGTTTCATGCACGAATTTATCACTTCATCTGTTGAGAGACTCACAAAAATCACGTCGAGCGCTAAATATATCTACCAAAACAAAAGCAACATGTACACATTTCAAATCACTACACTTAAAATATTTTCAAGTCACTAGTACACATTTCAAATCACTACACTTAACTATTTTCAATAAACTAATTCACATTACAAGTCAATATACTTAATCATTTTCAAGTGAATATACTTTATTATTTTAAAGTTATTAGTACACATTTCAAGTGACTATACTTAAACCATTTTTAAGTCACAAGTTCACAATTTCAAGTAACTACACAATCGTTTTTAAGTAACAAGTTCGCAATTTCAGGTAACTACACCTAATTATTTTCAAGTCACTACACTTAATAATTTTCAAATAACTTATGCACTAGTACACATTTCAATTCACAACACTCAAACCATTTTCAAATAGCTAATTGACATTTCAAGTCACTATACTTAACCATTTTCAAGTCACAACACTTATATTTTTAAATAACTAGTAGACATTTCAAGTCACTACACTTAACCATTTTCAAATAACTAATTCACATTGCAAGTCACTACACTTAACCATTTTCAAATAATTAATTCACATTTCAAGTCACTACACTTAACCGTTTTCAAGTAACTACTTCACATTTTAAATAACTAGTTCTTAATCATTTTCAAGTCACTACACTTAATCATTCATTTCAAGTTACTATACTTAACCACTTTTTAGTAACTAATTCACATTCCAAGTAACTACACTTAACTATTTTCAAGTTACTAGTTCACAATTTCAAGTAACTACACTTAACAGTTTTCAAGTCACAAGTTTGCAATTTCAAGTAACTACACTTAATCATTTTTAAATAGCTAATTGACATTTCAAGTCACTATACTTAACCATTTTCAAAACACTACACTTAACCATTTTCAACTCTCTAATTCACATTTCAAGCAGAGGCGGATCCAGGATTCTGAGGTATCGAGTGTCATGCCGTCCAAGTAGGATTTTCAGGTCGATTCTTTTAATTTTGGGTTACAATTAGGGTTATTTATCATTTTTTTTATTATATAAGCAAATCGATCAAATACGGCTAGTGAGTTATGTGTTTTTTTTAGATATTCTGAGATCAAAAACTCGTAAGTAGTTTAATTTTTTTTCGATATAAGAGATCTTATTCTTCAAAACTTTGAGAGAGAAAAAAGATATTTTTCATGTTAAAAATTTAAATTTATATAAACCATATGATACAATTATCTTAATATATTCATATTCCATTACATTTATATGTTGAGAGTGTTGTTGCAGAAATATAATTTGAAAGAATTAAAAATTATAGCTTCAACTTAATCATCTTCACTTAGTTCAAACGATCGAAAACTTTAAATTTTAATATCTCTAACATAATAATATCCATAATTTTATAGACTTGAACTTTTTAAAAAAATTTAATATGTTCTTAATAATATTTATGTGACGTTTAAGATTTAATACTCATTAATTCACACAAATACACATGAAACACTGGTATCAAGAGAAAGTTTTGGAAAACCAGGAATTAATTAAAGAAAAACAACCCATTTAAATTAATAAAAAATAGCAAGTAAATGAAAAAACCTAAAAAGACAACTAAGCCCTCGACACACAACTACGGAAGACACAAAAATGAAGTGGGGGTGGCTGAAGTGCTAAGCAACTTCCCTTTGTGCAAGCAAGGGAAGGAGGAAAAAATTACAATGCTCATATTGACAGGGATTCAATCCCTGGTCTACAGGGTGGTATTCTCTGCCTATTGCCAGTGACACTAACTGCCACTTTGTACATGGGGTGGCAAGTATATTATATATTCAATTCTTCAGCATTATATGCATATATATACAGTGTCTCAACCGAGGTCTGCGGGTGCCGTGCCACCCCCACGAGTACACATAGATCCGCCCCTGATTTCAAGTGACTAAACCTAACCATGTTCAAGTCATGAATTCACATTTCAAGTGCCAACACTAAACCAATTTCAAGTCATGAATTCACATTTTCAAGTGATTACACTTTACTAATTTCAAAACACAAGTTCACCTTTCAAGTAACTACACAAAACCATTTTCAAGTTGCTAATCCACTTCTCAAGTGACTATACTTGATCATTTTGAAGCCACTAGTACACATTTCAAAACACTACACTTGACCATTTTCAACTCTCTAATTCACATTTCAAGTGACTAAACTTAATCATTTTCAAGTCATGATTTACATTTTCAAGTGATTACACTTTACTAATTTCAAAATACAAGTTCACCTTTCAAATCTCTAATCCACTTCTTAAGTGACTATACTTGATCATTTTGAAGTCACTAGTACACATTTCAAAATACTACACTTGACCATTTTCAACTCTCTAATTCACATTTAAAGTGACTAAACTTAATCATTTTCAAGTCATGAATTCACATTTCAAGTGTCAACGCAAAATCAATTTCAAGTCATGAATTCACATTTTCAAGTGATTACACTTTACTAATTTCAAAACACAAGTTTACTTTTCAAGTAACTACACTAAACCATTTTTAAATCACTAATCCACTTCTCAAGTGACTAAACTTGATCATTTTAAAGTCACTACTACACATTTCAAAACACTACACTTAATCATTTTCAACTCTCTAATTCACATTCCAAGATCCAACTAATTTGGTTGTATTTCAAGGATAATCAATCTCCCAAGTCTTCCTAAATTCTCTTTTGGAAAACTATTATTGGATGAAACAAAAAAACTTCAAGTCCTAACAAATAACCTTCTCCTTTACGAAAATATGCACATTACAGAACCTGAATTGTGTGCTTGATGACAGTTATTATCCAAGCACTTCCAAAACAAAAAGACATGAACGAAGAGACATTTTAAAGCAAAAACCTACATATAGCTGTAATTTTAGACATCATGATGTACAACATTGTAACTACAGATAAAGAATTGCTTCTAGCCACTGTAATTCTCAAAATACATACATCCAGGAAGTGTAAAATGAATAAGTAAATCTATGTATATATCAAAATGTACTAAACCGATCCTTATTTTAAGGTAAACTGGATTATCTACTTGTTAGAAGGGATATTAATCAATGAATGGAGATACAAGTTACAATAGCACAAGCCTCTTGATTTACCATCTTCTACACCAAGAGTTGGAAACTTTTAAGGGCGAGAAGACATTCTCTGATGATGCACAATGCTCAAAGTGGATGGTGACTCAGAAAATGTCACTTGCCTGGATCATAATGTCGTCAAGATCCCTGACTGGTTTGAACAGAGGCAAGAGCAATCTGGCTCAGTGAGCTTCCTTTTCACCAGACGTTTTTCATGATTGATCATTAATAACTTATGGTAACTTATTCCTCTAAACATCGGGGATCGTGGAGAGAGGAACAGGGAATAGAGGGAGGTCGCCGCTGGTTCGGTTGGACGGGAACTGGCAGCACCGATGGAGGGTGAAGGAGTTTGCAGGTAAGTTGTTCCCGATGGTGGTCTTGTCAGTGACTAAATAGAAAGAGAAAGAGAACGGGGGAAATGGGAAAGAGCGGCAACAACGAGGCGCTTGATTGTCCGCCGTCAGCGATCAATTTATGGGGGGAGGGAGAAAGGTGGCGTTGTAGAGAGAGTGTAGTGAAGGAGGCGACTGATTCTTTGGCTAAAAGTGAGGGATTAGGATTTTCTTTTTGGTTTAAAAGGAAAGAGGGAAAAGGTTTGATCCAATCGTTAGATCAATTGATCAACGACTGAGATCTATAGATTAAAAATTTGGTCTAAATTTGAATGAAAATTAAAATTGAGTTCACTTAAATACAATTTGAACTAGAATTGTAACAAATTAGATAAAATTAGGCTACAATTGTTATAAATTGGCAAAATCAAGTTAGAAAATAAATAGATTGAAAAAAAATAAATTGACTAAGGCTGCAGATTAATAAATATAACAATAATGTAAAAATAAATAATATAATAGTAAAAATAAATAATATAATTATTCTCAGATTAGTTGTGAATAAATCGCTTAAATAAAAATACAACACACAATATATTATTTTAAAATCAATAATAATAAAATATTATATTTGAATTGATAAATCATAAAAAATGGTAATACAAAGTAATAAAATAATTTGTATATATTTTAAAATCATTGATGTGATACGTCATTACTTATTTGATATCAAAATAATATGTAAAAAGTATTAATGTTAAAAATTAATAATTTTTAATAAAATAGCAGCCTAAGAGGAGCACCGGGAGGTCAAAATTGGGTGTCAATAGTCAAAATAAGCATACATTGTACAATTGATGTTGTTCAGTGTTAAGAGTTCACTTCTGAGTTTTATAGGTATAAATTTCTACTTCATGAGCTTAATACCAAGGGTAGCATGAGAAAAAAATAAAAATTATCTTACAAATATGCCAAGGCTGATATTTAAATATAATAATAAATTCATAGTAATAATAAATTAAAAAATATTATAAAAATTGTTATTCTTATAAATAAATTACGTATGTCACATAAAAAAATATTATTTAAAAATTATCGATAATAAATTTGAAATAAATTGAGCATAATAATAATAATAATAATAATAATCAATCAATCAATCAATCATGGTGACATCTTTTGATTGATTTCTCTATGAGATTTTAAGAAAATGAATACAATAATTAACCCGATTTAGTCCCACAAATTGGGGTCTGTGAAGGGTATAGTGCACGCAGACCTTACTGCTAAGGTAAATAGGTTGTTTCCGATAGACCCCTGATTTAAGAAAAATAGTCTAAAGTTGTCCAATTTCAAGAAAAAAATAGTGAAAATTGATTTAATATTGACCGTTGATCAAATATGATGAACGACTATGATTAGAATTGAGGAGATAAGGCAAATTGAGATTAAAAATTGGGTTAAAAAATATTAAATTGAAAATTTCGATTGAGTTAAATTAAACTCAATTGACACAAATTGAGTATAAAATTGCTAGAATTTAAATAAATTAGAAAAACTGAATTGAATTAGTTTTATATTTAATAAATATAGTAAAGTTGTTGCCATGTGACCAGGAGGTCACGGGTTCAAGCCTTGGAAACAGCCTCTGACAGAACTGCAAGGTAAGGCTACGTACGATACACCCTTGTGATGGGGCCCTTCCCCGAACACCGCGCATAGCGGTAGCTTTAGTGCACCGGGTTGCCCTTCTTTTTATTATTTTTAAATTAATTATAAATAAATTATTTAAATATAATTAATGATGTCAATCGCATAATAATGTCAATGCATTTCGTATACTATATACATATATATATGTATATATATATATATATATATATATATATATATATACAACGTATTAATCTGATGAATTATTGGTTAATTAGCTTCATTATTATAACTTTCATAGTGTATTATTACCTCGATGATACGATGTTAACATTTTATTAAAAATATTTGGATATATAGATTCATTATATTATTACCTTGATCAATCGATCGTATGATATTAATGTATTTAATATATAATTGAATACATTTAATTTTTTTAAATATAAAAATTATTTATTTAATAGTAAACTAAAAATATCAAATATTGACGGACAAGGTCATTTTTATAAAGTTAATTTATATTTATTTTTAACAAAAATGACACTGTCCATCGCTTTTTGTAAAAAATATGAAAAAATAAAAAAATAATTAAAAATTATTACGGATAGCATCGCTTTTCTATAATTAATATTTTAAAAATAAAAAATTATAGCGATGTTGTCCGTCGATTTTAATAAAAATAAATAACAATAAAAATTATATTTAAAAACCAACGGATAAAGTCACTTTTTATCATAATGTTAATTTTTATTTATTTTTAACAAAAGCGACACTACCCGTCGCTTTTTGTAACAATACAAAATAATAAATATAATTAAAAATTGCGACGGATAGCGTCGCTTTTCTATAATTAATATTTTAAAAATAAAAAATTATAGCGACGTTGTCCGTCGATTTTAATAAAAATTAAATTTAAAAACTGAAGGACTACGTTGCTTTTTATGATAAAGTTAATTTTTTATTTATTTTTAACAAAAATATTAAATATTTTTTTAAGTAAAAAGAAGCCAAGTTTAGACGCTATTTTTTTTTATGGATAGAGAGGGTTTTTAACCCCTGCAAATATATTCGATGGATATTAGGGGTTAAAACCCCCCACAAATTTATAAATTTTAGCGACAAGTTTTTAACCCTACAAGTTATTTCATTTTACAGGGGTTAAAATAACCCCCGCAAATAAACCCCCCAATTAAACTCGTTTTTTGTAGTGATACTTGGAAAACAGAGACAGATATGCGAACCAACTATCCCCATCTCTTCTCTACAAATTTAGATTCAACTTGAGGTAATGGTTTCTCTTAAAATGATTCTCTCGTTTTCTATCTCAGCTATCCAACCATTCTAATGTCATTGCATGCATTCATAAATTTAGTTCAGTCCATGAGTCATGTTTTAAATTCAGTTACTTAACCATGATTCAGCTCATAAGTATGTAGTATATGATCTCAATTTTCTTAGTATCTCAGCCTAAACAGTTTCATTCAGGGACGAATGATCCCAAGGAGGAGATATTGTTATACCCCACAAGGTCCTAGATAAGTTTTCAGCTATATGTCTTGTCTTTAGAAGTCCCAAAGGCATTTGCACTAAGTATGAGAGATTTAGCCATTTTAAGACCCCAAGATTTTGAACAATTTATTTTTGGCCATCCTGAGTTTGAAGCATCAATTTATGAGTTGAAGTATGTTTAGGGATGTTAAAAGGGTCATCTGGGAGAGTTTTGGAATTTTTGAAAAAGGTTCGGGGTGTTTTTGGATCATGGAGGCAGAATGCCTCCGCGATTTGGGCATGTCACAGAGATTGGACCTCCGTAATACACATCATTCCATGGAGGTTAGTCTGCGCGATACATGCTATGTCATGGAGACTAGTCTCTGCTAAGCCTCCATGCTATGGAGGTTGTGTTTTTCCTGCAACTTTATTTAAAGTCCAAAGGGGCATTTTGGTCTTTTCCCCCTCACCCCAAATGCCTAATTGACGATTTAAAACTCAAGAGCGACATTATTTTCCTCATTCCTCATTAATTAACAACGTGGAATTATCCCCTATTCCCAAGAACACAAAAAAAAAAAGCTTTTCTCAAGAATTCAACCATTCAAGGTCCCAAATTCCAAGTCTTCTTCAAGAATTTAAGCAACTCAGGTATGTGGGATATTCATCAATGGTCGCTTCTACCCATTGAGTCCCTAGAAATCCCTTGTTTTCAAGTTTAAACTGTTTTCTCTTTTTCATGAAATTTCAATGTTACATATGAATTTACTCAGATTTCTCTCAATAGTTTCGAGTAAAAACCATGACTTTATGCTTCCCATGTGAATTATACTCTTACATGCTTAAAATACCAGTCATCCATATCATGTTCAGTTGTTACTATGTCAATTTATCAAGTTATGAACTAAGCTATGTGAGCAGGTTGTCCTCCCAAGTTTAACATATTTTCATACTCATAATCATGAATTTCCTTACAGTGATCTTAAACGATGTCATTATATTTAAAGTATTATTCAGTGCTGGAGGGTTATGAACACCCGATACCTATATGTTTATACATATTTCTACTTTCAAGAAACAAGTGATTCAGATCATGATTTTATTTTCATATTCAGAGTATCATGTTCATGCTGAGAACTTATCATTACCATATTTTGTTAAACGAATAATAATACTAGTGTTACTCAGTTGGGAGTAGAACTTAGCACTGAGTGAACGCAGGGATGCGACTCCCCTGTTAGTTAGGCATGAGTCTTTGTAGTAATCCCTAAGTTCTAGACCTACGAGTCCATCTTAGATTTTGAGGGGTACCCCATCAGTAGAGGCATGACACCCTCGTCCTTTGGGACATCAACCTTATGGATCCACATCATACCCCTAGCAAGGTACCAACATCCTTTTAACTGGGGTTACAGGTTGGATCCCGATAGCTCAAATTAGGGCATGTCAGTTGTTTCTATCTCCCACAATATCGATTCAGTATTCAGACTATATCAAATCACGATTGCATGACCAAGTGTTTAGTTTATCAGTCATTCAGTTAGATTATTCAGTTTTACAGATTATTGATGCAGATGTTTTGCATTCATATCACATGTTCTTACATCCATGCTCAATATTTATATGTACCTTAGTTGTCCTTATCTCATGTACCAGTACATTCAAAGTACTAATCGCATACTCTCTATTACGCTATGTTTTCTTATAACATAGGTTCGGACGCTCAGTTCCCCGATCACCCTTAGTCAGCTCAGTGGCCCTCAGTAGCAGTCGTGATGAGTCCTCATCCATCGAGGACAAGATATTTTTAGTATTTTCTTCATCTCACACAATCGTAGTTAGTTGGGGGGGGGGGGGTTTCCCACCCTCTCCTCATGTTTTAGAGGATTTCAGATAATCAGCTAGTTTCTTTTTAGCTTCTCTTTACCCAACAGTCTTGACATGTTGAGTATTGTTTCCATAGTATATCTTACCAGTATTTTATCAATTTAACTTTTGCACATGATATTTGAATACTATTTTCTTATTTATTCACTGCACACAACAGGTACCAGATCATGGGTTAGCTTGGGGTCACTTGTGGCCTTAATTACCATGTTACGAATAAGGGGTAGCCTCGGGTCGTGACCCCCTCTAAGACTAGGTGTGCTAATAGAATGGGGTTGTGTATAACAATACTTCTCGATTTTCCATAACGACATTTAGTACTAATGAATGTCCTTGCATTGCTATCTCCACCTAAGAGGTTGGGTTTGAGTTTAAAAGTGAAAGAGGGGTGGAGTACACGTATATTGATCCCGCTAATAGGCCGGTCACTAAAAAAGAGATGGACTGGGAGAGATACTATTTGAGATTGATTTGGATTCATGGTTGATTGAAGAGAGAAGTGGAGCTTAAATTTTATCTATATTGAGAGCAAACGAGACGTCTAGGTATAATTTTCTAGAGGAGATAATTCATTTATGGTGAAGTTAATGGGGAATTAATCCCTTATTTAATAGAGATTCTAAAGTTGGATGTAGGCGATGGAGATAGAAGGACAAATATCTTTTTGTAATTATTGCAAAATATTATTATGAAAAAGTGGAAATTTTATTACTCCCTCCTTTTCATATTCGAGTTGGTTGATACTGAGAGCGAAGAGAATGTCTGGGTAAATTATCTAGACGAGATAGTTTATTTATGGTGAAGTTAATGGTGGTTAATCCCTTATTTATTAAAGTTTCTAAAGTTGGATGTAAGAGGTGGAGATAAAAGGACCAATATCTTTTTGTGATTATTGGAAAATATTATTATGAAAAAAATGAAAATTTTACTACTACATCTGTTTCATATTAGAGTTGGTCGATATTGAAAGTGAAGGGGACATCTTGACACAATAATCTAGAGGAGATAGTTCATTAATGGTTAAGTTAAGGAGGTTTAATCCCTTATTTATTAGAGATTCTAAAGTTGGATGTATGAGGGAGAGAGAGAATAACAAATATCCTTATATGATTATTGCAAAATTTTATTATGAAAAAAATAGATATTTTATTACTCCATACATTTCATATTACTTAGCCCCATACTAAATATAGTTGTTTTAATTTACTTATCTAATTTACAAAATCAACAAAACTTTATTACTATTAAGTACCTACATAAAATCAAGTATTTCTAAGCACCTTTTTATTTACCTAAACATTAAAAAGGTGTTTAAACACCATTTTAACTTTAGAACACTTTAAATATGTCAATCCAAAATAGACTTTAGAATTTCCTCATATATCATACATATTTTAATTATGCGAATTTCTAAATTGCAAATTGAACACCACATTAATTTTATAAATAAATAACTTACCTCCTAACAACCACCAAGTAATATTATTTAAGTACGACTTAATGAATGTACAACTCATCAGCAAAGCAACTAACAAACGACTCCTAAATTTATGATAAATATTTGGAAATACTAACATTTAATATTTTCACTTAAAGTGCTAAATTTATTAGAATACCAGTTATTAGGTTTATTATGTACCCCCAGAAGAATTATTGTTCTCGCTCACAATTCATTAATTTTGGATTTCAACAAAATAATCTGGTGAAAGGAGTCCATAGCAAAATTGAGTTTCTTTTAAAATTTTCATTCAGCACGTGAATCAATTATAATAAGAGTGTCATGTGATCAATTGATCAAGTAAGATTATGTGATCTTTTATGTTGGGTCAAACATGTTATAAAATTCATTTGAAAAATAATTTATTTACATTTGCATGTGGCGTGTATGCACGTCAGAAGCACCATCACTATTCCTAACAGATAATGTACCACCTCGATACACACTGGTAAAAGTAATTGTATGCTTTTACTTGTTCGGTCATTAATTGTAATATTGTATAATTTATTCTTTTTGTGTACGACATACATGTGCAATGCCGACATACACGTGCAATGCACGTAGACAAAATTATTTTTTTTCGTATATATATATTGTGTCCAATATGTATATGTGTCCTAGTTATATAAATAGTAAGATATACATTGTACAAAGTCGGTGTAACACTCCGTACTTTTTCTAGTTTAATTTAGCGTCGAGAATGTCAAGCATTGGCTTCAAGAGAGAATGACTTTTCATACATACAGAATTTTCCAATTTTAGACCCTCCAATGCGTAGGAAATTGAATAAGCTTTCCAACGACATAAGATTCACCTAAATTCAATAACTGAGTGAGAAGTTGTGGCTATTTTAAGTTTCAGTCGTAAAACACCGTGATTTGGGCCCGTATCACATTGCAGAGTGGCGTAAATCACAATTGTCAATTTCAATAGAACTTCCGCAATAATGGCGCGTCACGGAGGTGGCCAAAATGGCAAAACTATAGGGCAGCGTAATAGTGGCGCATCACGTTGCATGCCCAGTTCCCATTTGTCAGTTTCCAGTGAGCCACCACGATAGTGGCGCATGGCGGTGGCCACCCAGTTTGGAAAAATATCACGTTTTCAGTTTCTTTTAAAGGTTTAAAGGGGGTATTTGGATAAATTAACCAGTCCCCAATCCGTCCAAAACATAAGATTTAACACATTCCAAAGCACTTTATTCTTTCATCCATTCACTCCCAAAAGAAACCCTAAAGCTCAAGATTTCTCCCCAAAAAATCTAATTCCTCCACTAATTCTCTAAAATATTTAAAGACCAAGGATTCCCAATACAAGAACTCTAAGAATTCATCTCCAAAGACACAATAGGAATTCGAGATTCAAGATTTTCATCTAAGATCATCAATTAAGGTATGCGGGGTTATGAACAAGGACAATCCTTTCGTCCTTGTGCTCAAAACTTTATTTTAGTTTCAATTTTACTGAATTTTTATATGATTTCACATGAAATTCAAGTTAGGGTTTATACCCAATTATTGTTATTTACAAGCTTATGAGATTTTCAGTGATTTAAAAGTTGAATTACATGATTATGTTCATATTTTCATGCATATTGCAAAAATTTCCATATTTAAATTAATTTATCAATGTTTACATTACCAAGCATGGATATTATGATGTTTTAACACGAGTTTGATGCATGGGTCACTAAGACCTAAGTAAAGATTGCTATTTCAAGATTGTTTGTGCTATGAACACCCTATGAGAAGATTATTCTTAGATTTTTGTTAAAGATTTGACCCTTTGGTCCTAAGCTAAGCTAAAGAATTCACATTATTGATATGACTTGAGATTTAAAGAAAGAAAAGCATAATTGGTTTTCTTGTAAACCCTTGTGCTATTTTTGAAGTAGATTTCTTAAGATTCTGAGCATAAGAATGGGAATAGTATATAGCACCGAGAGGGGTATGTTACCAAGGTTTCATGCTCCAGAACTAAATGCCACTGTAGCATTAAGATTATTCCCACTTCTACGTGGATGACAAAGATTGTGATCACTTAAGATAAGAAGTTCTATCTAGATGGCAAGTGTAGAACAGCTCTCCCCAATATGGATAAGACGTTGGACTCCACATGGTTTATGTCGGTTAGAAGAACCTCCCGAAAGAAGTTCCCTACTCTTAAAACAGTCTATTGGTTTAAAGCCTTAAGATAAAAACATATGTTTTTGAAGCTACATTTTTTTTTTAAGATTCTTAAAGTCTTGAGATGAAGTATTTCCCCTACAAATTAATAGTAAAGATTTTTAGAATAGTTTCAAAAAGTATTCTCCGTAATAGAAAAGAATAACAGAAAATCTTTTAGAAAAAATAAGTGTAAGGGCTCACAAGCTTTTACTCAGAGTATACTTTACAGAAAGATATTAACTTTCAGATTTTAGATTTAAGAGTGAGTCCCTTTCTACACTTAGACAATATGAGTTAAAGAGAGAATACAAGTACATCTTTTAGAACCAAATATTATGACTCACTAGATTTATAAAGTATGATTGCTTCTTATTATTTAAGCTTTTAGTATTTCAGATATTCCAGCTTATGTGAGTCATTTACATTTAGCATGCATTATTTTACAAATTATGATGATGAGATGATGTTTTATTTATGAATTTCACCCCCATATACTCAGTACATCCTCAAAATATTGATCCACATATATGTCTATGTGCTACATTATCTCATAATGTAGGTACAAGTTGTAGCACACATACTATATTCAGTCAGTTTGCAGCTTCCAGTCAGCAGGTGATGAGTCCTTTTGATTCAAGGGCTTGAGACAGTTATACAGTCTGAGAAATATTTTATTTTTCTTTATTTAGTCGTATTGAGTTGGGATAGTTGGGGGTCATATCCCGTCTACCTATAGTCAATACTAGTAGAGGCTTCATAGATAGTTAGCAGACCAGTTTTTATTTGTAAAAGTAGAGATGTAATCAATTAAATTTAGTTTTGTATTGATCAGATTCAGAAAAAAATTATCTTTCATTTATTCCGTTCAAATTTATGTACTTTATTCAGTTGCTTATGAGTTATGCCAGTAGAAGGGTTAGCTTGGGATCACTTGTGGCCCTAAACACCGTGTGACATCTTGGGATAGATTTTTGGATCGTTACAAACTTCGGATCAGAGCCCAGAGTTCAAGTGTCCTAGGGTGTCTATGAAGCCGTGTCTTGTAGAGTCTTATGGAATGGTACAGAGACGTATGTACTTTTCTTCAAGAGGCTAAAGGGCATTTAAGAAAATTTTCCTTTCTTTCCTATTCTATATCGTCCAGTAAAGTTGTTCTCTCAGAATCTCCTATCTATTTGTGTTACCCCAAAATTTCTCATCTATGTATTATTCTTTAGATAACATGATCAACAAGTTCCAATTTTTTTCCCAGATAATGCTCTTAGATTTTCTAGCAAGAAGTTTCAAAAGTCACTCATAGGGCTTGAGAGGAGCTCTTTAGTGTGTCATAAGTCCCTCAAGTTGAAAGTTATATCCTTATCCTTGTGAGTTGTTCAGTTGAGACAAATCAGATATGTATTCAGATTCCTTGTTAATCCTTCAATACAGATAATGCTTATACTCTTGAAAGGAGATAGTATGAACCTAGACAGTTAAATGTGGTGTGCATTCAAGGGATATTATGAACTTCAATGTTATGGTTTATGAATAGTAGGACCTTATTATAGTTTTGAAGTATGGGTATAAAAGAGTAGTGCCAAAAAAGTGGGAATGACGATTGATAGAGAATATAGAGATAAACTTATGCATGTTATTGAGATGTGTTAAGGTGATATGTCCTTGTGTGTTAGTTTGGTGGAGGATAGAGAAAGAGCTATTAGTTAGGTTAATTGTTGTTTCTTGAAGTACGGGAGAAGTTATTGATGGTATTTATTGTGTTTGAAAAAGTATAGGATATTAATGAAGTGTTTGGTGGTTTAGTATCATTAATTTAGGATTCCCTTGAGGTTGTAAAAAAGAGTTTAGCTGAAACTTATAGAGCTATGATAGTAATTTAGGTGTATGAAAGGGTAAATAGTAATGATATGTAGAAGGAGGATGCGTTAGCGGATTATGATAAGATAGGCAATATGATTATGATCGACTATTGTTGTTATGAAGTTCTAGCTGACTAATGTTTCTTGATGTTTTATTTTATAGCTTCCAAGTGAGAATTGCATGTATGGTGAGCTGTTAAATCATGTTTAGCACTAGCATTAAGTTTTAAAAGTTGATGGTCATCAAGGTGGATGTAATAATTTCTTGGCTAGTGCGGCTAGTGGTATGGAAGTAATCAGTAGGCTTGAATCGTGTGTGCAAAATTTTGAGTCTATGGTAATTCAGAGTTAAGTATGATAATTATATGTATGATGAAGAAATATGCCCAAGGTGATAGAGGGTTGCTTTGTTTTTCTAAGGTTATTACGTGTTCTATGTGGTTAGTAGAACCGTTAGTTACTAAGTGGAAGGAGGCTAGCTATATAGTATATGATGTTCTTAATAGCTAAGTTATGAAGTTATGGATAAATGATGTTGAGCCTTTTTTGTATGATTTTGATTCTCATGGTTTAGAGATGCGGTATTAGTAGGCCATGACGGAATCAGTATGGCTCATTAGAGGTTGAGAATATCCATGTTAAGTGTTAGAATCTAAGATTAAATCTTTGAGGACCGAGCAATTAAAAATAAGAGTTGAATCTCTAAATGGTGTGAACTCAGGAAGAGTCTAAGTCAATAAGTGTTCAAGTTAGTATATGATGACTATGGGGCTATAGAAAGATAGCGTTGTATCTTAGAAGGAAGTACTAGCAGTGGGTTTTATATTTTAAAGTGTAGTCTTTCAGAGTAAGTTTGTTATTTACGTGTATTGTTGTATCCCAGAATCTAGAATACTGTGATTGTAGTTCTGTTTAGAGTGTAGTAAAGGGGTTACACAGACTTAGAACGATGGCTTAAAGATAAGGAGGGGGGGATGATAGAACAAGTAACCAAGTCAAGCTCTTAGATTCTAGTAGTGATGCCAGTATGTTGTAGAATGTCAGAAAGGGGGAATGATGCCCAACCCATTCTTATTTTAGTATTTGTATTTCAGTTATCCCAATATCAACTTATGCCTTACGTGTCAGTTCCACAATCATAGTTCATGTTCATGCGTATCATAGAGAATCATGTACTCTCTCAGTTCCTAGTATGAGGATTTCTAGTTCATGCAGCAGTTGGAATCACATTCCATAAGTTATGAACTCTAAATTCAGGTCATATAGCATCCCATGACTCATATACTCATGCCTTATAGTATGTTTAGTTCAGTACTTATGAAACACTCTTAAAGATCAATGAAATTTAGATTTATATCATGTACGTCCTCAGATTGGATCTCTTTAATAAATCCATGCCGTGAATACTCTATTCCTCAGACCTCAGTAAAGTGTCAAGTTATGCTTAGTCTTCCTTCATGTTTTGGGCCCTGGTAATCCAACCTTTCAGTGACCTTTTCCTTAGGTCGAGATAGTGATGATGAATAGTTATATAGATAGGAGAGAGTAAATATATCATATTGGGAAAGATGGTCGTATGCTTGTCTTATGTAAGTCTATAAGTTTGAAAGAATATTGAGGTGAAGTTTTTGTGCATGACTTGGCTAGTTGAGAATATTTTATGTGTGTCTTTCTAAGAATAATGCATGGGAGTTGTTCTTGATAGAGATTTGTAGGATGTGACAAAGGTGCTTTATGGGTGTGTGAAGTGCATATGTGGTTATAAATACAGGCTTGAACATCATGTTTAGATATGTTTGAATGAATGCACTGTGTGTTAGTGAATGTCAAGTACGAGGTTGAATGTGGTTGTGGGAGTGGTAATGAGAATTATGCATCAGATGAGAAGTTGTGAGATGCAGGGTGTGTTGAATTCATAATTCAGACAAGTATTACAGTGTTATGTGTTGTACCTTGTGGTTTTAAATTAGGCTTGAACATAGTGAGAGGATTTAGACATTAGTGGATGGGCATATCAACAACTATGTGATAATTATAAATTCAATCAAGGGAAGATAGTATAGTTAAGGAAGTATTTGATGAGGTGTTGCTAAGCTTGAAAGTGAGAAGTTGCATTGCTTAAGTCCTAGTGATCCTATCCTAGTTTATGATTTATAGGTCTATATTCCATGCTATAGAGTTGTAGCAATGTTGAAATTTCTTATTCAGATGTCTTGTTCAGATCATGCCCAAAGTTTTTTTCCCCTAATATTGTTAGGATTTCTTAGAAGAGTGTTGAAGAAATACTCCACCTGGGTATAAGCGTTCAGTATGATTCAGTCCGTATCGCCAGCAATCTAGTTTAACAATCAGATAGAAAAATTTCTATGGTTTTTCCATCTTCCGATTTAGTCTAGTCTTACTACCTGAAGTTTCATGAGTATGGCCATCCCATGAGGTAGTTTGTTCGCATTCATGTAAATTGTGAATACGGCTCAGTATATGCACCATGCATCAATTTCAGAATTCGGATATTTAGTCATGATTCATATTCAGTTCATAAGTATTCAATGAATGATCCTAGTTTTCCAAGTATTCCAGCTCAGATTCAGTCGAAAGTAATAGTCTTTCTTAATTCAGTATCTTTCCAGTTTCATATTCAGCTATATAGTTGTCCTCATTGAAAATTCATGCACTCAAAAAATTACTCAGAAGCTTAGAATGATTTAGATTCAGTTCACAATTTATTTCAGTTGTGCATGCTGTCATATATCCTCAAATTCCTCAGTATTCTTAGCCTAACTAGCAATATTCAAGGACGAATATTTCCAAGGGGGAGATAATGTAACACCCCATACTTTTTCTAGTTCAATTTAGCATTGAGAATGTCAAGCGTTGGCTTTAAGAGAGAATGACTTTTAAAACATATAGAATTTTCCAGTTTTAGACACTCCAATGCGTAGGAAATTAAATAAGATTTCCAACGATAGAAGATTTGCCTAAATCCAATAACCGAGTGAGAAGTTATGATTATTTTAAGTTCCAATCGTAAAACACCGTTATTTGGGCCCGTAGCACGTCGTGGAGAGGCATAAAATCACAATTTTCAATATCCAGTGAGCCTCTGCGATAATGCCGCGTCGCGGAGGTGGCCAAAATGGCAAAACTATAGGGCACCGCGATAGTGGTGCATGGCGTTGTATGCCTGGATCCCATTTGTCAGTTTTCAGTGAGCCACCGTGATAGTAGCACATCCCGGTGGCCACCCAGTTCGGAAAAATGTCACATTTTCAGTTCTGTTTAAAAGTTTAAAGGGGGTATTTTGGTAAATTACTCAACCCTTAATCCGTCCAAAACATAAGATTTAACACATTCCAAAGCACTTTATGCTTACTTCATCCATTCACTCCCAAAAGAAAATCCTAAAGCTCAAACTTTCTCCCCAAGAAATCTAATTCCTCCATTAATTCTCCAAAATATTTCAAGACCAAGGATTCATAGTTCAAAATTAAGGATTCTCAATTCAAGAACTCTAAGAATTCATCTCCAAAGACACAATAGGAATCCGAGATTCAAGCTTTTCATCTAAGATCATCAATTAAGGTATGTGGGGTTATGAACAAGGACAATACTTTCATCCTTATGCCCAAAACTTATTTTAATTCCAATTTATTGAATTTTTATATGATTTTCTATGAAATTCAAGTTAGGATTTATACCCATTATTGTTATTTACAAGCTTATGAGATTTCAGTGATTTAGAAGTTGAATTACATGATTATGTTCATATTTTCATTCATATTGCCAAAATTTTCAGATTTAAATTAATTTATCAATGTTTACATTACCAAGCATGAATATTATGATGTTTTAACACGAGTTTGATGCATCGGTCATTAAGCCCTAAGTAAGGATTACTATTTCAAGATTGTTTGTGCTATGAGCACCCTATGATAAGATTATTTTCAGATTTTTGTTAAAGATTTGACCCTTTGGTCTTAAGCTTAGATAAAGAATCCACATTGTTCATATGACTTGAGATTTAAAGAAAGAAAAGCATAATTAATTTTCTTGTAAACCCTTGTGCTATTTTTGATGTCGATTTCTTAAGATTCTGAGCATAAGAATGGGAGTAGTATATAGCACCGAGATGGGTGTGTTACCAAGGTTGTAAGCCCCAGAACTACGTGCCACCATAGAATTAAGATTATTCCCATTTCTACGTAGATGACTAATATTGTGATCACATAAGATAAGAAGTTCTATTTTGATGGAAAGGGTAGAATAACTCTCCCCAGCGTGGGTAAGACGTTGGACTCCATGAATACTCACATGGTTTATGTCGGTTAGAAGAACCTCCCGAAAGAAGTCCCGTACTCTTAAAACAGTCTATTTGTGTAAAGCCTTAAGATAAAAGCATATGTTTTGGAAGCTATGTTTTTATTAAGATTCTTAAAGTCTTGAGATGAAGTATTTCACCTAAAAATTAATAGTAAAGATTTTCAGAATAGTTTCGAAAAGTATTTTACCTAATAGAAAAGAATAACAGAAAAGCTTTTAGAAAAACTAAGTGGAAAGGCTCTCAAGTTTTTACTCAGAGTATGCTTTACAGAAAGATATTAGCTTTCAGATTTCAGATTTAAGAGTGAGTCCTTTCTACACTTAGTATGAGTTAAAGTTAGAATACAAGTAAAACTTTTAGAACCAAATGTTATGACTCACTAGATTTATAAAGTATGATTTGTTTTTTATTATTTCAGATTTCAGTATTTCAGATATTCCAGCATATGTGAGTCATTTATATTTAGCATGCATTGTTTTACAAATTATGATGATGAGATGATGTTTTATTTATGCATTTCAACCCCATATACTCAGTATATCCTTAAAGTACTGATCCACACATACGTTTATGTGCTACATTGTCTCATAATCTAGGTACAAGTTGTAGCACGCATACCATATTCAATCAGTTTGCAGCTTCCAGTCAGCAGGTGATGAGTCCTTTTGATTCAAGGGCTCGAGTCAGTTATACAGTCTGAGAAATATTTTTTTTATTCAGTTGTATTGAGTTGGGATAGTTGGGGGTCATGTCCCGGCTACCTGTAGTCAATACTAGTAGAGGCTTCATAGACAGTCAATAAAGTTTATGTATTTGATTCCAGTTTTTGTTTGTAAAAGCAGAGTTGTAATAAATTGAATTTAGTTTTGTATTGATCAGATTCAGAAAAGAGTTATCTTCCACTTATTTTGTTCAGATTTATGTACTTTATTCAATTGCTTATGAGTTATGCCAGTAGAAGGGTTAGCTTGGGATCACTTGTGGTCCTAAGCACCGTGTGACGTCTCGGGATAGATTTTTGGGGCGTTACAGTCGGTTTCTTCATTTTGATCTTCACAAAAAAATAATCTCTCTCTTTTCCCTTATAATGTCGGTGCAACCCTAATACAATTTCTACTCCGATCTCATTTTTTTGCTGTTAACAAATTTTGTGGATTTAATTAATTCATTTCTTTTGGCTTGAAGTATTTATATCACATTCCATTTGACAAGAAGGATACAAATGTCTTTAAGAAGACAATAAGACCCCGAATCCAAAACCATTTTAATTTTCAGTAACACTTAATGGTATTCCAATCATTTTTTAAATTACTTTACCTCAAAATATGTTTTGTACAACCAACATTAAAACACTAAAAAGGTTATTTCTTTATAAAGAGGTGTGTCATTTAATAGGTTGTCATAAACTGCTTGTAATACTGATTATTAATGTGAGTGACTCAAAGAAATTAGGCAACTGATGCAAGCACTTGTGAAGCCCAAAATATCTAATTTGATTTCTAGCTAAAAGGGTTGATCATATGAGCATTTTTTTCAATGACAAATGTTCTTCCGTATTATCCTTTTTGCATGTAATATAGGTTCGTTGTTGTTACTTTATATTCAAATATTGTGTCAACTTATAGGAGTTGGGAATATGGGAGCGAGGCTGTGGAGCTACGTAGGATGAAAATACTAATTTTTATGTTCTAAAAAGAAAGATAATTGTTCTATCTTACTATTAGTTGAAGGCTTTTCAAGATAAAAAATTTAGCACCTTTATTTCAATTTATATGACTGAAATCCAATAATATTATCCCTCCATCGATTCTCCACAAGAATTTTTGCTGTCATTTTTGGTGTGGTTAATGGAGGTTAGTCCCTTATTTATTGGAGATTCTAAAGTTGGATGTGGAGATAGAAGGACAAATATCCTTTTGTAATTATTGCCCATATATTTCTATGAAAAACTTGAAAATTTTAGTACCTCCTCCGTTTCATATTACTTAGCTCCCATACTAAGTATAATTGTCCATTTACTTATTCAATTTATAAAATCAACACAACTATATTACATTTATACTCGTTTGGTCGAGAGAAAGTTATCACGAGATAAATTATCCAAGGATTAGCTATTTCGGGATTAGTTATCCCACCCATCCCATCACTTTGTGCTAAATAGTGCGATGAATAATCTCGGGACTTACTAATACCTCCAATCAAACACAGGATAAAACCAATCAAACACAGAATAAAATAATCTTAAATTTTATCCAAAGATTATTATACCTTATACCTTATTACTGACACAAGATTTTTTTTTTCTATTCTTTGTTTAGCAAGTGAATCAATTATAATAAGATTGTCAGGTTATCAATTAATCAAGTAAGATTATTTAATTTTTTAAGTTGGGTCAAACAAGAGACTGAATTCTTATGAAAAATAATTCAGTTACATTTACACGTGGCATGCATGCACGTTGGAAGCACCATTACTATTTCCAACACGTAATGTACCTCCTCCATACTCTCTAGTAAAAAAATTAATGTACATTTTTACTTGTTTGGTCATCAACTGCAATATTATATATATTTATATATATATATATATATATACATATATTGTGTACGACAAACATGTGCAATGTCGTATATATATATTGTGTACGACAAACATGTGCAATGCCAACATACACTTGCAATGCACGTATGTTGAACTAGTTGATATGTATATGTGTGTGGGGAGGAGGGGAGGGGGTATATATATATCTATGTATGTATATATATATATAATTTTATATATAATTATTGTTATATATTATATTATTTTTATTATATAGAAGAGTAAGTCAAAAGGATAACCATGTGCAAATATGTAAAATACTCAATATTCAAGGGCAAAATGGAACTATACCTTTTTAACAAACCATGAACAACTGATGTTTCCTCTTATTCCAGATCTTTCATTTTTTCCTCTTTCCTCTCACAATCATATAACTTTTTCTTCTTGTTCCTCAAGCCTTTGATATTTATTCAAGTAATTATTATTATTATTATTATTATTGAAGAACTATCAGGCCAGGAGAACGACATAGGAAAAAGCTGATATGCCATAATCTTTTAGCAAAAGGAAAAGATGAAGAATCAACAGTAAAGACCTCATGCGAAGGCCCTATGCAACCAATTAAAGACATATGTAGCCAATATACAAGCTCAATCGGATAACAACAACATTACACATAGTCAACAATTCCTTTAAAAATAAAGAGAAAATGGGTAAAAAAAGAGCGATTAAATTTGAAAGAAGAAGGAAAATTTTGGCTCTGACATAAATATCATTGAAGGGGATTAACATTATTCAAGAAATGGGCGACTATGACTATGAGTTGGGGGTGGCTTTCCTTATAGGCAAGGGTTTTCTCCAGGATTCGGTAACATTTGTTTCCTGGTGAGTGTGTTAACTATGATATATTTTACAAGATTTTTGTATGGGCGATCAAGGACATTTTTGTCATTTCATAAAAGAAAAATTTATTGTCTGCTTATTTTGTAAGCCTCAAAATTTGTACATTAATATTTAATGACAAAAAAAAACTCTTTTTGTAAATGTCTATCCTATCTCGAAGTTGTATAATATCTCACGTGAACCCCACAATTTCCTTCACAACTTTCTATAAATATTTTTTATCGATTACAATACACAATACTCATTTCTATTTTCTTTTATAAGTGAAAAATTTTAATTTCATTTTATTCAACTAAAATGTCCAAAGTCAAATAGAATTATTATTTTTTGAGCATTTGGTTATAGTAAATTATGTAGTAGAGTAATAAAGAAATATATTACTTTCTTCGTTTAAAAAAGAATGACCTAATTTAATTTGACATTGATTAAAGAAAAAAAAACTTTGTATGTTGTGGTTATAAATTAAAGTTATGCTAAGTATACTAAAATGTCTTTTATCTTTTGGTTCTAAGCATGACATGGGAAAATTGAAATTAAAGTACTGCCAATAAAATGTTTATTCTTTTTAAAATGAATTAAAATATAAAATTAGTCTTTATTTTTAAAATGAAAGGAGTAAAAAACATCTACAAAACATTCATCTATCCATAGTCCACAACATTCAAAAATAATTTCATGTTGAATTTTTTCACAATTTCTAAAATAATTTTAAATATAATTTGTTAAACCTTAAAAAGTAATTTAAGTTAATTTTGGCCACACATTTAATTGCATGAAGTAACTATTACGATATATAGTAACATAATAAAAAATGTCCATAAATATTGAATGATTGTTTATCTATCAAATACAATAAGCGATTCCCCCATAAATTCAAAACTTCACATGATACATTACAAAGATTTAGAATACATATAATTTATGAACATAATTATTTACTAATCACCTGTTAAAATTATTTTAAACAACTTATTTAAAATGTTATTTTAAACAACTTTTTTTATTAACTACCTCATGTTACTACGATATATATCATGTTGACTTTTGTTAATTCTTTTAATTTTCTTTATTTGAGGTAGTAAATTTCTTCATCACGTAGAAAAATCACTTTAATTTTTTTCTTTAATTATTATATTAAATTGATATCCTATTTTTGACGTATATAAGACAAGACATAAAAGACAATCCTTTCACGTTATGATTCATTAAATCGTTCATCCAGTAGGTCCCTATTTTCATTTCTTAATGTAACGAGCCTCCCGATCGTTTGTGGAATTTTCTCATCTTCTCTATTTTAGCGCTCTCCGTAGTTTGTACATGTGGATTATGATTCACGGAATGTGTAGTACCAATTCTTGAGGTGCTCGAAAGTTGTTGAAGTCATTAGTTGAATTATTGAGGTTTAATAAAATTAAACTCAATCATGGTCAATCTTTGATCGAGATGACCTCGGATTAGTGTCGTAGTATTTTCAATACGTTTAAAATATACTTTTTAGTCAATATACACATTTAATATATTTATATGTCGTTTCGAATAATTTTCGAAAATTTATTAAAGTTTTAAATATTTTAAATAATTAATCTAGTTGCTGATTAATAAAAATATTATTAATTAAATTAGTAATGGGTCATACCCACTACACTCTTATTTTTTGTCATGTATGAGATTAGGGTAATATATTATCAGATTAGCCGTTATACACTTAGTTTATTGGAATCGAGAGAGAAAAACGGAGGTAGCACAGAAGAAAAGAAAAGAAAAAGGGCGTGCACAGCGGGAATTGACTTACTGCAGAGGTTAGTTCTTGGTATGAATTGTTTAAGAAAAAAAGTTGCTAATTATTAAGCCAATTGGAAAATTTGACCAAGTCTAACTTGGCAACTGTGGCTGCGGGCTAGTGTAGTGGTCATTGCCAATGTTTGGCAGAAAGAGTCATAAAAGACAAATATTATATACATTGGAATTGTAACTTAGCCAATCATTGGCGTCAATAAAGAAACATGTAACTGTTTTCTATATGTTAGTTTTCTAAATGTTATTTCAAAGACGATGATTTACATATTATTATTATTTATGTAATTCTGTAATTGTTTCATATTTTGGGAATAAGAAACTGAGGTTTAGGTCTATGATATTTAGAGTAAAAATTTATAAACGGATATTATTAAATTCGTACACTTATGAAAATTATATATTTGAAACACTCGAAAGCTTTATGAAAGGGAAGGTCCTTGAAAAGTAGCTTGCGTTCGGGTCCATTTGTTGGGGTAGGTTACGGTTTAATAGGAGTTTAGACTCAATTTAATTGTGTGTATGCTCCTAAATTAGATACTTGTTTATTGGTGTTCGGACATGCTTGAAATTGATGATGTTTGGATTGTTGAGGCGTGTATAAATGATTATTGAAAATTTACTTGATGAAATTATCTTGTGACTTTAAGTATACTTGTAAACTTGGTAAATCATATTGTATGTTGTGAGGTAGTGTAAATTTTAAATTGATATTACTTGTTTATGGTGGATTGGGTACCATGTCGGTGCAGATATATTTATGTTGGATCGGGTACCACGCCAATACGGATATATATATATATATATGTTGGATCGAGTACCACGCCGGTACGGATATGTATATGTTGTATCGGGTACCACGCCGGTACAAATATGTATATGGTGGATCGGGTACCACGCCGGTATGGATATGTATATGTTGGATCGGGTATCACGTCGGTATGGATATGTATATGGTGGATCGGATACCATGCCAGTACGGTACATGAACATAGATTGTTTCCTGCAGGTTATGACTATTTGGACAAAAATAAGTTCCATAGCATGTGTGTAAATACTTGTGTTGATTATGTCTATGTTTATAGTACGGTTGACACTCTTAATGGTTATATGGCTTGGTTGTGAGTACTATTTGACATGTTATTATTATATTGCTGATTCATTGAATTATTGTTATGTGACGATGCCTGTCTACTTCATATTTGATTTATGTTGTGCACATGATATTAAGTAGGGTTCACCTATGATACCTACCAGAACATGGTGATTTGTACTGATACTACCTTGTACTCTTCTTTTGTAGAGTGCAGAAAGCGGTCCAAAGGCTCAGATGACCTCACCTATAGAGTTTGATAGAAGATATTGATCCAAAGGTGAGCACTCCGTCTCCAGGATGTCATGGGTCATCTTATTTGTTCTTGTCCATCTTTCGGGCAGTGAAACATTCTTTATTTACTTTATTTTTGAATATCTCTTTAGACATCATCTTTGTTAGTATTTCTTGTACGATGACTTTTGAGTCTTGGAAATTTTAGTAAGTATTTTGTTTGACTTCCACATTAATAATGATTAGTCCTAGATTATTATTATTATTTTGATTTTATGATAACATCATCTTAGCATTGACTAAGTGATTGGGTAAGAGTTTGATTTAGATGGTTCTTCCATAGGAAGATTTGTATGGGTGCCACTCATGGCCATTTGGGTTGTGACAAAGTTGGTATCAGAGACCTAGGTTCGTGGATCTCGTCGTACAAGAACATGTCTAGTAGAGTCTTGCAAAATGGTATGGAGACGTCTGTAGTTTTCTTCGACTACAGGGCAATAGGAAAATTCAAAATCCTCTTTCTACGTGCTTGTAATACCCTATACTTTTCCTATCTTAAATTCGTTCCTAGAGTGTTGAGAATTAGCTTAAAAAACGAATACCATTTTAATTATAAGGATTTTTCAAGATTTTGACTTTTCATTGTGTGGGAAATTGAATAAGCTCTCCATTGATATCAAATTCGCCCAAATTCGACACTCAGTTGAGGAGTTAGAGCATTTTTAAGTTGGCAGTGAGCCACCTGGACAGTCACCATGTCGTGGAGGTGATTAAATTCAGAATTGTCATTTTTCAGTGGACCACCGCAATATTGGCGCATCGCAGAGAGGTCCATTATTCCATTTGTCAATTTCCAGTAGTCCAATTCTATAGTGGTGCATCGCGTCGAAGGCCAAAATGGCATTTCTATAGGGCACCACGATTGTGGCGCATCGCGGTGAGCATCCAGTTCCCGTTCATCCTTTTCTAGTGAGACACCACGATAGTGGAACGTCCCGGTGGCCCAATAAATTAGGATTTTGGTCATTTTTCCAGTTCCATTTGGGAGTTTGAAAAGGGTATTTTAGTAAATTACTCTGCCCCCAATCCGTCCAAAACACATCATTAAGCTTATACCAAGGCACTTTATGTTTATTTCATCACTTTTCTCTCAAAAGAAAACCCTAGATCATCAAAGATCCTTCTCCAAGAAATTCAAATTCCTCCATAGATTCTCCAAGAAAGTTCAAGATTAAGAATCCCCAATTCAAGAACTCTAAGAATCCATCTTCAAAAGTATCAATAGGAATCCAAGATTCAAGCTTTAGCATCTGGTTCATCAATTGAGGTATGTGGGGTTATGAACAAGGACAATCCTTTCGTCCTTGTGCCCAAAACTCGTTTTAAAATTTCAGTTTGCTGAATTTTATATGATTTCCCATGAAATTCAAGTTAGGGTTTGTACCCATTATTGTTGTTTACAAACTTATGAGATTTTCATTGATTTAGAAGTTGAATTACATGGCTATATTTATATTTTTATGCATTGTGCAGTAATTTCCAGATTTTATGTTGAATTATAAATGTTTACATTATCAAGCATGAATTTTGAGATGTTTTAACATGAGATTGTTGCATGGGTCATTAAGCCCTAATTAAAGATTTCTATTTCAAGATTTGTTGTGCTACAAGCACCCTATGACTAGATTCCTTTCAGATTAATGCTAAAGATTTGACCTTTTGGTCTCAGATTAGATATGAAATCCACTTTACAGACTCAGATTATAGATTTAGCTTTACAGAATTACAGTTGGTTTTCATTATAAACCATTAGACTATTTTAAAAGTGGATTACCATCAGAATGAGCATATATATATTATTTTTAGGAGTAGTAGTTAACACCGAGATGGGTACATTACTACAGTTTCATACCCCAGAACTACGTGCCAACATAGGATTTAGATTATTCCCACTTCTATGTGGATGACAGATATGTGATCACCCATATAGGTTATACTCCCTGGCAAGAGTATGACTCCTCTCCCCAACGTGAGGATGTTCTTCCTTAGGGGGACAAAGATATTGGACTCCACGAATACTCACGTGGTTTATGTCGGTTAAGAGAATGTCACAACTCAACTTTTCAGGTCATGATGGCGCCTGCCATAACCCACTAGTAGGCAAGCCAACCTGTAGTCCGGAATGGCTAGTAACAGACTACTCAATAACATAAGGAAAAGAATGCAGAATATATGAAATAAAGGTTAATACAGAGACAAATCCCAAAACCTGGTGGTATCAGTACAAGAGATTCTAAACATAATAAGAGTACAAAAGTGATATATCAAGGAGAATTACACTGATTCAACTTACCTCTGAATACAACTTAGAGGCTAGTCTAATACATAGGGGAGAGATAAGTAATACTCCGAACGTCAGGAGCTCACTCTAAGTTTTCGAATCAGGGCTACTCCACACAATGCACACATCAACGGCAATAACCCGTACTATGATCTGCAGGCTGCAGAGGTATAGTATGAGTACCAAACAAATAGTACTCAGTAGGCAACTGCCGACTGATCTCCATAGACAAAGTAGATATATACAACATGTAAACAGAATGGAAACTACAACCAAGAGTCCATAAATCATGTAATAAGTCAATGAGAATAACAAGGGACAACTGTCCTATTCATGTCCAAGATTCTAACATAATAAGACTAAGGAAGTATCAAGGTGAACTACCCTATTCCAGCTACATTCAATATATGCCAATTCTATACCGTATATCCCAGGTCAATATACAAATAAAGAGCGAAAGAAAGATATATTGTAATATACAAGGTGAAGGAATGACTATACAATATGAACAACAAAGAAAGGTATATCCGATAGTATCTTGACTTCATCTAGCTAAATATATATATATATATAATACATATAAACAGGTGGTCATCTCAAACATAACCTAGATCATCATGTTCTCATTTTAAGACCTCATTACAATACTATCATGATTTAAATACTATCATACTCGGGGATTCTAATCCACATGGCTAGACATGAAATACTCATGCATAATAATGCAATCATAAGATAGGAGAGGCCAAAGACATACCTCAAATCCCGATACCGGATCAATGACCAATTTTTCATAGCTAGCCATAATAATGATCATAACAATGATAATAATAATATCAATAACAGTATCAATAACCGACTACTCTGGACAACCAAATACCTAGACGAGCATATGTGTACCCCCACCACCCCAGGATCAGAAGGTTCAATCAACATACAATAACACAACACATATCCTACAGTCATATCTATACAACCGTCCCATACTGGCTGATAAATATAGGTGCATACTGGTGATAGGCGATGCACATGCAAGAATGAATACAAGTATACCATCAATATCATGACTAATAATAACTGTCATCATCAGGACCATCATCATCGTAATCAACCTCTGGCCTTGCCGGGAATTAATATCATCTCAATAGTATCCTCCGGACTCGAACCGGATATCAATATCATCTCAATGGTATTCTTCGGACTCGAACTGAGTATCAATATCATCATAATATCTTCCAGCCTTGCTGGGTATCAATATCATCTCAATAGTATACTCTGGACTCGAATCGAGTCATCTCAATAGTATTCTCCGAACTCAAACCGGGTATCAATATCATCATAATATCCTCCGGTCTTGCCGGGTATCAATATGTCATCATAATATCCTTCGGTCTTGCCGGGTATCAATATATCATCGTAGCTATCAATACATAAATATAGGTATAGGCATTTTATAGGTGTACAGATGAAAGTTGATATACTCATAGCCGTAATCATAATATCGCAAAGATAACTATCTTATCATTACATTCTACCTGCTCATTATTAACTAGCCAAGACTTATTATTATACCACTAGTTTATTAGTCATCACATGATCTCTAGTTATCAATCTAGCCGATTCTTCACATAATCATTAATCATGGAATAGAAACTAACCATTAATCAATAATTATCCAAACCTAACGTCTAGTCAAGGTTCACCATTAAACCATAATCGCCATCTATTCACTATTCATCATTTATCAACTAGACATCTTTTATCAACTAACACCAATCAATATCTAATACTGTTTACCAACTAATCCTCATTATTAACTAGTCCTCATTATTATCTAGTCAGCATCAGTAACTAGGTATCATTATTAACCAGGCATCTTTATCACTAGAATCCCTTAACACTTAGCAATGTTGACCACATTATCCTCACTTAACAACTAATCGGCATTACAACTTGTTATCAATAGCCATACATCACTTCCATAGATAAACCCAACTTTATAGCCACGTATCAACCCTAGTCGTTAGCTACCATATTACTAGGCAAGGCTCATTAACTAATGTATTTAGAGTTTTTAGCATCACATACTATAGTCACCTAATAGCCAACTAGTTACCACATAGCTTATACCATAATTGGGAAGAACAATCATAAGATCACATTTAGCTAGAATCATATCAATAACCGATATAATAATCATAAATGTATCAAATCTATGCATGCCATCACCAGTATTCAATCAGTGAAATCATAAGCGTCATACCACACCTTCCTCCATCCCATACCGGTGAGATGTGTATATGTACACACACATAAATATATATATATATTCATGAACTGTAGCCGTATCCTCAACAAGGATAAACACTTCCTAGATATCCAATCAATTTTAGCTATCAACCCTCGACTCAATAATATGTTCAGAATAATCACAATATCATCATCACGGCCTTCGGCCCATATACATATCCAAAAATCATTTCTATAATCATATTTATAAGCAGTAGCATATCTATAAACATCTCACATATATGAGGCATCTCACATCTAGGAGGCATAATATCAACAAGCATATCACTTTTATTAGGCATCTCATATCTATAGGTAATACATCATGATTAGGAGGAAAATTATCTCGATAAACTCAATAATCATAACTAAGAAGAAAATCATTTCTATGGGACAAATATCATAACAAAGAGAAAAATGTATCTCTATGGGTAAAATATCATAACTAAGATGAAAATGCATCTCTATGAGCCAAATATCATAACTAAGAGAAAAAAGCATCTCTGTGGGCCAAATATCATAATAAAGAGGAAAGTGTATCTCTATAAGTCAAATATCTATACTAAGAGAAAATAACATCTCTATGGTCCAAGTATCAAGTCTAAGGAAATAACATCTCTATGGGCCGAGTATCTAGTCTAAGAGGAAATAACTTCTCTATGGGCTAAGTATCAAGTCTTAAGAGGAAATAACATCTCTATGGGCCAAGTATCAAGTCTAAGAGTAAATAACATCTCTATAACTCATAAGTCACAATATGAGGAACATCATTACAATTTAACAATTCACCAAGTAAATCTCATAAATAAGGCTTATTAGTCTCAACTACGCCTACTATCCGTAACTAAGCCCACAAGGGCTAACACAAATCTATGCCTAAGTGGGCCGCACAATCCCACTTCAAAACCTCAATTTCCTTAATTAGGTAAACTATGCCCCAAACTAGGATAAGATATCTAGTTCAACTTCTAGATGTCAAGTAATCCACATACAAGCCTAAGATAGGAACTTCAACTAGAAATAAGGGCACTTAAGTCAATTCTATCCAAATTAAGATTCCAAGTATACCACACTAGACCAATAAGATCAAATATACTAATCATGCTTCCAACGCTTAAACCACATCCATATTTTAGCAATGTATCAAATCTATTCTACAATTCTATCTATACTAGGGAGAAGACAATAGGAGTCCACAAAGTTATAAACATACTATCTTATGGGTCCAAGACCATCGTCTAATTTTCCAAAACATCAATAATCAAGGCTAAGCTATCTTACTCATAATCAATCCTAACATTCATATCCACACGCAATACATATCATACATCATCTATGAAGGAAAATAGACAGGAGACTACCTCAAGGCTAAACCGCAAAATCACACTTCAAGCACTACATGCTCGTCTTCACTTCACAATCCCCAAAATATCATCACACTATAAAAAATTTAATCTACTCATCAATATGAGTCTAATGATATCCATATTGGACTATTGTGCTTTTGGTCCAAAAACGACACCAAAAACCCCAAGTGGGTCCCACGTATGGAAATCACGTTTTCGAGGTCAACCCAATGCTCATACATCACTAAGAAATCATAACCCTCAGTTAACGGGTGGAAACAAACCAAATTTAGGGAAAAATTAAGCCCTTAGCTAAATTGGGATTTTGGGTCAAGAACTAAGAAATTCACCAATAAAGTGATTTAATCTTACCTTAATCCGGATGATAATCATGATAAAAGATGTTTACCAAGGTCCCTGGACACCCACAAGACACAATTTTGAGTTATCATACCTATTTAGGGTTTTAGTCTCTGAAAGATGAATGAAGAATCCCCAAATTCGCGACCTTGGGGTCGATTTATAGACCTCTTCGGCGAACAATCGCGGTACCCTGTGGCAGCAAAGTCAAAAACTTGTTTTTGACCCTCGAAACTTATTCGGGACCCAAAATATATGATCTAATAGTGAAATTTGAGTATAAACCACAATTCGAATCCATTGGACCAAAACTTCCATACAAGGTCGTTTAGGAAAAAAGTGGGGCCCACACATATAGTTTTGATTTTATAATTTTCTGACTAATAGGCCAAAATGAGCTCGGGTGCATTGAAACCCGAACCAAGGATCTACCTAGACTAAAATAGATATTCTGGATCTACTGGCACAGTCAAAATTTACATCCGAGATTGTTTCACTAAAGTTTTCATTCGATGGTCATTTGGAACCAGTGAAGACTTCTAGATAGGGAATTGACTCTAAAAACCAAACGAACTGCCCGGTAACCAAACTATCTGTCCCAGCAAGTCATAAATGACTTGGGCTAGCTATGGAGAAGCTCAAATGGTGTAGATAAGTATAAATATGGAAAATGACCTGAAGGGTCATTACAACATCCACTACTAAAAGGACTTTCTGGGATGAAAGTCAATGGATAGAAAGAATCTCAAATGCTCTAATGGATGAGGTATTGGGCCCACATGCTCCAATCATGACTTTCCAGGTAACCTCAATGAAGAGAAAGCACTTCTAAGGGATTTTGCGAAAAGTATTCTTTTTCAACAAGAACTCTCATTCTACTTCCAAAATAGCCAACTCAACTTAACCACTAACTGGCCTCCAACTGAACTAAAAAAGCTGATGCACGCAATTCTAAACCACAAAATGCTGATACCAACTCATGTATATTACTTCCATTGAAAAATATCATCCAAAATTCCTAAAGAAAATTAAATCTCAAGGTCAAAACTAAAATATCCAATACGAGGCCCATGGGCTATCATCTGAACACTTATCAACTATAATCCAACCGAAGTCTAGACGACCGAATAAACCATAATAGAGTAGGCTCAACCAGCCTATAAATGAAATCCAAACTGAAACAAGTCTAAAATAAAGGCTACACGACAGGTCTACAACCCTAAGCTAAAATCTCAACACCAAGGCTGAACCGCTCAATCTCAAATATCTAAACAAAAACTATGAATGAGTAGGCATTAATTCTCCAAATCTATCACACTTCCAAATCGTCATTCCAAGGAGTCGAAATCCAGAACTAGGACAATAAGGCTATGTCAATGTCAACTATCTTAAATTGACTCTAGTATCCAAAATTTGATATATCCGAGTTAAATCATACCAAGCCATAGTCGAGACATATCTAAAGAGCAAAATCAGCACAAGGATAAACACTGACTGATAACATAAGCAACTAACTCTATATCAACTGGATGGAAAAAATAACACCGCAAAATAGGAGTCATGCTAAAGGATAAATCACTGGCTGAAAATGCATATAACCCACTCCACATCCACTAGAGGGCATGAACTATCCAAATATACTCAAAACTTCTCAAGGCTGAAAACCACACCAATGAAGGCAAAAACTTTAGCAACTTAAATAAATACAACTTAAGTTGGGAACTAACTAGTGCAATACTCTATTTAGGAAAAGAAATAACCACAGGCTCATATCATCGAGAAGAATCACTCCACCAAGCCTCACTAAGACAAACAAACGCTGAAATGGGGATTTCCTAAATCCACCCAAGAATCATATCATCAAAAGATATTCCAATCCCGAAAACAAGGTCAAAGTCAAGACCACCACCAGAAAATCAACAACTCAAGATAAGGAATTTCCAATTTGCCAACTTAAGAAGCGATCACAAGAAAGGTCACCTGCCTCAAACTTTCCAACTCCACTTAAGACAAAACCATATTACAATGAGAAGGGAGTATGTAATCCCAACACTAATAATAAGGGCGAAACATCACAAAGGAACGAACCCATCAAATCTAAGAGACGAATCCACGACACCTTAATATCGATGTTAAAACCACTATCGGGTGATGAAATAGTCACAACCAAAGAATGGACCTCAAACTAATCAATCTCATAAATGGGTTATATCGGAAGGGATAGCCAAAACAAAAGCCTTCATAATCCAGGAAGCAAATCTAAGAGTCTCAAACACAATAACAAGCAATATAACTAAATTTCCAACTTAAAAACCACACAGAAGCATGGAATGTCAGCTTTTCTTTGATACCACACTATACTCCCAAATTAGTTTAGCATAGTTAACCAAGAGGGGAAAAATCAACCTCGCCGCACTATGAAAAAAATCATCAAATCAGGTTATATCTACTCCAACCACCAAATAATATCACCATATGAAAATCTAACTAGATAACACTAGTCTAAATAGCTACCCAACGTGAATCAAATTCATCATATAACAACATCTAGTAATAACATCAAGTAATAACAATAACCTCACACAGTGGTAGCAATAGAAACAACAATATCAATATCAACATACTGAATAGGCGGTACCAAAATAAACATCAATATCATGTACCACTAAAGGGACACAACAGGGCTAATGTGCCAAGATAAATGGGACTCGAATCCAAAACCACTCCCATAGGGGAAAAACATCAATATATATCTACTCCATCCACTACTAAAAGAAATAAATCACAGAGTAGTAACATAATCATGAATTCAACAATAAAACACATAACGACCAATACAAACTCATCAAGGCATATAATAATAAATGGGCATAAAATAAACCCAAATACACATAATAAAAGATAAATACGGGAAATAAAAGCACACCACTCATGGTGACATCCACAATCACCTGCCTAACGGGCATAGGGAAAATAAATCTAAACGGGTCTAACTCGATGTAACACTCCGTGTTTTTCCTAGCTTAAAATTCATTTCTAGAATGTTAAGAGTGTGCTTCAAAAAAGGAATAACCTTTATTTTATATGAAAATTTTCAGATTTAGACCTTCCATTGTGTGAGAAATTGAATAAGATTTTCATCGATATCAAATTAGCCCAAATCTGACACTCGGTAAAGAAGTTAGAGCATTTTTAGTAATGCAGTATTCCACCTGGGCACTCACCGCATCGCGGTGGATGCCAAAATGGCAATTGTCATATTCCAGTGGACCTCCGCAATATTGGCGCATCGCAGAGAGGTCCAAATTCTCAATTGACAATTTCTAGTGGCGCAACGCGATAGCACAACATCGCGCCAGAGTGCAAATTCACATTCATCCTTTTCTAGTAGCTTAACATGATTTCAGTGCGTCGCGGTGAAGGTGTAATTGTCGTACTCTTAATCCATAATTAGAATTCTTGTGGCATGAATTTAATCCTAAGTATGTAAAGTCCTTATTAGGTGGATAATGTTCATAGAATCACTTAGATCCAAGTGGATCTAAGAACATTAGATTCGACCAAAATTTGGCATTCAATCCTACAAGGGTCTACTTTAAACGTGTATAACATTTTATATACATGGAGTTTTCCATCCCAAGACCACCAAATTGTAGATAATTGAATTATATTTTTGACGATACCAATTTCGCAAAAATCCAGTACCCAAGAGAAAAATTATAGCCATTTTAGTGTGAGACAGTGGGCTGCCGTGATGGTAGCGTGTCGCACTAAAGGGCAAAATCGGGATACGGGTTATGAATTTCTGCTTTAAATTAATAAGGAGCAATGGGATCTTTTTCCACCTCAGCCCAGGTCGTAAAAACATGATCTAAGGCTTCAATTGGGGCATTATTTGCCCCTATTCTCCAATTTTTCCCTCAAGAACAACCCTAATCAATTTCTTCAAGAATCACCAATTCCATCTTCTTCTCTTCAACAAAAAGATCAAGAATTTAGGGTTCTTAATCCAAGAACTTCAAGAATGTTTTCAAGATCATCTCCAAAGGGTTTAAAGTTCAAGATTTAACATTCAATTCATCATAGGTATCAAAGATTCAAGCTTTCTCATCTAAGATCATCAATTAAGGTATGTGGAATTATAAACAAGGACAATCCTTTCGTCCTTGTGCCCAAAAATATATTTTTCAGCAAGTATCTTATTAATTGAAAGTAGGGTTCATACCCAATTATAAGTATTTGATGATTATGAGTTTAAAAGTGAATGAATATTGAATTGCATGATTATTTTCATGTATTTATGCGTGTAATGCAATTTTCCAAATTTTCAAATTGAGTTTAAGCATGATATTGAGATTCTTGATCTTATTATTTTGATATTGTTGAAGTATGTTCAAGAAGCATATTGAGCCTTATGTTTTGCTATGATTTTGAATGTTTATACATGAGTTCTAAATTGGGATTTCATACCCATTATCACTATTTACAAGATTATGAGTTTTGAGAAATTTTGAAGATAAGTTTCATGTCTATTTTCATATTTTCATGCTTATGGTAGAAATTTTCAGATTTTGAGTTAAATTATTATTGAGTTCATTATCAAGAATGATTACAATGAATTTACATGAGTTGAAAAATGAGTTATTAGGCCCTAATTTGAGTATTTATATTTTAAGAACTTATGCTTTGAACACCCTGAGATTAGTATATTTTGAGTTGAATAAAAGTATTTGATCTTCGGATCCTAGTTGAGTTTTGGAATTCACTTTTCAGAGTTTATTTCAGATTACAGAAATATATGAGTTTGGTTTTCATTATAAACAATAAGATTATTTTTTTAAAAGTGGATTTCCAATGAGGTGAGCGTAGCTAATTAAAGGGAGCAGTATTTAGCACCAAGTTGGGTAAGTTACTACGGTTTCATACCCCAGAACTACGTGCCACTGTAGAATTGAGATTAATGGGCCTGAGGCCGAGATAGTGATCACTGAGTTGAGGTTATACTTCCTGGCAAGAGTATAACGCCTCTCCCCAACATGAGGTTTCTTCCTTAGGAGGACAAAATGTTGGACTCCATGTAGCTCGCATGGTTTATGTCGGTTAACAGAACCTCCTTGCCAGTAAAACGTAAATAAATAGCTTTTGAGTATTTTTCCCTAATAGTAAGATTTTCAGAGTAGTTCCTAAAGTATGTTCCTTTGAGATGAGTTATTTTCCCTAAAGTTTTGAAAGATTTCCTTGTCAGTAAAGATTTTTAGATACTAAGGGTAAAGGCTCACAAGCTTATTCAAATATTGTTTTACTTGAGATTTTAGTTTCAAAGTTACAGTCTTAGCTTTCAAATACAGAGGTGAGCACTTTACCACTTAGTCAATATGTTTTGAGAAGGGAATAAAACTACAGATTTTAGAACTAAGTGTAATGACTCATGAGATTTATACTACATGCTTCATTATTCATGATTTATGAGTTTTAGATTTCAGATTTCTCAAGCTATGTGAGTCATTTACATTTAGCATGCATTATCTTATAAATGATGATTATGAGATATGTTTTTACTTATGCATTCACCCCATATGCTCAGTACATTCCCAAAGTACTGATCCACATATACGTCTATATGCTACATTGCTCATAATATAGGTACAAGTTTTAGTATGTACATTTAGATTCAGACAATTGCAGATTCCAGCCTGTGAGATGATGAATTCTCCTACTTCGGGAACTTCAGTTACACCTATTTATATTCTTTACTTTCTTATTCATATGTATTAATTAGCGATAGTTGGAGTAGTTTTCCAACTATTTATAGTCAGTATTAGTAGAGGATTCATACATATTTAGTAAAGTTAATGTATTCAGTTTCAGTTTCTTTGTAAAAGCAGAGTTATAATAGTGTGAATTCAGTTTTGTATTGATCAGATTCAGAAAAGAGTTATCTTCCGCTTATTTTGTTCAGATTTATGTATCTTATTCAGTTGCTCATGAGTTATGCCAGTATAAGTGTTAGCTTGGGATCACTTGTGGTCCTAAGCACCGTGTGAAGTCTTAGGACCCATTTTCGGAGCGTTACACTCGAACCAACTGACTGGATCATCGACTGAGGCACCACGCGTACTATCTCTACTAAAGATGCCACAATATCATGGGGTTGATCTGAATAAGTTGAATGACTGGAATCTCATGTCAGGGACACTCCCTAGACTAGTAGTCGGTCTCTCTGTGGTCATAGAAATTCTTGAAGCATCAATATAGAGAGAACACAAACTAAGCCCAAATGGATGGCCAACCGACGCTGGGAGAAATCCGCAAATTTATGTCTAACTTCCAAAATCATAGTCTATCTTAGGAACTCTAGGCTGGCGAGGAATACAGGCTAACTCTATTTGACCACCTATCTCATACTAGGGGCATTCTCTGAACCATTGTCCTATCACAACACAACCAAACTAAGAATCTAAAATACTTTAAGATACTACCCCTCATAATCCAGAATGGTCACCATGGATCGAAGAACCATACCACACTCCGTAAGTCTGATGGGGACTCAGCCCAAATCAATTTTAACTACCGCTAAAGATCTTCAATGTCCATCTCTGACTCTCTAGTTTGATAATGTGCAAAAATTATGGAAATGCATGTTGAAGTCTCGTCCATATCTGTCGACAATATCGCATCGTCCTTCTAGGATAGAATAGAATCAAAGAGTATGTTTGAGGTTATAGGAATGTGGACACACGATAAGGAGTCATGAATTGAATTTCCTAAAATTTCACTGTAGCCTCTCGAAGATAGGTTACAGACGTCTCCGCACCAATCTGCAGGACTCTTCTAATAGTTAGATCTTGTACTAATACACCAATGAAACCTAGGCTCTAATACCAATTTGTCCCGACCCAACTTTTCAGGTCATGATGGCGCCTACCATAACCCACTAGTAGGCAAGCCAACCTGTAGTCCGAAATGGATAGTAACGAACTACTAAATAACATAAGAAAAAGAATGCGGAATATATGAAATAAAAATTAATACAGAGACAAATCCCAAACCTGGCGGTATCAGTAAAAGAGCTTCTAAATATAATAAAAGTACAAAAGTGATATATCAAGGAGAAATACACTGATTCAACTTACCTCAGAATACAACTTAGAGGCTTGTCTAATACATAGGGGAGAGATAAGTAATAATCCGAACGTCAGGAGCTCACTCTAAGTCTCCGAATCAGGGCTACTCCGCACAATGCATACATCAACGGTAATAACCCGTACTATGATCTGCAGGCTGCAGAGGTGTAGTATAAGTACCAAACGAATGGTACTCAGTAGGAAACTACCGATTGAGCTCCATATATAAAGTAGACATATACAACATATAAACAGAATGGAAACTATAACCAAAATTCCATAAATCATGTAATAAGTCAATGAGAATAACAAGGGACAACTATCTTATTCATGTCCAAGAGTCTAACATAATAAGACTAAGGAAGTATCAAGGTGAACTACCCTATTCCATCTAAATTCAATATATGCCAATGCTATACCATATATCCCAAGTCAAAATACAAATAAAGAGCGAAAGAAAAATAGATTGTAATATACAAGGCGAAGGAACAACTAAACAATATGAACAATAAAGAAAGGATATCCGATAGTACCATGGCTTCATATAGATATATATATACGTATATATATATAATACATATAAATAGAAGGTCATCTCAAACATAACCTAGATCATCATGTTCTGATTTTAAGACCTCATTACAATACTATCATGATTTAAATACTATCATAATCAGGGATTATAATCCACATGGATAGACATGAAATACTCATGCATAATAATGCAATCATAAGATAGGAGAGGGAAAAGACATACCTTAAATCCCGATACCGGATCAATGACCAATCTGTCATAGCTAGCCATAATAATGATCATAACAATGATAATAATAATATCAATAACAACGTTAATAATCGACTACTCCGGATAACCAAATACCTAGACGAGCCTATGCGTAACCCCACCACCTCAAGCTCGGAAGGTTCAATCAATATACAACAACACAAGACATATCCTTTACCCGTATCTATGAAATTGTCCCATACCAACTAATAAATATAAGTGCATACTAGTGATAAGCGATGCGCATGCAGGAATGAATGCAAGTATACCATCAATATTATGACTCATAATAACTGTCCTTATCAGGACATCATCATCGTAATCAACCTCCGGCCTTGTCAGGAATTAATATCATCTCAATAGTATCCTCCGGACTCGAAATAGATATAAATCTCATCTTAATAGTTTTCTCTGGACTCGAACCAAGTATAAATATTATTATAATATTGTCTGTCCTTGACGGGTATCAATATCATCTCAATAGTATCCTCCGAACTCAAATCGGGTATCAATATCATCTCAATGATATTCTCTAGACTCAAACCAGGTATCAATATCATCATAATATCCTCTAATCTTGTCGGGTATCAATATGTCATCACAATATTCTTCGGTCTTGCCGGGTATCAATATATCATCATAACTATCAATACATAAATATAGGCATTTAATAGGTGTACAGACGCAAGTCGATAAACTCATAACCGTAATCATAATATCGCAAAGATAACAATCTTATAATTATATTCTACCTGCTCATTATTAACTAGCCAAGACTCATTATTATACCGCTAGTTTACTAGTCATCACATGATCTCTAGTTATCAATCTAGCCAATTCTTTACATAATCATTAATCATGGAATAGAAAATAACCATTAATCAATAATTATCTAAACCTAACGTCTATTCAAGGTTCACCATTAAACCATAATCGCCATCTATTCACTATTCATCATTTATCAACTAGACATCTTTTATTAACTAACACTAATCAATATCTAATGTTGTTTACCAACTAATCCTCATTATTAACTAGTCCTCGCTATTAGCTAGTCAGCATCAGTAACTAGGTATCATTATTAACTAGGCATGGTTATCACTAGCATCCTTAACACCTAGAAATGTTGACCACATTATCCTCACTTAACAACTAATCAATATTATAACTTGTTATCAATAGCCACATGTCACCATCATCGATAAACCCAACTTCATAGCCACATATCAACCCTAGTCGTTAGTTACCATATTACTAAGCAAGGCTCATTAACTAATGTATTTAGAATTTTAAGCCTCAAATACTATAGTCACCTAATAGACAACTAGTTACCACGTAGCATATACCATAATTAGGAAAAATAGTCATAAGATCACATTCATCTAGAATCACATCATTAACCGATTTAATAATCATGAATGTATCAAATCTATGAATGCCATCACCAGTATTCAATCAGTGAAATCATAAGCAACATACCACACCTTCCTCCATCCTATACCAGAGAGATGTGTATACGCGCACACACACACACATATATATATATATTCATAAACTATAGCCGCATCCTCAACAAGGATAAACACTTCTCCGATGTCCAATCGATTTCATCTATCGACCCTCAACTCAATAATATGTTCAGAATAATCATAATATCATCATCATGGCCTTCGTCCCATATCTATATCCAAAACTCATTTCTATAATCATATTTATAAGCTGTAGCATATCTATAATCATCTCACATATATGAGGCATCTCACATCTAGGAGGCATAATATCAACAAGAATATCACCTCTATTAGAATTCTCATATCTATAGGTTATAAATCATGATCAGGAGGAAAATCATCTCTATAAGCTCAATAATCATAACTAAGAGGAAAGTCATCTCTATGGGCTAAATATCATAACAAAGAGAAAAATGTATCTCTATGGGTAAAATATTATAACTAAGAGGAAAATGCATCTCTATGTGCCAAATATCATAACTAAGAGGAAAACGCGTCTCTATGGGCCAAATATCATAATAAAGAGGAAAGTGTATCTCTGTGGGTCAAATATCATAACTAAGAGGAAATAACATCTCTATGATCCAAGTATCAAGTCTAAGAGGAATTAACATCTCTATGGGCCAAGTATCAAGTCTAAGAGGAAATAACATCTCTATGGGCCAAGTATCAAGTCCTAAGAGGAAATAACATCTCTATGGGTCAAGTATCAAGTCTAAGAGGAAATAACATCTCTATAACTCATAAGTCACAATATGAGGAACATCATTACAATTTAACAATCCACCAAGTAAATCTCATTAAAAAGGCTTATTAGTCTCAATTACGCCTACTATCCGCAACTAAGCCCATAAAGGCTAACACAAATCTAGGCCTAAGTGGGCCGGACAATCCCACTTCTAAACTTCAATTTCCTTAATTAGGTACACTATGCCCCAAACTAGGATAAGATATCTAGTTCAACCTCTAGATGTCAAGTAAACCAGATATAAGCCTAAGATAGGAATTTCAACTAGAAATAAGGGCACTTAAGTCAATTCTATCCAAATTACGATTCCAAGAATACCATACTAGATCAATAAGATAAAATATACTAATCATTCTTCCAACACAAAAAACACATCCATAATCTAGCAATGTATCAAATCCATTCTACAATTCTATCTAAACTAGGGAGAAGGCAATAGGAGTCCACAAGGTTATAAACATACTATCTTGCGGGTCCAAGACCATCATCTAATTTCCCAAAACATAAATAATCAAGGATAATCTATATTACTCATAATCAATCCTAACATTCATATCCACACGCAATACATATCATACATCATCAATGAAGGAAAGTGGACAGGAGCCTACCTCAAGACTAAACCGCAAAATCACACTTCAAGCACCACATGCTCGTCTTCACTTCACAGTCCCCAAAATGCCATCACACTATCAAAAATATAATCTACTTATCAATACGAGTCTAACGATACCATATTGCACTATTGTGTTTCGGGTCTAAAAACGACACCAAAAATCTCTAGTGGGTCCCATGTACAGAAATTGCATTTTCGAGGTCAACCCAATACTCATACATCACCAAGAAATCATAACCCTCAATTAATGCGTGAAAAAAAAACAAATTTAGAGATAGATCAAGCCCTTATCTAAATTGAGGTTTTGGGTCAAGAACTAAGAAATTCACCAATAAAGTGATGAAAGCTTACCTTAATTCGGATGATAATCATGATAAAAGATGTTTACCAAGCTCCCTAGACACCCACAAGACACAATTTTGAGTTCTAATACCCATTTAGGGTTTTAGGCTCTCAAAGGTGAATGAAGAATCCCCAAATTCCCGACCTTGGGGTCTATTTATAGACCCGTTCGTCGAACAAACGCGGTACCCTGTGACAGCAAAGTCAAAAACTTGTTTTTAACCCTCGAAACTCATTCGGGACCCAAAATATATGATCCAATAGTGAAATTTGAGTGTAAAAAACAATTAAAGTCAATTGGAATCATCAAAACTTCCATAAAAGTTCGTTTAGAAAAAAAGTGGGGCCCACACATATAGTTTCGACTTTATAACTTTCCGACTAATAGGTCAAAATGAGCTCGGGTGCATTAAAACTCGAACCAAAGGTCTAAATAGACTAAATTTGATATTCTTGATCTACTGGCACAGTCAAAATTTGCATCCGAGATTGTTTCACTGAGGTTTTTGTCCGATGGTCATTTGGAACTAGTGAAGACTTTTAGACAGGGAATTGACTCTAAAAATTGTATGAACTGCCCGATAATCGAAACTTAGGTCTCAACAAGTTATAAATGACTTGGGGTAGATATGGAGAAGATCAAATGGTAAAGATAAGCATAAATATGGAAAATGACCTGAGGGGTTATTATAGCGAACCTCCCTAAGATAAAGTATTTTCCAGATTTTAGAAACTAAGTGTAAAGACTCACAAACTTACTTAGATATTATTTTACTTAATATTTTAGTTACAAAATTACAGCTTTAGTTTTCAGACAGAAAAGGTGAGTCCTTTTTCACTTAGCCTATATGATTTGAGAATAAGAACAAAATACAGATTTTAGAACTAAGTGTAATGGCTCACAAGATTTATGTTATATGCTTTACTATCCGTGATTTATGATCTTCATATTTCAGATTACTCAAGCTTATGTGAGTCATTTACATTTAGCATGCATTATTTTATAAAGAATGTCATGAGATAACATTTTACTTATGCATTTCACCCCCATATACTCAGTAAATCCTCATAGTACTGATCCACATATATGTCTATGTGCTATGTTGTCTTATAATATAGGTATAAGATTTAGTATGCGCATTCAAATTCAGGCAGTTGCAAATTCCAGCCAGCAAGATGATGAGTCCTCCTACTTTGGGTACTTTAATTAGATTTACTTACGTTCATTACTTTCTTACTCAAATGTATTAATTAGTAGTAGTTGGGGTCGCATCCTAGCTATCTGTAGTCAGTGTAGTAGAGGCTTCATACATGTCAGTTAGAGTCAGTTATGTACATTTCAGTTCCGTCCTTCAGTTTTACTGGAATGTAAAGTTGTATTCATATTGTATCATCATATATTCTACCATTATTTTGTTTTCGCATAGTTGACTCAGTATTTATTTCATATTTGATCAGTTACTTAAAAGTATGTCAATTCATGGGTTAGCTTGGGATCATTTGTGGTCCTAAGCACTGTGTAACATCTCGAGATAGATTTTTGCGGCGTTACAGTGCTATTACTTAATTTCAATTGGTATCTGGCGATTCCATTTGTATCTGACTTCTTTCACTCTTTTCTTACAGATGATAAGAACACGAAAGAATGAGGCAAGAGTTGAGATGCCTGAACTGAATATTGAGGCTGCAGTTTGGGGTAGAGTCCTGGCAAAAGGAAAACAAGGCAGAGTACGGAGAGATGAGTCCACCAATGGCAGAGCTCAGGCTACAAGACTAGCCAAAGAGTGTCCAATATCTCCTCCCCACATGAGGATTTTCCTGAGGTTGAAGAGAATGGAGCTATGCCAGTACAGAATAAGAGAGTGTCGGTTCATGGTGGGGTTGAACTAGTTTAGGGAGGTGGATCTTTGATTTAGATGTTTTCTGCTGTGATTCAGTAGGTTTTGAGTTTTTTGAGTGGTTTGACAGTATCAAAGACTATGTCCACAGCACCTGCAGTCCAGCATGGGATATAGTATGCTACTATTATAGCCCCTCAAATGGAAGAAGCGTCAGGATCAAATGTTTTTCCAAGACAAGTAGTTGGTTTGGTGATGATCAAAGATGAGCATGAGTTATTCTATAAGTTTATCAAGATGTAGCCCTTTTTTTTTTCATGGGACTGAGTTTGAGAATACCTACGAGTTTATTATTGACTGTCATGAGAGGCTTCACAAGATGGGTGTGGTGGAAAGGTATGGTGTAGAACTGGTTACTTTTCAATTTTAGGTGGATGCTAAGATGTGGTGGAGGGCTTAAGTTGAGTGTTGGGATACAGGTTTACCTCCCTTGACTTAGACACAGTTTTACTCAGTTTTTCTAGAAAAATACGTGCCTCGTACTTTGATAGATAGAAAAAGGGAAAAGTTTTCTCATGTTAAGCAGGGGAACATGTTAGTTACAGATTATTAGGCCAAATTTCATTCATTGTCTTGGTATGCGTCTCACCTACTAAAAATTAAGGAGGAGAGGATCTGTCTTTTGGTGAAGGGTTTGAATGCAGGTCTACAAATTTCTACTATTCAAATGACATCTTCAGGTAGGTCTTTCTAGTAGATGGTTGATTTTTTCAAGAAAGTGGAGGGTGTAAGGCAATAGGGTTATGCCAAGGCAACAGAAAAGAAGGCCCATAGGAGAGAAAGTTGTAGTGGTTCTTATTCTAGGGGTTAGAGTTCACAGGGATACCCTGCCCACCTCTTCAGTCAGCGATGTTGGTGTCTGTTGGTGGTCCGTCAGGAGCTAGCTAACCATTTTAACACTCTAGTGGTTACCTCTCTTCATCTTTATCAGCTCAACGGCCTACCTTGGACCGTATATGTTATGAGTGCGGCGTAGTGGATCATGTTAGGGAGTTTGGTCCTAATGTGAGGTAGTTTGGTCATTCTAGCCAACAACAAGCTTCTAGATCTCTAGTTCCAGTAGGTTGGAAAGTGGTGGTAATGGTATAAGTCATCCACAGGGTGATCATGGTAGTCATCAGGCAAGTAGGGGTGGTAATCATTCCCATCGAAGTGGTTCTCATCTTGACATGGGTGATTTTCAAACTATTGGTAGGCCCCATATCTATGCCTTTCCAGGAAAGCCCGAGGCAGAGGCATCAGACGTTATTATTATAAGTACTATTCTTATCTGTGACCAGATGGCCATTGTATTATTTGATCCTGGCTCTATTTTTTCATCTGTATCTGCTAATTTTACTGTGGGATTGGACATAGTGTGGGATTTGCTTGACTTTTTAATTCATGTGTCTACTCCTATTGGTGATTCTGTTATTGTTGGTAGGTTTTATTGTTCTTGTTCTATTATGTTTATGGGGTATCAAACTTAGGCAGATTTAGTGATTCTAGACATAGTAGATTTTGACGTAATTTTAGGTATGAGTTGGTTGTCTCCGTATCATGCTATATTAGATTTTCATACTAAGATAGTGACTGTGGCTGTGCCAGGAATGGATAGACTTGAGTGGGAGGGTGATTATAGTCCTGCTCTATTGAAACTTATTTCCTTTCTACGTGCAAAGAAGTTAATTGGGAAAGTTTTTTTAGCCTTTCTAGCACATCTTCAGGACACTTTCGCAGAGATCCCATCTATCGAGTCAGTTCCAATAGTGTGTGTGTTCCAAGAGGCTTTTTCTGTAGATTTGCCTGGTATGCCACTAGACCATGACATTGATTTTTATGTTGATCTAGAGCTAGGTACTCATCCTATTTTTATTCCTCCCTATATGATGGCTTTAATAGAGTTGAGGGAGCTAAAGGCTCAGTTATAGGATTTTTTTAGTAAGGGTTTTATCCGTCAGAGTGCCTCTCTATGGGTTGCTCCTGTCTTGTTTGTAAATAATAAGGATATTAGTCTTTGTATATGTATAGACTACAGGTAGTTGAACAAAGTTATGATCCATAACAAGTATTCTTTATCCCATATCAATGATTTATTTGACCAGTTGCAGGGTGCATCCATATTTTCTAAGATTGATTTGAGGTTCAATTATTATCAACTTAAGATTTGGTGTAACGATATTTCTAAGACTGCTTTTCGAACCAGGTATGGGCACTATGTGTTTTTTGTGATGTCTTTTGGGTTGACTAATGCTCCAACTGCTTTTATGATCTTGATGAATGGGATATTCAAACCCTACTTGGATTACTTCATGATTGTCTTTATTGACGATATTCTAGTTTATTCTAAGAGTAAAGAGGAGCGTGAGAATCACTTAAGAATTGTTTTGGGTTTGTTAAAAGAGAAAAAACTTTATGTAAAGTTTTCTAAGTGTGAGTTCTGGTTGGCTTCTGTATTATTTTTGGGGCATGTGTTTTCAAAAGAAGGGGTGATGGTAAACCCACAGAGGATCGAAGAAGTTAAGAATTGGGCTAGGCCTACTTCAGTGACGGAGGTTAGTAGCTTTGTTGGCTTAGCGAGTTATTACCGCAGGTTCTTGAAGGGGTTTGCTTCTATTGCTACTCATATGATGCAGTTGACTCAGAAGGATGCACCTTTTATTTGGTTTGATGAGTGTGAGGAGAGATTTCAAAAACTCAAGACCTTGTTGACTACCGCTCATATTTTTTCCTTGCCGATAGAGGGTAAGGATTTTATTATTTATTGTAATTCATCACGTTTTAGTTTAGGTTTTGTGTTGTGTTGTTGTAGGAAAGGAATGTTAATGCTTATGCTTCGAGGTAATTGAATCCCAAAGAGAAGAATTATCTCACTCATGATTTAGAGTTAGTTGTTGTGGTTTTCGCTCTTAAGATATGGAGGGATTACTTGTATGGGGCTTGTTGTGAAGTGTTCACTGATCACCACAGTTTACAGTCTATATTTACACAGAAGGATTTGAATTTGAGACAATGTAGATGCATGGAGTTTCTTAAATATTATGATATCACCATTCTCTACCATCTGGGGAAGGCTAATGTGGTCACTGATGCATTGAGCAGGAAAACATCAAGTATGTGTAGTTTGGCATATTTAAAATCTAGTAGGTGTCCATTGGCTAGAGAGATTCAGACTCTAGCTAACAAGTTTTTTCAATTTGAAGTGACTGAGAGAGGAGAAATTCTAGCCAGCATTGAGGCAAGGTCCACATTTCTTGATCAAATCAAGGCTAAAAAATTTGAGGATGCTATGTTGAGAAAGATTCGTGATAAGGTTTTACACGGTAAGGCCAATGAGGCCATTCTTGATTGTGACAGTGTGTTGAAGATTAAGGGGCGAGTTTGTGTACCTCGTGTTGATGATTTGATTCCTACTATTCTAGTTGAGGCTCATTGTTTGAAGTATTCTATGCATCCTGGTGCAACCAAGATATACTGTGATTTGAGGTAACATTATTGGTGGGGTCGAATGAAGCATGACATAATTGATTTTGTCTCCAAATGTTAGAGGTTCTAGTAGATAAAGTACGAGCATCAAAAACCTGGTGGTACTCTTCAGCGGATGCCCATGCCTTAATAGAAATGGGAGAGGATAGCTATGGATTTTGTTGTTGGTCTTCCCAAGACTTTGGGAAAGTATTATTCGATATGGGTTATAGTGGATAGAATAATGAAGTCTATACCTTTCATTCCAGTTCAGGTGACATATAATATAGAAAAGTTGGCCGAGATTTATCTTAAGGAGATTGTTCGGTTGCACGGGGTCCCAGTTTCTATTATCTTGGATAGGGGTACTTAATTTAGCTCTAACTTTTGGAAGAAGTTCCATAAGGAGTTGCGTACAAGGTTGGACCTTAGTAAAACTTTTCACCCTCAGAACGATGGGCAATCCGAGAGAATGATTCAGGTGTTAGAGGATATGCTTTGTGCATGTGTGATAGATTTTAGAGGTCATTGGGATCAGTTTCTACCTTTGGCCGAGTTTGCATATAATAACACTTATCATTCGAGTATCGATATGACGACGTTTGAGACTTGTATGGTAGGAGGTGTAGATCTCCCATTGGGTAGTTTGATGCATTTGAGGTACGGCCATGGGGTACTGATCTCTTTAGGGACTTGTTAGAGAAGGTCAGGTTCATTCAGGAGAAACTTATAGCGGCTCAAAGTAGGCAAAAGGAGTATGCAGATCGAAAAATTAGAGATATGCACTTTGTAGAGGGTGAGCAAGTGTTGCTCAAAGTTTCACCCATGAAGGGTGTCATGTATTTTGGGAAGCGAGGTAAGCTCAGTCCTAGATATATTGAGCCGTTTGAGATTCTTCAGCGTGTGGGGCCGACGGCCTATAGATTGGCATTGCCTCCGAGCTTGTCGAGAGTCCACCCTGTGTTTCATGTATCTATGCTAAAGAAGTTTCATGGTAATGGTAACTACATAATTTGTTAGGATTCGGTCTTGGTAGATAAAAACCTCTCTTATGAAGAAGAACCTGTTGTTATTCTTGATAGAGATTTTCGCAAGTTGAGGACTAAGGGGATTGCATCTATGAAGGTCCAGTGGAAGAATCGTCCTCTTGAGGAGGCCACTTGGGAGATCGAAGCAACCATGCGTAGCAAGATCCACATCTTTTTACGGATTTAGGAAATTCCTTATTTTCCCTTTTTTTCTTATGTTTGCCTGTTCGGCGACGAACGGTTGTTTAATTGGTATCTGATGTAACGACCCTCCCTGTCATTTGTGGAATTTTCTCATCTTTTCTATTTTAGCGCTCTCTACAGTTTGTATCCGTGGATGACTCACGGGATGAGTAGTACCAATTCTTGAGGTGTTTGAAAGTTTTTGAAGTCCTTAGTTGAATTATTGAGTTTTAATTAAATTAAACCCAATCATGGTCAATCTTTGACCGAGACAACCTCGGGTAAGTGTCATAGTATTTTTAATAGGTTCGGAGTGTACTTTTTAGTCAATGTACATATTTAATATATTTATATGTCGTTTCGAATAAATTTTGAAAATTTAATAAAGTTTTAAATATTTTAAATAATTGATTTAGTTGGTGGTTAATAAAAATATTATTAATTAAATTAGTATTGGATCATACCCATCACTCTCTTATTTTTGGTCATGTATGAGATTAGAGTAATATATTATCAGATTAGCAGTTATACCCTTAGTTTATTGGAATAGAGAGAGAGAGAGCAAACGGAGGCGGCACAGAAGAAAAGAAAAGAAAAAAGGCATGCACAGTGGGAATTGACTTACTACGGAGGTTAGTTCTTGCTATGAATTGTTTAAGAAAAAAAGTTTCTAATAATTAAGGCAATTGGAAAATTTGACCAAGTATAACTTGGCAATTGTGGATGTTGGTTAGTGTAGTGGTTATTGCCAATGTTTGGCAGAAAGAGTCATAAATGACAAATATTATATAAATTGGAATCGTAACTTAGCCAATCATTGGCGTCAATAAAGAAACAAGTAACTCTTTTCTATATGTTAGTTTTCTAAATGTTAATTCAAAGACGACGATTTACAAATTATTATTATTTATGTAATTCTGTAATTTTTCATATTTTGGGATTAAGAAACTGAGGTTTAGGTATTAAGATTTTCAGAGTAAGAATTTATAAACGGATGTTGTTAAATTCGTACACTTATGAAAAGTATATATTTGAACAGATTTGAAACACTCGAAAGCTTTACGGAAGGGTAAGGTCCTTGAAAAGTAGATTGCGTTCCGGTCCATTGGTTGAGATAGGTTACGATTTAATTGGAGTTTATACTTTATTTAATTTTGTGTTTGCTCCTAAATTGGATACTTGTTGATTGGTATTCGGACAAGCTTGAAATTTATGTTGTTTGAATTGTTGAGGCTTGTATAAATGATTATTGAAAATTTACTTGATGGAATTGTCTTGTGACTTTAAGTGTACTCTTAAACTTGACACAGCGTATTATATGTTGTGAGGTAGTGTAAATTTGATATTGATATTACTTGTTTATGATGGATCGGGTACCACGCCGGTACAGATATGTATATATTGGGTCAGGTACCATGCCGGTACGGATATGTATAAGTTGGATCGGGTACCACGCCGGTACGGATATGTATATGGTGGATCGGGTACCACACCAGTATGGATATGTATATGTTGGATCGGGTAACATGCCGGTACGAATATATATATGATGGATCGGGTACCACGCACGGTACAGTACATGAACATAGATTGTTCCGTGCAGGTCATGACTATTTGGGCAAAAATAAGTCTCATAGTATGTGTGTACATATTTGTGTTGATCATGTGGATGTTTATAGTATGGTTGACACTCTTAATGGTTATGTGGCTTTGTTGTAAGTATTGTTTGTCTACTTGTTATTTGATTTATGTTGTGTACATGCTATTAAGTTGAGTTGGCCTATGATACCTACTAGTAGATAGTAGTTTGTACTAATACTACCCTGTACTCTTCTTTTGTTGACTGCAGAAAGCGGTCCAGAGGCTCAGACACAACCTCACCTATATAGTTTGATAGAAGATCTTGATCCAAGGTTGAACACTCCGTCTCCAGCCTGCCATGGTTCATCTTATTTGTTCTTGTCCATCTTTCGGACAATGAAACATTCTTTATTTACTTTATTTTAAGATATCTCCTTAGACATGATCTTTGTTAGTAGTTCTTGTATGATGACTTTCAGGTCTTGGAAATTTTATTAAGTATTTTGTTTGACTTCCGTATTAATAATGATTAGTCCTGGATTATTATTATTATGTTGATTTTATGATAACATCATCTTAATATAGACTAAGTGATTAGGTAATATTGACGAAGAAACAACCTCTCTACTTCTTCGAAGGTAGCTGTATGAACTGCGTATATTTTACCCTCCCCAGACCCCACTTTGTGGGAATACACTGGGTCTGTTGTTGTTGTTGTTGTCCCACAGGAAGATTAGTGTGTGTGCCATTCATGGCCATTTGGGTCATGACAGTTAAACACCCATAAAATGAATTTTAATGAATTTAAAATCAATTTATGTATGAATTAATATCCTATACTGCTTCGTATGGTTCTATAAATAAAAGTAGAAAAAGAAAAATCTTAAAATTAGTTATTTAATCATCTAAGAGGATATGTTTGATCTGATGATAAAATAAGCATTAGAATATACGATATTTTAATGTTAATTATGAAACTTAAATAAGTTGTAAGTTATTACTGATTTTATAAAAATAAGAATTTATATTTATTTATATAGTGTGATTTCTATTTATATTTTCTATTGTATTTATTTAAGAATATTAATGATCAATTTTTTGAAAAACTCATAAAATAGCTATTAAATACATTTAAAATTATAATATTGGGCCCGTAAACAGGCCCTTCATTATCTAGTATATATACATAGATATATAATTATAAATTACTTAGAATTCACACATTGCGTCAAGGTTGTTGTACACTTTCATGGACCTTCTCATCCCCTCGAGGCAAGGTGGTCTAACAGAATGGGATTTTGTACGGCAAACATCACTTCTCAATTGTCCATGAGGACATTCAGTACTGGTTATTGTCCTTGCATTGACATCTCCACTCAAGAGGTTGGGTTTGGATTAAAATGTGCAAGATATATGGGGTAGATGGGTATTGATCCCGCCAAAAGGTCATTCATTGAAAAGAGATGGATCGAGAAAAATAATATTTGAAATAGATTTAGATTCATGGTCGATTGAAAGAGAGGAATGGAGCTTAGAGTTGGTTGATATTGTGAGCGAACGAAACATCTGTGCATAATTATCTAGAGGAGGTAGTTCATTTATGGTGAAATTAATGGGGGTTAGTCTCTTATTTATTAGTGATTCTAAAGTTGGATGTAGGATGTGCAGATAGAAGGAATTTTTATTTTTTTTGTAATTATTGCAAAATATTATTATGAAAAAATTAAAATTTTTATTACTCCCTCCGTTTCATATTGCTTAACCTCATACTAAATATAGTTGTTTCAATTAACCTATCCAATTTATAAAATCAATAGAGCTTTATTACTACTAAATAACTACATAAAATCAAGTGCTTCTAAGCACCTTTTTAATTTACCTAAATACTAAAAAGGAGTTTCAACGCCTTTTTGAATTAAAAGAACTTAAAAAATACCAATCCCAAGAGATTTAAGAATTTCCTCATATATTATACATGTTATAATTATGTAAATTTCTAGATTGCAAATCAAACACCACATTAGTTTTATACATAAATAAGTTACTTCCTAACTAGCTAGAAATTAATATTATTTAAGCTAGATTTAATATATGCATAACTCAGCATCATAACAGCTAACAAATGACTCCTAAATTGATGATAAATTTTTGCAAATACTAACATTTGATATTTTCATTTAGAGTAATGAGTTTATTAGAGTATCAATTATCAATAAATCAAGTAAGCTTTTGAATTTTTTAAGCTCGGACAAAAAAGCTATTAAATTCATGATAAATAATTCATTTACACTTGCACGTGACATGCATTCACGTTGGAAGCACCATGACTATTAACATCATGTAACGTACCTCCTCCATCTACTCGATTAAAAATTAATGGACACTATTAATTGTTTGGTCATCAATTACAATACTATATATTTTATTCTTTTTGTGTACGACATACATGTTCAATACCAACAGAAACGTACAATGCACGTATACTGAACGAGTTGGTATATATATATATATATATATATATATATATATATATATATATATTTAGTGCCAAGGATGTTGTACACTTTCATGGCCTTCCTCATCCCCTCTGAGGCTAGGTGTGCTAAAAGAATGGGGGTTGTGTATGACTAACATTACTTTCCGATTGTCCATGAGGTCATTCAGTACTAGTGAATGTCCTTGCATTTTCATCTCCACCCAGGAGGTTGTGTTTGAGCTTAGAGGTGCAAGAGGGGTGGAGTAGATGGGTAATGATCCCATTGATAGGCCAGTCACTGAAAAAGTAATGGACCGTGGGAGATACAATTTGAGACGAATTTGGATTCACAGTTGATTAAAAGAGAGAAGTGGATCTTAGAGTTGGTCGATATTGAGAGCGAAGGGGACGTCTGGGAATAATTATCTAGAGGAGAAAGTTCATTTATAATGAAGTTAATAAGGGTTAATCCCTTATTTAATAGAGATTCTATAGTTGGATGTAGGAGGTGGAGATAGAACGACAAATATCTTTTTATAATTATTGTAAAATATTATTGTGAAAAAGTGGAAATTTTATTATTCCCTCCATTTCATATTAAAGTTGGTTGATATTGAGAGCAAAGGGGATGTACGGGCATAAATATCTATAGGAGATAGTTCATTTATGCTAAAGTTACTGGGGGTTAATCCCTTATTTGTTGGAGATTCTAAAGTTGGATGTAGGAGGTGGAGACAGAAGGAAAAATATCTTTTTGTAATTATTGCAAAATATTATTATGAAAAAATAAAAATTTTATTATTCCCTCCATTTCATATTAGCGTTGATCGATATTGAAAGTGAAGGGGACATCTGGGCATAATTATCTAGAGGAGATAGTTCATTTATGGTGAAGTTATTATAGGTTTAATCTCGTATTTATTAGAGATTCTAAAGTTGGATGTAGGAGGTGTCGAGGTGGAGATAGAATGAAAAATATATTTTTGTAAATATTGCAAAATATTATTATAAAAAAATTAAAAAATTTATTACTCCATACATTTCATATTAGTTAGCCCCCATATTGAATATAGTTGTTTCAATTTACTTATCTAATTTACAAAATCAACACAACTTTATACTGTAAAGTAACTACATAAAATTAAGTGTTTCTAAGCACCATTTTATTTACCTAAAAACTGAAAAAGTGTATAAATGCCATTTTGACTTTAAAACACTTAAAAATATGTCAATTCAAAACAAACTTTAGAATTTCCTCATATATCATACATATTTTAATTATGCGAATTTCTAAATTGCAAATTAAAATATTAATTTTCTACATAGTTATTTATGTAAAATATTAATTTTGACATGAAGTATTTACATCACATTTCATTTAACAAGAAGGATCAAAATGTCTTTAAGAAGACGGTAAGATCCCGAATTCAAAATTATTTTAATTTTCAGTAACATTTAATGGCCTTCCAACTATTTCTGAAACTACTTTACCACAAAATATGTTTTGTATAGCCAACATTAAGACATTAAAAAGGTTATATCTTTATAAAGAGGTGTGTCATTTAATAGGTTGTCATATACTGCTAGTAACATGGATTATTAATGCAAGTGACTCAACGAGATTACGCAAATGTTGCAAGCACTTGTGAAGCCCAAAATCTCTAATTTGATTTCTAACTAAAAGGGCTGGTCATATGAGCATTTTGTTCAATGACAAATGTTTCTGTCGTAATTATCCTTTTTGCATGTAATATAGGTTCGTTGTTGTTACTTTGAATTCAAATATTATGTCAACTTATATTGGAAATATGGGACAAAAGTCGTGGAACTACGTTAGATGGAAATACTGATTTCTAAGTTTTAAAAAGAAAGAGAATCGTACTTACTTACTATTAGTTGAAGGATTTTAAAGATGATAAATTTAGCACCTTTACTTCAATTTATATGATCGAAATCCTATAATGTTGTCCCTCGCGGTATACTCCATAAGAATTTTTTCTGTCATTTGTGGTGAAGTTAACAGGGGTTAGTGCCTTATTTATTGGAGGTTCTAAAGTTAGATGTAGGAAGTGGAGATAGAATGAAAAATATCTTTTTGTTGTTATTACAATACATTATTATGAAAAAATTTAAAATTTTAGTAGTTCCTTTGTTTCATATTACTTGGCTTCCACACTAAATATGATTGTCAATATACTTATCCAATTAATAAAATCAACACAACTTTATTATATTTATACTCATTTGATTGAGAAAAAGTTATCTCGAGATAAATTATCCGAAGATTAGCTATTTCGAAATTAGTTATCCCACCCATTCCATCACCATATCATAAATGGTGGTATGAATAATAACGAGACTAACTAATACCTCGAATCAAAGATAGAATAAACTAATCTTAAATTTAATCCCAAGATTATTATACCTTATACCTTATTACTAAAGCAGGAATTTATATTTTTTTTCGTTAGCAAGTGAATCAATTATTATAAGATTGCCATGTTATCATTTAATCAAGTAAGATTATTGAATTTTTTAAGTTGGGTCAAACAAGTAATTAAATTCTTATGAAAAATAATCCAGTTATATTTACACGTGGCATGCATGCACGTCAGAAGCATCATTACTATTTACAACACTTAATGTACCTCCTCCATCCTCTCTAATAAAAAATTAACTACATTTCTACTTGTTCAATCATCAATTGGTTTGTATACGACAATATGTGCAATGTCGACATACAACTGCAATACACGTGTATATATATATATATATATATATATATATATATATTTATAACATTAATTTGAATACAAATATTATGTCAAGGTTATTGTACACTTTCATGGACCTCCTCATTCCCACTGAGACTAGGTGGTCTAAAAAATGGGGTTGTGTATGACTAACATCACTTCCCGATTGTCCATGAGGACATTCAGTACTGCTGATTGTCCTTGCATTGCATCTGCTAAATTAATTGGTCACATTATCAATTAATAGAGTAACATTATTGATTTTTTTAAGTTGGGTCAAACAAGCTATTAAATTCATATTAAAAATAATTCATTTACATTTGCATGTGGCGTGCATCCGCGTCGGAACACCATTACTATTCCGAATGCATAACATATGTTCTCGATCCATTCTGATAAAAAATAAATGTACTCTTTTACTTGTTTAGTCATAAATTGCAATAATATATATATTTTTTGTATGCGATATACGTGTGCTACGTCGGACAGACACATACAATGCACATATACTAAACAAGTTTTTGTGTGTATCTGTGTGTGTATATATGTACGAGATTAGTATACGTGCTTTGAATGTGTGTTTTACGTCAATTAATAAAATAATATATAGAAACAAAATTATTGTGTAAAGGATAGTAGTTAATGCTAAAATAATTGTTATATCTATTTAAATATGATAAATAACTATTGTATGTTCTATATATTATTGTTTGTCCTGTATTACCTGATCTTTTTATTTTTACAATAATTTATTGATTTATATCTTGATAAAAACTTTATTGTAATGTACTGTCATTATATAAATAATAATTAATTTACATGACGTAGACCAACTCATGAACGATCATTCTTCAAAATTAAACAATATTCTTGTAGATTTTATTAAAACATATTTCTTATAATATATAACAACGTTTTTTAGATATTGATTTACAAATTAATAACTAATAAAAGTTTTTTTGTAATATCTTTTATAAGTAGTTTATTTATTGTCTTTCTAAATTCAATACACGCAATATAACTTTCAAAATATAATAGTAAATATCCTATCTTTACATAAAAAATTCTCAAAATTTAACCGAACATCTATCAAAAACCTGTATTAAATAAAATAATAGAATAGAAATTACAGTAAAATAATACATAATCAAAATTTCAGAACAATGTGATTAAACCTAACCTTTAGGTACTCCTAATAGTGTATCATAGAACCTCCCTGTGTTATTTTAATATATAATATTACTAATCATGCTTACCAAAAAAAATCAAACCTTTTAAAAAAATTTTTTTCAAAGCTTGACCAAAAATTTGTCGTCAACCTTTATTATAAGAAAAAATAGATAATAATAAAATAGAAATTCGAACAAAATAATATGATAATCGAGAAATCAAAATAATAAATCTAACGACCTAAAAATTTGATGAAATATGTAAAATTTGTGATTTTTTATGATTTGCTTGTTTTGCCCCTTCCTATAGTAGTATTATGATATTTGTGAGGGTGTTGGAGTGATTGACATAATTTTACATGTATTTTGGTATCATTTGTGTGATATTGTGGTTTTTGATGGGTTCGAGAGCCTTATTTTAGGCTTATCGAGATATCTTTTGATCCGTGCAATGGATGGACAAACGGACTGAGCCAGCAGCTCCGGAATATAAATTTTAGGCTAGGTAGACCTTTGGTTCAGGTCCCAGTACACCCAAGATCATTTCGACCTATTGATTGGAAAGTTAAAAAATTAGAAATATGGGTGTGGGACGTACATTTGGTCGAAACGACCTCGGATGAAAAAGCCAACTTCATCAGAAGATCTATAATGTAAATTTTAGGGTGTTCTCATATTTGGTATGATTTTACAGCTTTTAAATCTCATTTCGACTCTCAACTTGGAAAATTATGATTTCAGGTTTCGGGGGTCAACTTTGTGAAAATCATATTTTTTGAAAATCTGATATCGCAATCGCATACGGAACATAGAATTTAGTATGGTGTATAGTTCGTTTGTATGTATAAAACTCCAAACGAATCTCGGACACCCGAAGTTCACCTCTATCTTTCTACGGTAGTTAGGTCTTTATTAGTATTCTGAGACAAATATTATTTCTTTGTCGTTATTTTTCTGATATATTTGACTCTTGGATTGTATTAGCATTTCTTACACTATTGACACCTGGTTTTAGACATGATTGATATTTTGAATAAGTTCTTTTCATATTGTTATGATTACTTGTATGGTTCGGCTTTGTTCTAGAAGCCTTACCTTGGGGTATTTTTGTCTTTTTCACTTTTTATATTAGTTTGGGTGATAGTCTTACTTGTCAAGTTACACTGCGACAAGTTCAATCATGACCCTCATTTTTGGGTCGTGACAAATTGGTATCAGAGAATCTAGGTTGCATTGGTCTCAATGGTGTAAGAATGAGATTATAAATCGATACGTAGACGACCATATCTATCTTCAAGAAACTATAGAATGTCTTTAGAAAACTTCCCTTATTTCATTCTTTATCGTGCAAAGTTCTTTCATACCTTGTGTTCTGATTTGTGTTTCACTCTCTCTGCGCGAATAGTGTGGCTTATACTACTATCAGTTGAGAGATACTGCGAGAGATTAGTAGAGATTGTTTGTTGGTTGTAGGCCTATTGATGCTCCTGAGTTGTCATGAGATCAATTTGTTGATGCCATTCGGAGTGATTCGTGCCTTTTTAAGGGATCGAATGCGGTATGAGTTTGATCGTTTGAAGTAAAGATCCATGACAGTTGCTGAGCATGAGGAACACTTTCATGCTATGTACATATGTTCCTAGGATAATAATTTTACCAAGTCTGGGAGGATTCAGAAGCTTGAGAATGGTTTGGATGTCTCCTTTCAGTTGGCTGTATCTTTGATGGTTGTGTTTAGGGTTTATTTCTAGAGTATAGTGGATCATGCTAAGATGATAGATGGCATTCTTAGTGCATCTTAGGGAGACGCCAAGAAGGAGTGATATTTTGGAGAGTTCAAGAGTCAAACCTCTCAAGGCAGAGATTGTAGAGGTTTTCGTAGATACCATGGTAGGCCAGTGATAGCTTTACAGAGTTCAGGAGGTAGATCTTCTAGTTCAGCAGTTTAGAGTGGCTGTTCAGGACCAGTTGTACCTTCTTCTATAGAGGTTGGTCATAGAGGTTGTTGTATGTGTGATAAGATTAGCCATGTGGCCAGGGACTGTCTCCATGGAGTAATTAAGCTACTCTTATTTTAGCTGTGAGAGGTAGGGGTTCTACCATACGTACGAGAGGTAAAGATGGTGTGGAGCCTGTGGTGGTAGTCGTGGAGCCACCCAGGCAGTTAGTGGTCGTGGTCAGTATTATGCTATAACAGCCAAACCTGATACAGAGGCTTTTGATGTTGTGATTACCGGTATCTTCCCCATTTGTTTAAGAACTGCATCTGTATTATTTGATCCTGGATCGACTTTTCCTATGTGTATGTGTATTTTTCTTCAGGTTTAATTGTGTTAATGAGCCTCTTCCTATGCCTGTTCATGTATCTACCCCGGTAGGTGATTCTTTAGTAGTGGATTAGGTGTACCAATCTTGTGTTGTGACTTTTTCTGTGAGTGAGACTTTGGTAGACTTGCTTGTGTTAGACATGGTTGATTTTGATGTTATTTTAGGCATGTATTAGTTGGCTCCTTATCATGCTGTCTTATATTGTTTTGCCAAGACTGTGACTTTAGCTTCGTCGGATGTGTCAAGGATAGCTTGAAAGGGTGTACTTCATTCAAGTCCTAAGAGGGTCATATCTTATGTTTAGGAACATAAATTGGTTGAGAGGGTATGTTTATCTTACTTGGCTCATATTTGTGACACTAGTGTTGTTTTGCCTCATTCCTTAGATTCTGTCCGTATTGTCCATGAGGTTACAAATGTATTCCCTATGGACTTCTCGGGTATGCCTCTGGATTGAGATATTGATTTCAGTATTCTATTCCTCCTTATAGGATGGCCCCAACAGAGTTAAAAAAATTAAAGGATCAGTTGCAGGAGTTGTTGGATAAGGGATTTATCTGACCTAGTGTTTCACCTTGGGGTGTGCTTATCTTATTTGTGAAGAAAAAATAGGTCTATACAGATGTGTATTGATTATCGATAGTTGAATAAAGTGTCGATTAAGAATAAGTATCCTCTTTCTCGCATTGATGATTTGTTTGATCAGCTTTAAGGTGTTGTGGTATTTTTGAAAATTGATTTGAGGTACGATTATGACCAGTTGAGGATTAGAGGTTCGGATATTCCGATGATAACTTTTTAGACATGATATGGTCATTATGAGTCCTTGATTGTGTCCTTTGGGCTGACTAATACCCCTGCCGCGTTTATGGAGTTGATGAACTGGGTGGTTCGACCGTATCTTGACTCCTTTGTTACTATATTTATAGATGATATCTTGGTTTATTCCAAAAGTGAGGTTGAGTATGAGTAGCATTTGGGGATTATGCTTCAGAGATTGAGGGATGAGAAGTTGTATGCTAAGTTCTCTAAGTGCGAGTTTTGGTTGGAGTATGTTTCTTTATTGAGTCAAGTGGTGAATAAGAAAGGTATTATGGTTGATCCAACCAAGGTTGTTGCGGTTTATCATTGGGCTAGACCTACTTCGCCCCCTGAGATTTGGAGTTTTATTGGTGTAGCAAGGTATTATAGCTATTTTGTTGAGGATTTTTCTTCCATTATAGCTCCATTGACTAAGTTGACTCAGAAGAAGATTTTCTTCCAGTGGTCTGATGCTTGTGAGGCGAGCTTCCAAAAGCTCAAGGACTTGTTGACTACAGCTCATATATTGGCTTTCCCCAGGGAGGACGTGGGCTTTATCATGTTTTGTGATGCTTTAGGTATTGGATTAGGTGTTGTGTTGATGCACGAGGAAAAGGTGATTACGTATGTTTCTTGTTAGTTAAAGCCCTATGAGAGGAATTATCCTATGCATGATTTGGAGTTGTACGCAGTTATATTTGCCTTGACATTGTGGAGTCCATTGTGAGATCATCTCAGATCATCATAGCTTTCAGTACTTCTTCAGGCAGCGGGATCTTAATATGAGGCATCGTCGTTGGCTTGAGTTACTTAAGGATTATGACTTGACTATTCTCTATAATCCAGGCAAGGCTAATGTGGTTGCAGATGCTTTGAGCCGAAGGTCGGCTAGCATGGGTAGCTTAGCGCATCTTTTGACCCAGGAGAGGCCTTTAGCCTTAGAGGTTCAGTCTTTAGCTAACCAGATGGTTAGGCTTGATATTTCGACACTTGGGAGTATTTTGGTTTCTATGGAGGCTAGATCTTCTTTGATGGAGCAGATTCGAGCTAATCAGCTTGACGATGTTGGATTGAGGTTAATTCGAGATAACGTGTTGAGTGGGGAGGATAAGCAAGCTTCACTTGATTCAGATGGAATTTTGAGGATTGAGGGTTGAGTTTGTATGCCAAGAATGGGTGATTGCATTAGGTTGATCCTAGAGGAGGCCCATTGTTCTAAATATTCTATCCATGTAGGCGTGACTAAGATGTATCGTGATTTTAGGCAGTATTACTGGTTGGGTGGTATGAGGCAACATGTGGCAGATTTTGTGGCTCATTTCCTATGTTATCAGTGGTGAAGGTCGAGCATATGAGGCCTGGTGGGTTGCTTCAAAGGTTACCCATTCACAAGTGAAAGTGGGAACGAATCACCATAAACTTTGTGACTGGTTTGCCTCGTAAATCTCATAGTTCTGAAAGTGTTTGGGTTATCATGGATCGATTGACCAAGTCAACATATTTTATTTCGGTTCAAGTCTCGTTCAGTGCTAAGAGGTTGGCCCTTATCTATATTCATGAGATTGTTCGTCTGCATGGTGTGTTGGTGTCTATTATTTCAGATTGAGCTTTTGTGTTCATCTCTCACTTTTGGAAGGTTTTTCAAGATGAGTTAGGTACTCGGTTGATCTTAGCATAATATTTCACCCCCAGACTGATGGCTAGTTAGAGCGTACTATCCAGGTTTTAGAAGATATGCATCGGGCATGCGTGATGGATTTTGGTGGCTAGTGGGAGTAGCATTTGACTTTAGCAGAGTTGAATACAATAATAGCTACGATTCCAGTATTGATATGGCTCCTTTTGAGGTTTTGTATAGTAGGCGTTGTGTAAGACCCCGCAAAATTCTAAGATTAACTCAGTCCCTTAGAGCATGAAAAGAGGTCCCAGACTTAGAAAATTTCAGCGAAGTGTTTACACTTACAATTATTTTAGCCTTCATAAGTTGGTGATCTTTTTTGACGACCTTAAGACCAAAAATGTCGATCATTGGATTGAATCATGATCAGGGGTGTCAATAGGTCACTTTGGGTGAGTTTTGGATTTTTTGGACCTCATTTGAATCAAGTTTGGATGACCAAAACAATGGGTAGTTGCAGTCTCAACGCGCCGCGTTGCCCATCGCATCGACAAATATTTTTTTCCAGCTTTAGAGTGCAATTCCAGTGAATCAACGTGGACTCGACGCATTAGCCATCGCGTCGATCTCATCGATGCGATACGTCGGCCTACGCGTCATTGGGAATATTTTCAGTCATTAAAACTCTGCGTCCAGAGGGCTAAATGGGTCTTTTCCCACCTTATATCAGCCTCCAAAACATGAGATTAAGCCTCTTTAAAGACAAAATCCTTCATTCTTTCTCAAAGTTTCTCAAGAACAAACCATAGGTGATCTAATTTCAAATTCAAGCTCTAAGAACACACCATCAATCTTCACTAATTCAAGAACCAAGGTATGTTAAGTGTTCATCGAAGTGTTTTCTTCCAACCTTGGAGATCAAGAACCTCTTTTAAACTACAAGATGATTGCTTTTATGGATTTTATGCTAAATTTGATTGTATTCATGATTATGGTGCTATTTGAGTTTTAATTCCATGATTTATTACAAGTTTCATGAAAACTAGAAAATTGTGGATCGATTTATGTGAACTTCATGTTGAGCTTTTGGAATTACAAGTCAAATGTAGTAGCCATGATATTATTACATGCGATTGTTGTATGAAATAACCATTCTCCCTAAGTATTTGTTAAAATTCTTATGAAAATTGACTAGTGAAAGCATGTCATGTTATTATTTAATTCCATTCATGCATAATCTCACGTATATCAACTGTTTGACAAAATGTCTAACTAAATGCATTGTTAGTAAGCAAGTATTATTAGGCCTCTAAGGTCATGCTATGTTTATTTTTAATGCTATCGAGTCCTGGGGGTATTTAATACTCAAAAATCTAGCTGTTGACCTAGAGCTACAGTCATTATAGAATAGTATCAGAAATATCATGATCAGTAGTATTCAGTCAGTACTGAACTCAGTGGACTCAGTCTTGTTCAGTCAGTTAACACGATCAGTAACAGTTTAGTCTAACCTAGTACAGTTTAAAAATCAGTTCAGTGTCTATTCAGTTGGGAGTAGGAATCAACACCGAGCGAACCCAGGTTTGGGGGCATTCCTTCCAGCAGAAGGTTTGACCCTTAGTAGCAATCCCTGCATTACAGAACTACGTAGCTAGCGCATGTTGAGATATCTTCCTGCCAGACTAGGGTTGATACATCTCGTATGAGTTTTTCTTCCAGCGAAGGTTGACGAAATGTCTTTCTTCCAGAGAGGGTTAACTAATATCCTTTGTTAGTATCCCTTGGAAAGGTGCTAATACCCTTCTAACTGGGCTCACAGGTCGGACCTTAACTCAATCCATAACCGGGGTATGTCGGTTAGATAAACACTCTCACAGTTTCAGTTTTAGTTTCAGTTTCAGACTCAGTATAGAACCTCAGTTCAGTTTTCAGAATTAGGACAGTCAGACACAGTCACTCAGCTCAGAATGGATCTAAGTTAAGTTCTACAGAAGCAGGACTGTCAGAAACAGTCACCCAGTTATCAGTTATGCAATTATCAGTAATCTCAATTACCGTAAATTAGATTCGCATGTAGCATTGCATAATAAGTATAGTACTTACAATAGTTTCAAATAGACGTGTGCTCTAATTCAGTTATATTCATGTTACTCAGCCAGTTATTGTTCATGCATATGAACCTAGCATATCAGCCTACCTCACTTAGCATACCAGTATATTCAAAGTACTGGCGCATACTTTTCTTTTGTGCTATGATGTCTTGTATCATAGGTTCAGACGCACAGGATCCTGACCATATGTAACAACCCAAACTTTAAGCAACAGATTTAGTGGTGAGTCCTCATAGTCCACAGATAGAGTTATTATTTCAGTTTATTAGAAGTTCAGTAGTAAGAGTTAGTTGGGGTCTTGTCCCATCAACTCTATTTTCAGATAGTTTAGATAGAGGCTTTCAAACTAGATTATTTCATATTTTAGGTGTTATATTTTTAATCAGTTCTTAATTTTAGTTATGAACCTTATGGCAGATTCAGCCCAATTTCTGCATTATTATAGTATTATTATTTAGTGATTGCAGTAGGTACCAGTCATGGTTTAGCTTGTTGTCCTTCAGGATTATGAGCATCGTGTGGCATCCGGGGTGCAAACTCGGGGCTTTACAAACTTAGTATCAGAGCCTAAGGTTCAAAAGAGTCCTAGGAAGTCTAAAATTCGCATCTAGTAGAGTCTTGTGCATAGGTGTGTAGCATGCCACACTTATGGATAAGAGGCTATGAAATGTTGTTAGGAAAAGTTTCCCTTCTTTCAGTACTCATATCATGCAAGTGAGCATGAGCTTAAGTTAAACTCTCTTTCTAATACAAGTTTCCCTTCTATTTACAGAATATGCCTCCAAAGAGGACTAAGAAAAGAGGTGCGGGAGAACAGCCAACACCTCATCCCATCCAACCAGATCCCCTAGATAAGCATGTCTCCCACGCAAAATTTAGAGCAGTTTTCACTACCCTAGCCAATTCTGTGGCATCTCAGAATGAACGTTCAGTTGCTATTCAGGCCAACCCAGTGGGAAATACTGTTGCAGCCAGGATTTAGGACTTCACCCAAATGAATCCTCCATCATTTACAGGGTCTAAGTCAGATGAGAACCCACAAGAATTCCTTAATCAGGTGCAAAAAGTCACGGATATTATGGGGGTGACTGCCAGTGGGAGAGTTTAGTTGGTTGCATACCAGTTGCAGGATGTGGCCCACTCATGGTTCAAGCAGTGAAAGGAAGAGAGGGCCACAGATGCAAGGTTCGTAGAATTGGAGGAGTTAGCTACTTCTATTCTGGATAGGTTATTCCCACTGGAGTTGAGGGAAGCAAAGGTTTTGGAGTTTATTAATCTGAAGTAGGGCAAAGAGTACAAGAGTATTCTCTTAAGTTTACTCAGTTAGCCAGATATGCCCCTCATGTGGTAGCAGATAGTAGATCTAAGATGAGTAAGTTTATGTCGAGGGTGTCTAACAGTGTGGTCAAGGAGTGTAGGACCGCAATGCTGATTAAGCAGATGGACATATCCAAGCTCAAGTTCCATGCTTAGCAAATAGAAGAGGCTAAGAATAAGGAAAAAGGGGAGAGAGAACAAGAGATCTAGAATAGATAGCTTCAACTTCACCCAGTCTAAGTCAGAGAGTGGGAATCGTTCTCAGTTCCACCCAAAATCCTTAGTTCTAGCTTCTTCATCAGCCAGTGCTTCAGTGTTGAAATTCATAGATGGCAATAAAGACAGGGCTCCAGGCCCTAAACCCTAAGGTAGTGTTAGCAGTGCTCGAACAAATCCCCTTTGCCAGAAGTGTGGTAGAAACCATCAGGGTGTCGGTAGAGCTGGCAGTGATGTATGTTTTGGATGTGGCAATCCAGGCCATAGGGACAGAGAGTGTCCTCAGGTAGGTTTGCAGAGTTAGCATAATTTCCCCCCAGCTTAGTCAGGTTGCCCGAATCAGTAGGGTGCTGCTTCCAGTGCCACCAGTGGGCAACACCTAAATAGACTCTATGCACTTCAGTACCGATAGGATTAGGAAAGTTCTCCTGATATGGTCACTGGTACATTACAAGTTTATCATTTACATGTTTATGCTTTGCTAGATCTAGGAGCTTCTTTGTCCTTTGTGACTCCTTATATAACTGTCAACTTTGGAGTCAGTCCCAAAATCCTAGTAGAGCCTTTCTCAGTCTCTACCCCAGTGGGTAAATCTATTATAGCCCGACGGGTATACAAGAACTATCCGGTTATGGTATCTCAGAAAGTTACATCTGTAGACTTAGTAGAATTAGAGATGATAGATTTTGATGTCACTCTCGACATGGATTGGCTTCATTCATGCTATGTCTCAGTTGACTGCAAAAATAGAATTGTCTATTTTCAGTTTCCAAATAAACCTGTCCTTGAATGGAGGGGCAATACGTCAGAAGTTAGGGTTCAACTTATTTCTTACCTTAGGGCGAGGAAAATGATATCTAAGGGATGTGTCTATAATCTTTTTCGAGTTCAAGACTCTAGTTAAGAGAACCCTAAACTTGAATCAGTGTCAGTAGGATGTGAATTTCAAGATGTGTTTCCCGAAGATCTTTCTAGAGTTTCTCCTGAGAAGGAAATTGACTTTGGAATAGACCTCCTTCCAGATACTCAGCCTATCTCTAGTCTGCCATATAGAATGTCTCCAGAAGAACTCAAAGAATTAAAATAATAGTTGAAGGATCTCCTAGATAAAAGGATTCATCAGACCCAGCGTATCCCTTGGGGTGCACAAGTTATATTCATACGTAAGAAAGACGGTTCTATTAGAATGTATATAGACTACCGTTAGTTGAACAAAGTCACATTCAAGAACAAGTATCCACTTCCCAAAATTGATGACTTATTTGACCAACTTCAAGGTGCCAGTTACTTTTCTAAGATAGACCTTAGATCAGGCTATCATTAGCTCAGAGTTAGAGAATGTGACATTCCGAAGACAACTTTCAGAACTTGGTATGGTCACTTAGAATTCTTATTCATGTCTTTTGGTCTTACCAATGCTCCAAAAAATTTCATGGACTTGATGAACCATGCGTTCAAGCAATACTTGGACATGTTTGTCATAGTCTTCATTAATGACATTCTTGTCTACTCCCACAGTGAACATGATCATGCAGACCATCTCAGAATAGTATTACAAACCCTCAGAGCCCATCAGTTGTTCGCCAAATTCAGTAAGTGTAAATTTTGGCTAAGTTTAGTAGCTTTCCTCGGTCATATAATTTCTGATGATGGCATTAGAGTTGACCCTCAAAAGATTGAAGCAATGAAAAATTGGCCCAAAACCATCTCTCCATCAGATATCAAGAGTTTCTCGAGCTTGGCCGGTTATTACCGATAGTTTGTTGAGGGATTTTGGTCTATTGCATCCCCCATGTCCAGATTGACTCAAAAGAAATTCAAATTCTAGTGGTTAGATTGTTGTGAGAAAAGTTTTCAGAAGTTGAAGACTCAACTCACCTCAGCCCCAGTTTTGAATTTACCAGATGGCTCAGACAAATTTGTGGTATATTGTGATACTTCCAGAGTTGGTTTAGGGTGTATTTTGATGCAGAGAGGTAAGGTCATAGCCTATGCCTCTAGACAGCTTAAGCCCTATGAGGAAAATTACCCTACTTATGATCTTGAGTTAACAACTGTAGTGTTTGCCTTAAAGATTTAGAGGCACTATTTGTATGGGGTGCATGTTGATGTTTTTACAGATAATAAAAGCCTGCAATATGTGTTTTCTTAAAAAGACCTAAACCTGTATCAAAGGAGGTGGTTGGAGTTATTGAAAGACTACGACATAAACGTTCTGTATTATCCGAGCAAAGGTTAATATAGTGATTGATTCTCCTAGTAGGATGTCTATGGGCCGTGTTGCTCACGTGGAGGATGGTAAGAAGAAGGTGGTTCAAGAAGTTCATCATCTTTCCCGACTAGGTGTCCGCTTAGTCGAATTAGCAGAGGGTAGTGTATGGGTGCAGAATAGTTCAGAATCATCCTTGGTTTCCAAAGTAAAGGAAAATCAGGATCCCAACTTAGTTAAATTAAAAGAGTCAGTCAGATAAAAAAGTAGAGGTTTTCTCCCAAGGGGGAGATGGTGTGTTATGCTGTGGGGGTAGACTATGTATGCCGTATGTGGATGGCGTGAGACAGTGAATTCTTGTAGAAGCACATAGTGTGCGCTACTCGATTCATCCAGGGGCCATCAAGATGTACCACAACTTGCGAGAAGTCTATTGGTTGAGTGGGATGAAGAGAGACATTGTTGAATTTGTAGCTAAGTTCTCAATATATCAGTAGGTTAAGATCGAGTATCAGAAGCCTAGTGGGTCTATGCAGGAGTTTAGTATTCCCACTTAGAAGTGGGAGGAGGTGAACATGGATTTTGTGATGGGTTTTCCCTATACTCATCATCAGTATGATTCGATTTGGGTAATTATGGACAAGATAACCAAATCAGCTCACTTCTTACAAGTTCATACCTCTTATTCAACCAAGGATTATGTCAAGCTCTATGTCAGAGAGTTGGTCAGATTACACTGAGTTTTGTTATCCATTATTACAGATAGAGGTAGGCAATTCATCTCTCATTTTTGGAAAGCCTTCCAAAGGGTCTTGGTACCCAAGTTTACCTCAGTACAACCTTTCACCCTCATACAGATAGACAAGTAGAAAGGAACATTCAGACTTTAGAAGATATGTTAAGAGCGTGTGACATTGACTTTAAAGGTAGTTGGGATGACCTCTTGCCTTTGATTGAGTTTGCTTATAATAACAGTTATTATTCCAGCATTCAGATGGCTCTGTTTGAGGCATTTTATAGGAGGAGATATAGATATCCCATTGGTTGGTTTGAAGTGGGTGAGGCCACAGTGGTAGGGACTGAATTGGTATTTAATACCTTAGAAAAAGTTCAGTTGATCAGGGAAAGGCTTAAGACAGCTCAGAGCAGGCAGAAATCATATGCAGATGTTCGAAGAAAGGATCTCGAGTTTGATATTGGTGATTATGTTTATTTTAAAATCTCTCTTATGAAAGAAGTGAAGAGTTTTGGCAAGAAGGGGATGCTCAGTCCCCGATATGTCGGTCCTTACCAAATTATCAGCCATTTCGGCAAGGTAGCTTACAAGCTTGAGTTACCTTCAGACTTAGCTTCAGTCCATCCAGTGTTTTATGTCTCCTTGCTGAAGAAGTGCATATGTGACCCAGCAGTTGTAGTCCCTATAAAGGGTATAGATGTTCAGAACAATCTCTCTTATGAAGAGATCCCATTCAAAATTCTTGATCATCAGGTTTGCAGATTGAGGAACAAAGATGTCCCTCAAGCCAAAGTTCTATGGTAGAATCAGTCCGTTGAGGGAGATACTTGGGAAGCAAAAGCATATATGCGGACCAAGTATCCTCACCTCTTCTCCGCAAACTCAAATTCATCCCAAGGTAACGATTTTCCTTGGATTTACTCAGTTCTATGTTCAGATTTCCTTAATGAGTTTGATATCAGTTCAGTTGCATAGCATTCTCATATCATGCATACCTTCATGAAATATCTCATTCATGTATCATTCCTTCTGTGTGTTTAGTCATGCTTCAGTTATGCATCTTCAGTATGAAAATTCAGTATATCAATAGTTTCGGTCATGAAATCATGCTTCAGTTATGCATGCCGAGTAACTAAGTTCAGTCTATCAGTATTCTCAGCTTAGTCAGTCTTATTCGAGGACAAATGTTCCCAAGGGGGAGATATTGTAAGACCCTGCAAAATTCTAAGCTTAACTCAGTCCCTTAGAGCATGAAAAGAGGTCCCAGACTTAGTAAATTTCAGTTAAGTGTTTACACTTAGAATTATTTTAGCCTTCATAAGTTGTTAATCTTATTTCACGACCCTTATGACCCTAAAATGTCAAATCTTTGGATTGAATCATGATCAGGGGTGTCAATAGGTCACTTCGGGTGAGTTTCGGATTTTTTGAACCTCGTTTGAATTAAGTTTTGATGACCAAAACAGTGGGTCAATGCTATCTCGACGCGTCGCATCACCCATTCCATTGAAAAATATTTTTTCCCATCTTTAGAGTACAATTCCAATGAATCAATGCGGACTCGTCACGACGCGTCGGCCATCGCGTCGATCCTATCGATGCAGCGTGTCGGCCTGGGCATTACTAGGTACATTTTCAGTCATTAAAACTCTGCATCCAGAGGGGTAAATGGGTATTTTCCACCTTATATCAGTCCCCAAAACACGAGATTAAGCCTCTCTAAAGGCAAAATCCATCATTCTTTCTCAAAGTTTCTCAAGAACCCTAGGGGATCTAATTTCAAATTCAAGCTCCAAGAATACACTATCAATCTTCACTAATTCAAGCACCAAGGTATATTAGGTGTTAATCCAAGGATTTCCTTCCACCCTTGGAGTTCAAGAACCTCTTTTAAACTACAAGATGATTGCTTTTATGGATTTCATGTTGAATTTGATTGTATTCATGATTATGGTGCTATTTAAGTTTTAATTCCATGATTTATTACAAGTTTCAAGAAAACTAGAAAATTGTGATTTGATTTATGTGAACTTCATGTTGAGCTTTAGGAATTACAAGTTGAATGTAGTAGCCATGATATTATAACATGCTATTGTTAGATGAAATAATCATGCTCCCCAAGTGTTTGTTAAAATGCTTTTGTAAACTGACTAGTAAAAGCATGGCATGTTATTATGTGATTCCATTCATGCATAATCTCACATATATCAAGTGTTTGACAAAATGTCTAACTAAATGCATCGTTAGTAAGCAAGTATTGTTATCCCTGTAAAGTCATGCTATGTTTACTTTTTATGCCATCGAGTCCTGGGGCTATTTAATACCCAAAAATCTAGTTGTTGACCTAGAGCTACAGTAGTTACAAAATAGTATCAGAAATATCATGATCAATAGTATTCAGTCAATACAGAACTCAGTGCATTCAGTCAGACATCAGAACTCAGTGGACTCAGTCCCGTTTAGTCAGTTAACACGATCTGTAATAGTTCAGTCCCGCCTAGTATAGTTTAAAAATAAGTTTAGTGTCTATTAAATTGGGAGTAAGAATTAACACCGAGCGAACCTAGGGATGGGGGCATTCCTGCCAGCAGAAGGTTTGACACTTAGTAGCAATCCCTGCATTATAGAACTATGTAGCCAGCATAGGTTGAGATATCTTCCTGCTAGACAAGGGTTGATACATCTCGTATGAGTTTTCCTTCCAGCGATGGTTGACAAAATGTCTTCCTTCCAGAGAGCGTTAACTAATATCCTTTGTTAGTATCCCTTGGCAAGGTGCTAATACCCTTCCAACTGTGGTCATAGGTTGGACCCTAACTCAATCCATAATCGGGGTATGTCGGTTAGATAAACACTCCCACAGTTTCAGTTTCAGTTTCAGACTCAGTATAGAACCTCAGTTCAGTTTTCAGAATTAGGACAATTAGACATAGTCACTCAGCTCAGAATTGAACTAAGTTCAGTTCTACAGAAGCAGGGTTGTCAGAAATAGCCACCCAATTATCAGTTATGCAATTATCAGTAATCTCAATTACCGTAAAGTAGATTTGCATGCAGCATTGCATAATAAGCCCAGTACTTACAGTAGTTTCAAATAGACGTGTACTCTAATTCAGTTATATTCATATTACTCAGCCAGTTATTGTTCATGCATATAAACCTAGCATATTAGCCTACCTCACTTAGCATACCAGTACATTCAAAGTACTAACACATACTTTTATTTTGTGCTATGATGTCTTATATCATTGGTTAAGACATGCAGGCTCCTGACCGTACTTAGCAGTCCTGACTTTCAGCAACAGATTTAGTGGTGAGTCCTTATTGTTTGTGGATAGAGTTATTATTTTAGTTTATCAGTAGTTCAGTAGTTGGAGTTAGTTGGGGGCTTGTCCTATCAACTTTATTTTCTGATAGTTCAGATAGAGGCTTTCAAACTAGATTATTTTACATTTTATGTGTTATATTTTTATTAGTTCTTGATTTCAGTTAAGAACCTTATGGTAGATTCAACCTAATTTCCTTATTATTATAGTGTTCTTATTCTGTGATTGGAGCAGGTACCAATCATGGGTTAGCTTTTGATCCTTCGAGATTATAAGCATTGTGTGGCATCTGGGGTGCAGACTCAGGGAGTTACACGTTGTAGCTCCCCAGTGGGTTGGTTTGATATTTTAGAGATGAGACCTCGAGGTACAGACTTTCTTCATAAGTCTTTAGATAGAGTTTGGGCCATTCAGGATAGACTTACAGCGGCTCAGAGTAGTCAAAAGTTCTATGATAATCGTAGACTTCGTGCTTTGAAATTTGGTGTTGGTGATCGTGTTTTTCTTTAAGTTCCACTAATGAATGGTGTGATGAGATTTGGGAAGAGTGGCAAGCTAGCTCAGGTATATTGGTCCATTTGATATTCCTCGGACTGTTGGTGATGTGGCTTAGGAGTTGGCCTTGCCCCCCTAATCTATCAGTTGTTCATCCAGTTTTTCATGTTTCTATGCTTCATCACTATATTCCCGATGAGTCTCATGTCATTCGTTGGGATTCGGTTCAGTTAGATGAGCGGTTGTCCTTTGTTAAAGAGCCAGACTCTATTTTGGCTAGGGATGTTAGGCGGTTGCGCTCTAGAGTTATCCTTGTAGTTAAGGTTCAGTGGCGACATCGACCTGTAGATGAGGCTACTTGGGAGGTTGAGTCTAATAAGCGTAGTTCTTATCCTCAACTCCTTATTGAATCAGGTATTTCTTTGCCTTAGTTCGAGGACAAACTAGATTTTTAGTGGTGGATGCTTTAACCTAAAAATTTGATGAAATTTGTGATTTTTTATGATTTGACTATTTTACCCCTCCCCGTAGTTGCATTATGATATTTCTAAGGTGTGGGAGTGATTGGCATAATTTTTAATGCATTTTGGTATCATTATATTGTGTTTTTTTATGGCTTTCAAGAGCCTTATTTTAGACTTATGAAGATATCTTTTGATTCGTGCGACGGATGGCCAAACAAACTGTGCCAACAACAATGGAATATCGATTTTAGGCTAGGTAGACCTTTATTTTGGGTCCCAGTGCACCTGAACTCATTGCGACCAATTGGTCGGAAGTTGAAAAATTGGAAATATGGGTGTGGGACCAACATTTGGTCGAAACTACCTCAGATAGAAAATCCGACTTTGCCAGCAAATTCAAAATATTGATTTTAGGGTGTTAGCATGTTCGGTATGATTTTACTATTTTTAAATCTCATTTTGACCCTCGGTTTGAAAAATTGTGATTTCGAATTTTGGGGGTCAACTTTGTGAAAACAATGTTTTTTGAAAATCTGATATCACCATCACATTCGGAACATCGAATTTAGTATAATTTCATAGTTCATTTCCATGTATCAAACTCCGAACGAATCACGGGTGCCCCGTCGAAATTCGGGGTGAATTTGAAGGAAAAAATATGGTGAAATACCAGAAAATCTGCAATATAAATACCTCTTTTTTGCCCTTTTTGCTCATTTTTCATCTTGCCTCTTGTGAGTTAAACCCTAAAATATTGTGGGAGCTTAAAAGTAAAGTTTGTGGGAGCTTAAAATTAAAGTTTGTGGGACCTTGAAAAACTAGATTAACATCCATTTCTTGATTTTATTACGAATTTAAGGTTAGAATTCACCATTTTCTTAGTAATTTCTTGATTAATTTCTCAAAACCCCAAAAATCTTAGCACTTGATTTTAAACTTCTATTTCACTTCTTTATACTTGAATAATATTTTTATCTTATAATTACTAGTTTTTCATCAATTTAATCTTCAAAACAACTTCGATTCTTTATTTTAACCCGGATTTCAAAGATTTTACTCAGTAAAGCTCAAAACTAGTGTTTCTTCAATTTGAACCTCATTTTTTTACTTGATTTGACTTGAGTTTTTAGATGTAGACTCTTAAAAATATGGAAACATATTTTTAAAGTAATGTTTTGATTATGTCCTTCTTTATCAAAAACCCGTTTCGGGGGTCTGTTTTGACCCCGATCCAAAAGTAGTCAATATGAGTGTCGTTGGTTTTGTTTTGATGCATAGATTCCATATTTAATATTTTTAGAGAAGTTTGGAATCGCTCATAGAAAGTAAGATCGCGGGTTCAAAGTGTAGCAGATCGATTTCGGCTTTCGAGGTAGGTTATGGCTTAACTCTTTCAGACTGGGCTAGGTAGTAAATGATGATATAAAATGCATGTTAAGAGTGGGATCTAATCATGAAAAATGTCTATTTATGTGTTGTGCCCATGTGGGGGCCTATATGTGATGTAATTATCAAAATTGAGTTATTATGTGATATGTATGACCGGGTGGGGTCCTATGTGATATTAATAGCCTTGAATATATGTGAATAATTGTATTATATTGTTAAGATGCTTAGTATGATACTATTGGTGTATTTTGATTATATTCATACTTTATTTGGCATATAAGACATGTGGAAATTCATACATGAAACTAAAATGTTGAGTGGATATTGGCTCACATGGTTGTAGAAATATATCATTGTAGTTGGTTGTAAAAATACTCATTGTGATTGGTTGTGAGAATTACATCCTCATATCATAATCATTCATAAAATATTTGTACCACGATGGCAACACTTGAGAAATACTGACAACACCTTTTTAAAACCCTCTCAGAGGGATATGCCGGGAAGGAGCTATTGTAACACCTTATAAAACCCTTTTTGAGGGATGTACCAAAAAGGAGATATGAGATATGTGGACTGTATATGGGTTGAATAATTACTCACGGGTCCTACGTTAGGAGGCTTTCCTCCGTAGGTGTATACAAGGATTGTGTGACGACCTCGTGAATCATCATCATCATCTTCATCATCATATACATTGCACTTACTTTATTGTGGTATATTGTGTTGTATTTTCATATTGACTAGTCATCTATGTATTTATCATACCTTCTTTTACTTGTATTTGATGATCTTGTATATGCATGTTCCCCCTTGTTCTTCTTATATCTGATATAATACGTACTTTTATTCTATCTTGGTGTGATGTTGCAATATATGTGAGATATATTAGAACTGTTAGTGCAAGCGGTGTGGGCTACCATTGTGGGATATTTTCTGATTACAAGTGATGTGCCCTTAGTGTATATTTTGTATGCTTTATTTACTATTTTACTTGGTCGGCCAATGATACCTATTGAGTAAAAATGGACCGTACTCATGCCTACTGCGCTCCTTCAGTGCAGGTCCTAGCTCGAGTTCACCTCAGCTTGATTGACTCGGGCGATTGTTGGAGCTTCCAAGGTAGCGGTTGGACATTCATGCAACCGAAGTTCACCTCTATCTTTCAACAATAGTTATGTCCTTATTAGTATAAGGAGACAAATATTATTCTTTGTGGTTATTTTTCCAATGTATTTGACTCTTGGATTGTATTAGTAGTTCTTACACTATTGACACCTTGTTTTAGGCATGATTGATATTTTGGATAATTTCTTTCCGTATTGTTATGATTACTTGTATGTTTCGTCTTCGTTCTAGAAGCCTTACCTTGGGGAATTTTTTTCTTTTCCACTTTTCGTATCAGTTTGGGTGATAGACTTACTTGTCAAGGTACGCCGCGACAAGTGTCATCATGACCCTCGTTTTTGGGCCGTGACAATAAAATTGAACCTAATCTTTATACAAAAATTTCTCAAAACTTAAGTAATCTACCACCTGTATTAGTTACAGAATAGAGCATTAGCCACACATCAAAATCAATAGACTTTTGGTTTTAAATTATTCAAATCTAAAGCTAATTGTAAACTAAAACAAACAAAAAAACAACTAAACTCAGAAACTACATTGCCGTAGCTGATCTTCCACAGAGGTACTATGCTTTGTACTAATTAGCTGAAAAATAGTTAAGTTAAGTATTCAATTCGACTCATTTGCATATAAAGCTCAAGATCTTTCAAAGTTTTTCTTCATCCTCTCCAAATCTTGGCTATTTTTATTATGGTATGATGTTCAGAGTTCATCATGAGGTTTGCTTTAAATATCATAGCTTTTTCTTGCAAATCAATATCTATCCATATTTTGTTTCTTCTTTACAGTATCTCTTAATTGTTTATAAGAATTGAAAAATATGTGAACCAGTTTAAGAGAAAATTGGCGTTAAAAAGATTTTATAATTATGTTATATGATTTAAATCGAGAAAATAATTTATATTAGGTAAATTTTAATAAATAAAGTTCATAAATATTAGATTCCCTGCCTAATTGAATAAGGAAAAATAATTAATATTTTAATTAATTTCAAAAGTCGAAATATTATGAATAAAATTTTTCCTTGTTGAAAAGCATAATTCCTATATTGGATTTGAAACAATTACGTTGCTTGTCTATTATAAACTTTCCATATATAATAGATGAGTTGGTTGATCCAATTCTAATTTTCACGTGAGTTATTCATGAAATTATCAAAATTTCATTAATAATTTATTTATATAATTACTAAAAAAACATAATTAAATGTCTTTTTCATTTTTATATTTTATCATATGTTTTTCTCTAACCATATATTTTAGGACTCTATAATTTTTTAAATATATTTCCTCTTACCATATAATTTAGGCTTCCTTAATTAAATATTATAAAAATAATAATATAATATTTTAAGAAAAATAGGTGAAAAGACAATTTTATCTAACGTAAGTATTTTAAGAAAGGGCAAAAAGTTCAAATCACTTTTCTAAAGGTCTTCACACTTTTAATATAATATAGATTATAAATTATTTATTATATTGAAGAGTGAGTTAAAAGGACGACCAAGTACAAATATGTAAATATACTCAATATTCAAGGACAAAATGGAAAGATACTTTTTAGCAAACCACGTACTCATGTTTCCTTTCCATTCTGGATCTTTCCTTTCTCCATATTTCCTCTCACAATCTTACAACTTTCTTTTCTTCTTTCTCAAGCCTTTGATATTTAAGAAAAGTATTGTAATACCTCGTACGATTCTAAGTTAGAAATCGGACCTTTGTTCCTACGAGTGTATACTCTAGTCCCGTGATTCATACTTGAATTCATGTTTCACGATCATTAATCTAGTGTGAAGAAATATTATAAGGTGGGAAAGATGTTCACAAGTGTCACTTAGAGCAAAGTGAGCTAAGAGCCTTTGATTCAGCCATTTTTTGGTGTTCGATTTCACAAGGGTAGTATTTGAACGAGTATAACTTTAGGTATATATGGAATTTGTCATTTTAATGCCCACCAAATTGTAGATAATTGGATTAGCTTTTCAATGATAGTAATTTTGCCTTAATCCAATACCCGAGTGAAAAGTTAAGGTTTTGCAAAGGAGTGTACATCGCCTAGCAATCGCCTAAGGTTACTGGAAAAGGCTTTCCATAACTTGTGCGTCACAAACCTTAAGTTTTTCATAGGATGTGTGACACAAACCTTAAGGTTTGCCATGGGTTGAGCGATGCAAACCCTTTGGCAAAGCGGCGTAGACACTTCATTTTTGAGTTATTCTGAGGGAAACTAAGTCATTTGACACTTCTTAAACGTCCCTAAATATAATTACATGAGATTAATAGCTCTTAAACACGTTTTAACCCAATTAATATCATTAGTTCATCATCTAAAACACAAGAGGAGAAAAATAACTAGGGTTTGCACAATCAAGCTTAAAGGTCCAATCTTTTCACAAAATCTGTCATTAAGGTATGTTAGATGTTCATCCATGGTTCCTTTTCACCCATGGAGAACAAGAATCCATTTTCAAGTTTGAAGTTTAGATCTTTACATGTTATTAAGAATTATATTCATGAACTTCCATGAATCTCGACACTATATCATGCTTATAAATTATTTTCGATGGAATTTTTCATTGTAAACAAATTCCATGGATTTAGTTGAATCATTGCTTTCGACTTGAAGTATTTACATCACATTTCATTTAACAAGATGGATCAAAATGTCTTTAAGAAGACGGTAAGATCCCAAATTTAAAATCATTTTAAGTTTCAGTAACTAGCCTTCCAACCATTTCTGAAACTACTTTACCCAAAAATATATTCCGTACAGGCAATATTAAGACATTAAAAGGGTTATAGCTTCAAAAAGAGGTGTGTCATTTAATGTTGTCATATACTGCTTGTAATATAGATTATTAATGTGAGTGACTCAACGAGATTAGACAAATGTTGTAAGCACTTGTGCCACCCAAAATCTCTAATTTATTTCTAACTAAAAGGGCTGGTCATATGAGCATTTTGTTCGATGACAAATTTTTCTGTCATAATTATCCTTTTTGCATGTAATATAGGTTCGTTGTTGTTACTTTGAATTTAAATATTGTACCAAATTATAGGAGTTAGGAATATGGGACCGAGGCCATGGAACTATGTTGGATGAAAATATTGATTTCTAAGTTTTAAAAAGAAAGAATCGTACTATGTTACTATTAGTTGAAGGCTTTTAAAGATGGAAAATTTAGCACCTTTACTTCAATTTATATGATGAAATACAATAATGTTATCCCTCAGTTTATTGGTGTCATTTGTGGTGAAGTTAATGGGGGTTAGTCCCTTATTTATGGGAGGTTCTAAAGTTGGATGTAGGAAGTGGAGGTAGAAAGACAAATATCTTTTTGTTGTTATTGCAATATATTATTATGAAAAAATTAAAAATTTTAGTACTTCCTCTGTATCATATTACTTATCTTCCATACTAAATATAATTGTCAATTTATAAAATCAATACAACTTTATTATATTTATATTCGTTTGATTGAGAAAAAGTTATTTTGAGATAAATTATTCGAGGATTAGCTATTTTGGGATAAGTTATCCCACCCATCCCATCACTATGTCATGAATGGTGGTATGAATAATCTCAGGACTAACTAATACCTCCAATCAAACACAGGATAAAATAATATTAAATTTTCTCCTGAGATTATTATACCTTATACCTTTTTACTGACACAGAAATTTTTTCTATTTTATGTATAGAAAGTGAATCAATTATAATAAGATTGTCATGTTATCATTTAATCAAGTAAGATTATTGAATTTTTTAAGTTGGATCAAACAAGCAATTAAATTCTTATGAAAAGTAATTTTGTTACATTTACACGTGGCATGCATGAACGTCGGAAGAACCATTACTATTCACAACACTAACGTACCTCTTCCATTCTCTCTAATAAAAAATTATTGTATACTTTTACTTGTTCGGTTATCAATTGAAATATTATATATTTTATTCTTTTTGTGTACGACAAACATGTGCAATGTCGACATACATACTAAACTAGATGATATATATGTGTGTGTGTGTGTTTATATATATATGTATATATATAACATTTCTTTTCTTTCAAATATTGTGTCAAGGTGGTTGTACACTTCCATGGACCTCCTCATCCCTTCCAAGGCTAGGTGGTCTAACAGAATGGGGTTGTGCATGACTAACAACACTTTTCGATTGTCCATGAGTACATTCAGTACTGGTGATTGTCCTTGCATTGCATCTCCTAAATTAATTGGTCACGTGATCAATTAATCAAGTAAAATTATCGAATTTTTTAAGTTGGGTCAAACAAGCTATTAACTTCATATGAAAAATAATTCATTTACATTTACACGTGGTGTGCATCCACGTTGAAACCACCATTACTATTCTGAACGCGTAACATACGTTCTAGATCCACTCTAATAATAAAAAAAAAAATTACACTTTTACTTGTTTGGTCATCAATTCCAATAATATATATTTTCTTTTGCTATGCGACATACGTGTGCGGACAGACACGTGCAATACACGTATACTAAAAAAGTTTTTTTTGTGTGTACACACACACACACACACACACACACACACACATATATATATATATATTATATTGAAGAGTGAATTAAAAGGATTACCAAGTGAAAATATGTAAATATACTCAATATTCGATGATAAAGTGGAAAGATACTTTTTTAGCAAACCACGAACTCATGTTTCCTTTCCATTCCAGATCTTTCCTTTCTCCCTCTTTCCACTCACAATCTTACAACTTTATTTTCTTCTTCCTCAAGCCTTTGATATTTAACAAGAGTATTTATTATTATTATTGAATAATTATCAGGCCAGGAGTACGACATAGAAAAAAGTGATAAGCCATAATCTTTTAACAAAAGGAAAAGATGAAGAGTCAACATTAAAGACCTCATGCCAAGGCCCTATGTAACCAATTACAGACATATGTAGCCAATATACAAGCTCAATCGGATAACAACAACATTCCTTATAATCATCAACGATACTAACTAAGTAGCACCTAAAGTTCACACTAAAACTTGACCCTTATCAACAATTCCTTTAAAAACAAAGAGAAAATAGGTCAAAGAAGAGTGATTAAATTTGAAAGAAGGAGGGAAATTTTGGCATTGACATAAATATCATTGAAGGGGACATTAACATTATTCAAGAAATGGGCGTTTATGACTATGAGTGGGGGTGGCTTTCCTTATAGGAAAGGGTTTTCTCCAGGATTTGGTAACATTTTTCTCCTAGTGAGTGTGTTAACTAAGATAAATTTTACAAGATTTTCATATGAATGACCATAATTTCCTTCACAACTTTCTATTAATATTTTTTATCGATTCTAATACACGATCCATGATTTAGTACTAGTGAATATCCTTGCATTGACATCTCCACTGAGGAGGTTGGGTTCGAGTTTAGAGGTTCAAGATGGGTGAAGTAGACGGGTATTGATCCCGCCAATAGCCGATCACTGAAAATAGATGGACCGCGAGAGATACTATTTGAGATGAATTTGGATTCATGGTTGATTGAGAGGGAGAAGTGTAGCTTAGAGTATATTGATATTGAGAGCGAAAGGGGACGTCCAGGCACAATTATCTAGAGGAGATAGTTCATTTATGGTGAAGTTAATGATGGGTTAATCCCTTAATTAATAGATATTCTAAAGTTTGATGAAGGAGGTGGAGATACAAGGACAAATATCTTTTAATTATTGTAAAATATTATTATGAAAACGTGGGAATTTAATTACTCCTTCCATTTCATATTAGAGTTGGTCGATATTGAAAGTGAAGGGGACCTCTTGGCACAATTATCTAGAGAAGATACTTTATTTATGGTGAAGTTAAGGGGGTTAATTCTTTATTTATTATATATTCTAAATTTGGATGTAGGAAGTGGAGAAAGAATGACAAATATCTTTTTGTAATTATTGCAAAATATTATTATGAAAAAATTAGAAATTTTATTACTTCTTACATTTCATACTAAATATAGTTGTTTCAATTTACTTATCTAATTTACAAAATCAACAAGACTCTAATACAATTAAGCAACTATATAAAATCAAGTATTTCTAAGCACCTTTTTATGAACCTAATCACTAATAAAGTGTTTAAATGTCATTTTGACTTTAGAACACTTAAAATATGTCAATCCAAAACAGACTTTTAGAATTTCCTCACATATCATTCATATTTTAATTATGTGAATTTATAAATTGCAAATTAAACACCACATTAATATTCTATAAATAACTTACCTCCTAACCAGTTACCAAGTAATATTTTTTAAGATTGATTTAATGCATGTATAACTCTTCACCAAGCTGCTAACATACTACTCCTAAATTTATAATAAATATTAGTAAATATTAACATTTTGTGTTTTCACTTAAAGTACTAAATTTATTAGAATATCAGTTATTAGTTTTTTGTGTGCCTCAGATGTGCCTTTGTTTTCACTCACAATTCATTAATTTTAGATTTCAACAAAATAATTAGGTGAAAGGAGTCCATTGCGATTTTTTTTTAAAAAATAAATAAATCATTAAGCAAGTGAATCAATTATAATAAAAGTGTCGTGATTAATTAATCAAGTAAGATTATTGGATTTATAAGTTGGGTCAAACATGCTATTAAATTCATATGAAAAATAATATACTTACATTTGTACGTGACATGCATGCACGTCGGAAGCACCATTACTATTCCCAACAGGTAGCATACCTCCCCGATACACTCTGGTAAAAATTAATTGTACACTTTTACTTGTTCGATCGTCAATTGCAACATTAAATATTTTATTCTTTTTATGTTTGACATATATGTGCAATGCTGACATAGACGTGCAATGCACGTATACCGAATTAGTTAGTTAGTGTGTGTGTTTATTTATATTGTGTCCAAAATGTATATGTGGCCTAGTTGTATAGATAGGGGACATACATTGTATAAAGTCAAGTTCTTCATTTTGATCTTCACAAACAAATAATTTCTCTCTCTCTCTCTCATTACTTATAATGTTGGCGCAACCCTAATACAATTTCTACCCTGATGTAAAACCCCACTAAATTTCAGTCGTTTCAGTCATATATAGCATGCCAAAAGAGGTCCCAGACGTCGAAAATTTCAGCTAAGTATTGACACTTAGTTTTATTTTTATCCTCGATATTTTAATGACTTTATTTTCGATCCTTATGATCTTAAAATATCAATTTTAAAATTGATTCATGATCAGGGATGTCAATAGGTATTCTCGGATGAGTTTTGGATCTTTCGGACATTGTTAAAAGCCTAATTGGATATCTAAAATAGTGGATCAATGCGATCTCGATGCGCTGCATCATCCATCACGTCAAAAATATCATCACCCGTGTCGGGCATGTAATTTCCAGTGAGACAACATGATCTAGATACATCGCGTCGGCCATCGAGTCGATCCCATCGACGCGACACGTCAATCTACGCGTCACTGAGAAAAATTTTGCTCTTTTAATCCGCATCCAGAGGGGTAATTTAGTCAATTTCCCTACTTTTATTAATCCCTAAAACATAAAATTAAGCTATCCTAAAGGCAAAATCACTCACTTTTTCTCAAATCCTCTCAAGAATAAAACCCTAAGTCATCCAATTTCAAGTCCAAGCTTCAAGAACACACCAACGATTTTCAAGAATTTAATTATCAAGGTATGTTAGATGTTCATCCATGGATCCTTACCACCTATGGAGTCCAAGAATCCTGTTTCAAAAGTACAAGATTTAGATTCCATGAATTACATATTTGAATTGGATTGTGTTCATGTGTGTATTATTATATTGTCTTCAATCCATAATTAATGACAAGTTTCATGAAATTATGATAGCATGTGTGATGAATATGTGATTCTCATGTTAAATCCTTGAATCTACAAGTTGAATGTTGTAGCCATGATATTTACATATGTTTACTATTATGTGAAATAATCATTCTCCCCAAGTGTTTGTTAGAATGACTATGTGAATTGAATAGTGCAATCATGACAAGTTAGCATGTGTTCTCATTCATGTACAAGTTCATGCCTTGCAAATGTTTGAAAAAATGTCTCAATGAGTGAATCATGACTAAGTGACTAGCTAGTATACTTTCAAGATTGTGCCATGTTTTACTATTGATTCTATCGAGTCCTAGGAGTATTAAAATCATGACTAAGTGACTAGCTAGTATGCTTTCAAGATTGTGCCATGTTTTACTATTGATTCTATTGAGTCCTAGGAGTATTTAATACCCGAAATATAGTTGTTTACCTAGAATTATAGTAGCTATAGAATAGTCTCAGTAATGTCACGAACAGTAGTACTCAGTTAGTTACAGACTTCCGTGAAACTCAATCTAGTTTAGTCCAGTTTTATAATCAGTGTCATTCAGTTAGGAGTAGGATTCAGCACCTGCGAACCCAAGGACGGGGACTCACCTGTCAGTAGAGGGTGTGTTCTTTAGTAGTAGTCCTTGTATTCCAAATCTACATAGCCAGCGTAGGTTGAGATATCAACCTGCCAATTGAGGGTTATTATGGGTGTTTACCTACCAGTTGAGGGTAATACCATTCTCATCAGGGAACCTACTAGTAGAGGGTGACCCTTAGTCCTTCGGGATGACATTTAGTGGATCCACACAACTAATATTTATATCCGTGGGCTGGTACTAACCCCCTTCCAACTTGAGTTGTAGGTTGGACTCCAATCAATTCAGAGAGGGGCATGTCGGTTAGATGATTACCTCCTATAGTTTTAGTTTCAGTCTCAACATAGATATCAGTTTAGTTCTACAAAATCAAGATTGTCAGAGACAGTCACCTCATTATCAGTAATTCACTTATCAGTAATCTCAGATATTAGTTACTCAGTTATCAAAATTTAGAACTCAGTTTTAGTATAAATCTCAGACACGGTATATATGTATATGTACAGTATTGCATAATCAGTGGTCACAATAGTTTCAGTTATCCATGTACTCTCATTCAGTTATATTCATATCACTTAGTCAGTTATTGTTCATGCATATGAACCCATGCATTTCAGCCTTACCTCATTTATCATTCCAGTAAATTCCACGTACTAATTGCATACTCTTTTCTTGCGCTATGATGTATCATATCATAGTTTTGAACGCTCAGGTTCCTGACCGTGCTTAGCTAGATTCAGTTAGCAGCAACAGATTCTTTAGTGAGTCCTTTTCCATCGAGAATATTATTCATTTCAGTATTATAGTAGATTGAGTATTTTATTAGTCAGAGTTAGTTGGGGGCTTGACCCATCAACTCCACATCCAGACAGTTCAGTAGAGGCTTTTTAGACTAGATTAGTTCAGGTCGTATTCAGTTTTCAGATGTTATTATCATTTTATCTATTTATCAGTATTCATATTATGAACCTTATAGAATTTCAAGCTAACTTCTACATTATTTCAGTATTATTATTCAGTGCTTACAGCAGGTACCAGTCATGGGTTAGCTTGTGGTCCTTCAGGGTTATAAGCACTATGTGGCATCCGAGGTGCAGACTCGGGGCATTACAAACTTTGTATCAGAGCCTAAGGTTAAATAGAGTCCTAGGGAGTTTGAAAGTCATGTCAAGTATAGTCTTGTTCATGGGTGTGAAATGCGCCACACTTATGGGCAAGAGGCTACGAGGCATTCAGGAAAAGTTTCCCTTTTTTCAGTATTCATGTTGTGTGACTGAGTAGGAGCTCAAGTTAAAATCTCGGTCTAATTTATTTCTTCCTTTCATTTACAGAATATTCCTTCCAAAAAGACTAATGAAAGAAGAACTGGAAACCATCTAGCACTTCCGCCTATTCAGGAAGATCCCATGGATGAGCATGTTTCTCATACAAGATTCAGAGAAATTTTCACCACTCTAGCTCATTCTGTGGTAGCTTAGAATGAATGACCAGCTACTATTCAAGATAACCTAGTGGATAATACTGCTGCATCCAGAATTTGGGACTTCATCAAATTAACCCTTTTTCATTTTCAGGGTCTAAGTCCGAAGAGGACCCAAAGAAACTCCTTGACATGGTGCAGAAGGTCACAGTTATTATGGGGGTAACCGCTAGTGAGAGTGTTGAGTTAGATACATATTAGTTGAAGGATGTGGCTTATATGTGGTTTAAGTAGTGGAAGACAGATAGGGCCACAGATGCAGGTCCTATAGAATGGGAGGAGTTCCCTATTACCTTTCTTGATAAGTTATTCCTTTTGGAGTTGAGGGAAGCTAAGGCATTAGAATTCATTAACTTGAAGTAGGGAAACATAACAGTGAAGGAGTATTCGCTCAAGTTTACTCAGTTATCCAAATATGCTCCTCAAATGGTAGTTGATAGCAGATCTATGATGAATAAGTTCATGTCTGGTGTGTCTGACAGGGTAGTGAAGGAGTGTAGGACCACAATGCTGATTAAGGAGATAGACTTGGCTAGATTAATGGTCCATGCTCAACAGATAGAGGAGTAAAAGACTAAGGAAAAGAGAGGTATAATAAGGGGGCTATAATAGGTAGCTTCAACTTCACTCAACCTAAGTCAGAGGATGGTAATCGTTCTCAGTTCTACCCAAAATATTCCATTCCAGCTCCGTCCTCAGCTAGTGCTCTAGTGCCTAAGTTAAGAAATGGTAATAAGGATAGGTCACCAGGCTCTAAGTCTCAGGGTAGTGTAAGTAATGCTCAAACAAATCCTCTTTTCTAGAAGTATGGCAAAAACCACCAGTGCGTCTTTGGAGCTGGCAGTGATATGTGTTTTGGGTGCGGCAAGCCAGGTCATAAAATCAAAGATTGTTGATGTTGGGCGTATTTATACGTCTAAGCACCATAATTACCCATGTTTTGGCTAAGTTTTGAGGATAAAATATATAATTCTTGCACTTTTAGTCCATTTTCCTTTAAGTGAGATGACCTATGTGATTAGCTTTTTTTTCAGGTACTAATGATGAAGATTTCAGCACTTTGTGGACCTGTGGGCAGCAAAGGAAAACTTCACATAAGAGGGAAGGCAGCTTTTGGACTGAATGTGATGCATGGGAACTTTTTCCTGGGAAAACCCAGTATTTTTAAATACTTAAGGATGCAGTAGCAGCTTATTAGACAAGGATGCTATTAAAATCCTTATTGCTGAATTTTTCAGCATTATTATCATTCGACATTATTGACAATTCACGTTGGAAAGATTTTGTACTAGTTTGAGAACAGAAAATGGCTCACTTGAGCAACGGAGAAATAAAACACGTTTCATCTCCATAGCTGAGATTTCTCTAAGTTTTGGTATGATGATGATGTCTACTTTGATTTTCGTTGTATTCATGAGTAGCTAAACTTATCTGTTAGGGTTATGGAAACCTTGTAAGATACTATCTATTACTATGAGTTTTGTGAATTCTTGATGTGTTATGCTACTTATATCATTACTCTCTTCGTTTTGATTGAATTCTTATGGTTGCAAACATAGAGAATACACCATTATAGCATTAACTTGTTCGAGAGAAAAGTTACTTGTTTGGAAAAGAGAGTGTGACAAGGAAATAGGGTTTCCAACCCCTATTTACACGTTAATGCCTTAACCGGATTAACTTCTTGGAGAATTTGTACCGTTTGTTATACACTTTAGGCTCGAGAGAGCTAAAGAGAAATAAATCCTTGATGGTTGAGAAACACTTGGATTTAGAATTAGAATACGATTCTCTATAAGTGCATGCATATCTAAATTCCGCGTTACTCATAGTTAATAGAGAAGTAGAACTTATAAGGTTGACATAACCCTAACTTATCAATCTCTGTGATTAAATCTTACTACGCAAATCGTTCCATTGTTACTTTGATAATATTAGTTCACGCCTAAACCAAACCCCCCTTTTGTCCTTGGAATTTTCGACCAACAGTCTACTAATAATTGCAACACTTAGTGACCAGAGTATTCCCTGTGGGATTCAACACCCAACCCAGTTGGGTTCTATATTTGACAGCGACCGCTTACACTTTCTAACAAGAGTTGTAATTTGGGCGTATCAAATTTTGGCGCCGCTGCCGGGGAATACGGTTGTCAACTAAGTTTGTGATAGTTAATAGACCCTTTGGTCAAAGATTCTTGAATTTTACTTTTTGTTTGTTGTTTTTTTTTTGTTCAGGATTATTGGAGTGGATGCCAAATACACGAAGTTCTGGTCAACCGTTATTACCTATAAATCCTGAACCATATCTTATTGGCAGAATGGATGCGCAACGAAACCTTGAACGGATGACTGCTCAACAGGAGCAGGAAAGATTAGCTGCATTGGCAGCTGCTCAAGTGCATCAACAGAATATTGATAACCCAGGTTGGGCAACAAATCTTGATGAAGAGGACCTGGGTGATGATGAGTTATGAAATCCAAGGCGTGCTGGTGAGGTGGCAGCACCTGTGAACAGGAGAGATCGTTAAGCTAGAATGAGACCTGAACGCCGAGCTATGCAGGCCCCTTTCGATGATGATGATGACGATTTGGATGGGGCTGGTGCCACAGGGGCTATTAGTCCTTCACCCTTGGCACCCGGAGCCAAGTTCAATATCACCAGCACCATGATCCAGCTATTACAACTCAAAGGGTTATTTGGTGGACTTGCAGGCGATGATCCTAATATGCATCTGATCAACTTTATCTCAACATGCAAGTCGTTTGACAATCCAGGAGTTGGACAGAATGCAATTCGACTGCGCTTATTTCCATTGTCTCTATCTGGAGAGGAAACTCTATGGTTGAACGGGCTGACTCCTGACTCTATTACTAATTGGAGCCAACTGAAAGACGCTTTCCTAGAAAGATTCTTTCCGCCATCCAAGAGAGCATAGTTACTAGATGAGATCAGCAATTTTCGACAGCTTCCAACTAAATCTCTCCATGAAACATAGGAGAGGTTCAAGAAGAAGCTTATGCGGTGCCTAAATCATCAGATGACCAACATCCACTTGATAGAAATATTATACAGGGCGTTGAACTCGGTGACTAAGCAAATGGTTGATAATGTTGCAGGTGGGTCATTCATGGACCTTACTTTTATTGAGGCTGGTGATATGCTGGATCGTATGACAAAGCAGAGTAGAGCTTGACATACCATGGATTCTGAGGTAGCAAGCTCTACTGTATCTACTGGCATGACAGCAGAACAGAGGCGAAGAAAAGAGGAACGTGACCAAGATATGGCTCACATGAAAACGCAGATGGACCTTTTTACCAAGCATTTATTATCAGGGAAGATAGAAAAGGTCAAGGCTGTTGTATCACAGGGTAGAGATGAATCCGATTCTGAGGAGGAAGCGAATTATTTGAATAATCAGGGGGTTTCCGAGGCAATGCCCAAGGAAACCAAGGTCGGAACTATTATGAAAAATCCGGATTCAAGAATAAGACTGACAGGAGTGGTTTGTATGTTCCTCCTGGAAATCGTGAGGCTGCAGCATCTGGCTCTGGAAAGATGTCCATGGAAGATATGATGGCTAAGTTGTTGAAAGGAGTGGAGGCAACCAACACGGGACTAGCTGAGGTAAAAAATGATTTGTCCTCAATAAATCAATTGGTTGACTTGCATTCCACTGTAATAAAACAGCTAGAACAACAAATGAGTCAACTATCAGCGGCATTCAATCAAAGAAAAGCTGGCACTTTACCTAGTAACACTGTGCAAAATCCACGAAATGATGGATCATGTATGGCTATTACTACCAAGAGTGGTAAGGTGTTGGAAAATCCATCCAAAGGCAAGCAGGTGGTTGATAATACAGAAGAGAATATTATTGAAGTAGATTGTGATGATTCTGTAGAAGCTAAAAATCAGAATGAGAACGTTCATGACACTACACCTAGATGTCACCAGCCTGAAAAGATTGATAATCGAAAGAAAAAACAAAAGGAAGTGGTGGAAAAGACTCTTCCAAATCCACCACCACCTTTTCCTCAGAGACTGAAGAAGAAGGCTGATGACACCAGGTTTAGTAAATTCATGACCATGCTGAAACAGCTGACTATTAATGTACCTTTGGTGGAGGCACTGGAGCAAATGCCAGGGTACGCCAAATTCATGAAGGACCTTTTGACAAAGAAAAGGGCAGCGAGCTATGAACTGACAGATAATTTTCATCATTGCAGTGCAATTGCCACAAGGTCTTTAGTACAGAAAAAGGCAGATCCGGGTGCTTTCACTATTCCTTGCACGGTTGGATCTTTAGATTTTGCTAAGGCATTGTGCGATTTGGGGGCTAGCATTAATTTGATGCCACTAGCCATTTACAGAAAGTTGGGGTTGGGGGATCCTACACCAACCAACATACGGCTGGTAATGGCAGATAGGTCGGTAAAACGACCTGTTGGTATCTTACATGATGTATTAGTGAAGTTTTCTACCTTCATTTTTCCTGCAGACTTTGTTATTTTGGATTGCGAGGTGGATTTTGAGGTGCCCATAATCTTGGGTCGACCTTTCCTCATAACAGGAAGTGTGCTTATTGATTTACGAGCAAATGAGTTTTTATTTCGGATGAATGACGAAGTGGTACATTTTGATGTAAGCAAATCAATGAAGCAGCTCAAAGATATGAATGTGTTCTCTATAGCTGATGTTTATTATGAGGATGAGAAGGAATTATCTTTAGAGAAGCAGCTTACTGTTGAGCCATTGGCTGCTGTGCTTTTGAACTTTGAGCGTGAGGATATTGAAGAGAACGAAGAAACTATCCGTGCTTTGACAGGAATGGGGTCGTATTCATATGACCCCAAGAAGCTGGACCTTGACCTTAAGAATCGACCCTCACCACCGGCGAAGCCACCAGATATCTTGATGAAGTCTGAGTAATCGAGATAACTATGTCGTGCCGCGACAATAAATCAAGCGCTACATGGGAGGCAACCCATCATTAGGAGTTTGTTTCGTTAGGATTTTGTTTTTCCTAAATAAAAGTTCAAAAATAAGAGTCGAGACACGACCAAAACTAAGGCGCTCGGTGGGAGGCAACCCATCCTGCTAATCATTTTTTGTTGTTTCTGATTAAGTGTAGGTGCAAGATATACAAAGGAGGAGATTAGTCCCAAATTTTGATTTGAAAGTGAGCCATGCTAAAGGTGGTAAGTGAGGAATGATGGAGCAAAGGCTATAGGCTAGGGATTACCTATGCCAATCTAGGCAACGAACAAGGAAATGCCTATGCAAATCTAGGCAACGGACAAGGCAATGCCTATGCTCACTGCCTCACATAGGCAATGGACAAGGCAAGGCCTATACCAATGTAGGCAATGCTATAGGCGCCGCCTATGCCATTGCCTATGCTCACTGCCTCACATAGGTAATGCCATAGGCGCCGCCTATGCCAATCTAGGAGATAGGCAAGGCACCGCCTATGCCAATCTAGGCGATAGGAAAGGCTCCGCCTATGCCTATCTAGGCATTGCTAAAGGCGACGCCTATGCTAAGCATAGGCAAAGCATTAGGCGCCGCCTACTTATTCTTTTTTGCCTCCTAACCCGATTGTACATGGATCAAACCCGACCCATGGCTTAGCCTTTAAATAGATCCTCAACCTTAGAACACAATTTGGAGGAACCTCTCGATGATGACGTGCCGACTGACGATGATCGCCGACTGCCAGACTTAGATGTGGAGGACAACTTTGATGACGACAACTCTGTTGATGATTCCGACGCAGAGGGTATGACCCCATACATAGAAGAGGAGTCTGACTAATCAGGTTTTCCTTATTTATTTCCACTGAGGACAGTGTGTCCCGTCTAAGTATGGGGTGCGGGTATATGTCTGCTGTATTGTATTTCTTTGCCTACATTTATTCTTGTTTTTTTGAATTAGTCATAGTTAGTTAGTCATAATTAGTTAGTTAGATTTTAGATTTTGCATGAAATTGTTCTAATAGAAGGCATGGTATATTACAACAAGAGTTTGTGCTAAATCATTACTGTTAAGACGCTTAGGCTCTAAGTTGTGACTCACTGTGTGATAAATTGTTGTGGTTTAATTCATTCATCTGTTGGGTCAAGAATCTATAATGCTCCCAATGAAGTTGACCATGTGCCTTGTGTGTGTGAGGATATTGTATATTCTTTGTTGTGACTGATGCTAGAACTTTTCTGGTGTGTGTGTGAAGCGAAATAAAGATTGTGAGTGTAGGAGATGATTTAGGCATTTCTTTGGCAACCCTGAAAGTGTTTACCTTCTTTTTACCTACCTTTGTACATTGTCCGAGTGAACCCCCTTTGAGCCTTTAGCTATTTTCTTTGGCAGCCTCATATGTAGCCTAATCCATTTTTTTTCAAGACCATAATTTGATCCAAATTCCTAAGCGCTTTAAAATTGTAGAATCATGTGGAAAAATAAAAGGAGAATGGTGAAAGTGATGCCTCAGGGTGTATTGGTACTTGAAATTGTTGTGAAAAAGAGTGGCTATTATAGGGATGCTTGCTTAATAAAAAAAAAGAAAAAAAAAAGAAAATAAAAAATTTAGAAAAACAAAAAGATAGTTGTGTTTATGATTGAATAACAAAATAGGTGAAAAGGGGTTGGTAGATGAAAGAGAGGTAGAGTGGTTGTTAAAAGATAGTGTAAATGGCATATTGTAGTGTATTAAAGCGCTTAGGGAACATAGTCACTATTTCTGGCCAAAATAGTCCTACCTGTCCCTTAGCCTACATTACAACCTGTAAAGACCTATTTGATCCTAAACTTAGCAGTCTGATATTAGTAGAGCATTACACTAAGGGCAAGCCTTTGGTCATCAGTTGCAATATAAGAATTCCTTGTGAGAGTGAGCGCAAGGAAAATCTTATACCCATGTTTCAAAAAATGCAAAAATATGAGTGTTTATGGGTGATATCTTTTGTGAGCACACATGGTTGATGATTGTTGGGTGGTTTTATATGATTCTTTGTGGCTTAACTTGTGTATAACGAATGGAACACCCTAATGAGTCTATGTTGGAGACTGAGTTGTTTCTAGTAATGATCAAGAAACCTACTCTTTGTTAATAATTGTCGTGCATGTCTTGTTGAAAATTTTGTGTTGCTATTGTGAAATTCTAGTTAGGTGTTTGCATGGATGTAATATTTTGTTCGAGGACAAACAAAGCTTTAAGTGTGGGGTGGTGATGTTGGGCGTATTTATACGTCTAAGCACCATAATTACCCATGTTTTGGCTAAGTTTTGAGGATAAAATATATAATTCTTGCACTTTTAGTCCATTTTCCTTTAAGTGAGCTGACCTATGTGATTAGCATGTTTTTCAGGTACTAATGATGAAGATTTCAGCACTTTGTGGACCTGTGGGCAGCAAAAGAAAACTTCACATAAGAGGGAAGGCAACTTTTGGACTGAATGTGATGCATGGGAACTTTTTCCCGGGCAAACCCAGTATTTTTAAATACTTAAGGATGCAGTAGCAACTTATTAGACAAGGATGCTATTAAAAACCTTATTGCTGAATTTTTCAGCATTATTATCATTCGGCATTATTGACAATTCACTTTGGAAAGATTTTGTACTAGTTTTAGAACAGAAAACGACTCACTTGAGCAACGGAGAAAGAAAACACGTTTCATCTCCATAGCTGAGATTTCTCTAAGTTTTGGTATGATGATGATGTCTACTTTGATTTCTGTTGTATTCATGAGTAGCTAAACTTATCTGTTAGGGTTATGGAAACCTTGTAAGATACTATCTATTACTATGAGTTTGTGAATTCTTGATGTGTTATGCTACTTATATCATTACTCTCTTCGTTTTGATTGAATTCTTATGGTTGCAAACATAGAGAATACGCCATTATAGCATTAACTTGTTCGAGAGAAAATTTACATGTTTGGAAAAGAGAGTATGACAAGGAAATAGGGTTTCCAACCCCTATTTACACGTTAATGCCTTAACCGGATTAACTTCTTGGAGAATTTGTACCATTTGTTATACACTTTAGGATCGAGAGAGCTAAAGCGAAATAAATCCTTGATGGTTGAGAAACACTTGGATTTAGAATTAGAATACGATTCTCTATAAGTGCATGCATGTCTAAATTCCACGTTACTCATAGTTAATAGAGAAGTAGAACTTATAAGGTGGACATAACCCCAACTTATCAATCTCTGTGATTAAATCTTACTACGTAAATCGTTCCATTGTTACTTTGATAATATTAGTTCACGCCTAAACCAAACCCCCTTTTGTCCTTGGAATTTTCGACCAACAGTCTACTAATAATTGCAACACTTAGTGACCATAGTATTCCCTGTGGGATTCGACACCCAACCCAGTTGGGTTCTATATTTGACAGCGACCGCTTACACTTTCTAACGAGAGTTGTAATTTGGGCGTATCAATTGTCCTCAGTCAGGTTCACAAGTCCGTACAATCGTCCTCCAGCTCAGTACGGTCACTTATCTCAGCAGAGTGTCTCTTCCAGTGTCACCAGTGGGCAATGCCCAAATAGACTCTATGCACTTTAGTCTCGAAAGGATCAGGAAAGTTCTCCTGATGTTGTCACTAGTACGTTATAAGTTTATTATTTACATGTTTATACTTTTCTAGATCCAGGAGCTTTTTTGTCTTTTGTAACTCTTTATATAGTTGTTGACTTTGGAGTAAGTCTCAAAATTCTAGCAGAGCCCTTCTCAATCTCTACCCCAGTGGGTAAGTCTATCATAGCCCGACGGGTATACATGAACTATCCGATTGTGGTATCTCAGAAAGTTACTTCAGTAGACTTAGTAGAGTTAGAGATGGAAGATTTTGATGTCATTCTCGGCATGGATTGGATTTATTCATGCTATGATTTTGTTGACTATACAAACAAAGTTGTCTATTTTGATTTCCCAAATGAACCTGTCCTAGAATGGACGGTTAGTACTACAATATTTAGGGGTCAACTTTTTTCCTACCTTAGAGTGAGAAAAATAATATCCAATGGGCGTATCTATCATCTCGTTTGAGTTAAGGACTCTAGTTTTGAGACCCCTAATATTGATTCAGTTTTAGTAGCATATGATAATCCTGATATATTTCCCAAAGATCTTTCCAGAGTTTTTTTCGAAAGGGAAATTGACTTCGGAATAGACCTTTTTCCAGATACTCAGCCTATCTCTATTCTGCCATACAGAATGGATCCAGCAGAACTCAAGGAACTAAAAGAACAGTTGAAGGATCTCCTAGACAAGGGATTCATCATGCCTAGTATTTCCCCGTGGGGCACACCAGTTCTATTCATGCGTAAGAAAGACAGTTCTCTTAGAATGTGTATTGACTACCGTCAGTTAAACAAAGTCACAGTCAAGAACAATTATCCACTTCCCAGAATTGATGACTTATTTGACCAACTTGAGGGTGCTAGTTACTTTTCTAAGATAGACCTCAGATCAGGCTATCATCAGTTTAGAGTCAGAGAATGTGACATTCCGAAAACAACTTTCAGAACTCGATATGGTCACTTCAAATTTCTAGTCATGTCATTTGGTCTTACCAATGCCCCAGTGGCTTTCATGGACTTGATGAATAGAGTGTTCAAGAAGTACTTGGACATGTTCATCATAGTCTTCATAGATGACATTCTTCAGAACAGTATTACAGACCCTCAGAGCACATCAGTTGTTCACCAAATTCAGTAAATATAAATTTTGGCTATGGTCAGTAGCTTTCCTTGGTCATATAGTTTCCAGTGATGGAATTACTGTAAGACCCCACAAAATCCTAGCTTAACTCAGTCCTTTAGAGCATGAAAAGAGGTTCTTAACTTAGAAAATTTTAGCTAAGTAATGACACTTAGCCTCATTTTAGGACCTCGGTATTTCTATAATTTTATGTACAACCCTTATGACCTTGAAATGTCAATTTTTAAGTTGATTCATGATCAGGGATATCAATGGTGTTCTCGGGCGAGTTTCAAATTTTTTAGACCTTGTTAGAAGCTTATTTGGTTGTTAAAATTAGTGAGTCAACGCGATGTCGCTGCATCACATCACTTATCGTGTCGACTGATATTTTCCCCAGCATTCAGTGCAAATTCAAGTGAGTCGACGCGATATCGATGCATTGCGTCAGCCATTATGTTGAACCCATTAATGCCTTGCATTGATCTGCGCGTCACTGGGCACGTTTTTTAGTAATTAAAATTCCATGTTCAGAGGGGTATTTGGGTCATTTTCCCACTTTTATTCATCCCTAAAACACGAGATTAAACTATCCTAAGGGCAAAACCATTCAATTTCTCTCAAATTTCTCTCAAGAACAAACCCTAGGACATTCAATTTCAAGTCCAAGCTTCAAGAAAACACCATCAATCTTCACGAATTTGATTACCAAGGTATGTTAGGTGTTCATCCAAGGGCTTCTTCCACCCTTGGAGTTCAAGAACCTCCTTAAAACTACAAGTTGATTGCTTTCATGAATTTCATGTTGAATTTAATTGTATTCATGATTATGATATTATTTGGGTTTCTAATTCATGATTTATGACAAGTTTCATGTGAAGTAATTAGCCTATGTTTAGAGTTATGTAGATTTTTGTTAAAAGCCCCTTTAATTTGTGAGTTAGGATTGTGATCATGATGCTTGCATGTTTATTATTATTTTGTGCATGAATTATGCTTCCCAAGTGTTTAATAAAATGTTCATGTGAGTTGAATGGTGAAATCATGACATAATAGTATGTGCACAAGTTCATGCCTCCCAAGTATTTGACAAAATGTCTAAATGAAAGCATTGTTAACAAGCTACTATTGTTATGCTGTTAGGATCATGCCATGTTTTACTTTTAATGCTATTGAGTCCTGGGGGTATTCAATACCCAAAGATCTAGCTATTTTCATAGAATTTCAGTAGCTACAAAATAGTCTCAGTAATGTCATGAGCTGTAGTACTCAGTCAGTTACAAAACTCAGTGAACTCAGTCCATTTCAGTTAGATATCACGATTAGTAACAGTTCAGTCAAGCCTAGAACAACCTAGAAATTAGTTCAGTGTCTATTCAGTTGGGAGTAGGAATCAACACTGAGTAAACCCAGGGATAGGGGAATTCCTGCTAGTAGAGGGTTTGACCCTTAGTATCAATCCCCGTATTATAGAATTATGTAGACTGTGTAGGTTGAGATATCTTCCTACCAGACAAGGGTTGATGCATGTCGTACGAGTTTTCCTACCAGTAAGGGTTGACAAAATATCTTCCTGCCAGATTGTAACACCCTGAATCTGGTACTCAGAATGCTACATGATGCTCATGACCTTGAAGGACCACAAGCTAACCCATGACTGATATCTATACCTGAACATTTCATAACATACTGTATAAATGCAGAAATAAAGGCTGAAAGGCCATAAGGTTCAAAACTGAGACATAATATCGAATAAAATATAACATCTGGGTGGGGTATGAAACACCCAAAACAACTAAAATAACTATCTAATCATGATAGTATGAAATTCCTCTAACTATCTGAATAAGGAGTTGATAGGACATGTCCCCAACAAATCCAACTACTGAAATCAACCAAGTACTGAAATGATAAAATAATGCTCATATTCTCGAAGGATGAGGACTCACTACTGACTCTGACTGTTGAGTACTGGAATGCTACTGATACTCTAAAGCTCGTGCTTCTGAACCTATGGTATAAAACACTATAGCAAAAATGCGTTAGTACGTTTGAATATACCAGTATGCAAGTGAGGTAGGCTGAATGCAAAGGGTTCAAATACATAAACAATGCTAACTGACTGTATAATATGAATGTGAGAATACATGCATGAATAAGAGACTATAACTGAATTCATGATATCATGATTATTGAGTCTGATTACTGATAACATGAGTCACTGATAACTGATATAACTAATACTGAGCGATTGTATCTGATAGTGTAGGTTCTGATGGAACTAACTGAGTTCTGTACTATTTTGAGTAGACTGTATCTAATAGTCCTGAAATTTTAATGAACTATTTGAGTTCTATTACTGAGACTGAGTCTAAAATTGTAACTGTGGGAAGTAGTCATCTAACTGAAATGCCTCTAATACGCCATTATGGCTGAGTTGGGGTCCAATCTGTAACCCCAATTGGAAGGGTGTCAATACCGCGCCACTGGTAAGGACAAGCTGTAGGTGACCCTCATCTGATAGTGTCGCCAAAAGAGAATGGTGGGACCCTCATCTAACGGTATTTATACACATCATCAACCCTTATCTATCAGTGTTGATATCTCAACCTATGCTGGCTACATAGTTCTGGAATGCAAGGATTTCTTCTAAGGATCACACCCTCAAATGTCAGTGTGTGTCCTCATCCTTGGGTTCACTCAGTACTAAATCCTACTCCCATCTAAATAAACACTGAACATGATTAAATGAACTGAATTAGACTGAGTTCATTTAGTTCCGTTGACTAACGGAATACTATTGAGATTACCAAAGTACTGAGCTTTCTGAGATGACTGGGATTACTGAGTTTACTGAGTTTTCCTGAGTCACATGACTGACTGAATTCCACTGAACATGGATTGACTGAGGATATCGTGAATATATGACACTGAATCTAGGCACAAAACTTAATTGTCGGGTATAAGTACCCCTAGGACTCGATATAAGAAAACTGACAAGGCACGATAGTCTTGAATACACGGCCAACACCAACAATCCATAATACAATAAGTTGGGAATTTCATGAAGTACATGGTTATCATAATCTTGTACATAGTAGGAATGCATATACTCAATGTCATAATTTCATACTCTAACATCATGAGCATTCCAAAAAACATCTACATTGCACATCAATAGCATGGGAGTCATTTGAACATAAGGGTAAAACATGAATCCTTCACTTAAGTTACAATTGAGTCATATTACATAATTTCTAGTCTCTTAGGCATTTTGTCAAACACTTAGGGTGCATGACTTAAGGTATGGCATAATCATCAAATTAGCATTTCATAACCAACTAAAATTTATGGTTTTCAACTCACATGCTAACATATTTTCATAAAAACACATAAAGATTCCAACTTGGGAATCATACAACAACAACCACACGAACATAATTGACACATAGCATGAATATCATAATTCATAGTTTAAAACATGATTCTTGGGCTTCATGGATGAAAAGAATCCATGAATGAACACTATGCATACCTGAAAAAGGAAACCTTGTAGGTTTTTGGAGAGATTCTTAGAATTGACTTTGATTTCTTAAAAGCTAGGGTTTTGTTTCTTGGGAGAGAATGTTCTTGATTATTGGAAAAAAATGAGTTTATAATGATTTGAAATATTTTTATGGATTAAATCCCACACCTGGATGTGTTAAAACTTTGGGAAAAGACCAATTTATTCCTGGAAGAAATATTTATTTTTCGTTAAAAATTCCCAATTTGGCAAGCTAGCGCGATGCGGCATTATCGCGTCGTGTCTATGGAATTTGACACCTGAGATTCCACGATGCATAGCTATTGCGTTGCCACTTTGTTTACAACCTGGAAGTTTGGCGCGACGCGGAGACATCGTGGAGATTCACTGGAAAAAGGACAATCGGGATTTAGGAGGTCGCCGCGACGTGGTATAATTGCGGAGTCTTACTGGAAACTGACAAATGTTATTTTGGCTTATGGCATGATGCACCACTGGATGGAATGATGGTGTTTTGCGATTGAAACTTTAAATCACCATAATTTGTTACCTCGGATATCGGATTTAGGCGAATTTCATATCGATGGAAAGCTTATTCAATTTCCCACACAACAAAAAGTGAAAATCTTGAAAATTCCACATATATAAAAATGTATTCATCTTTAAAGCATATATTTGACATCTTCAAGATGAATTTAAGCTAGGTAGAAGTACGTGGTATTACACAGATAGAGTTAACTCACAACCATTGTTAGTATCCCTTGGCAAGGTGCTAACTCCCTTCCAACTGGGGTTACAGGTTGGACCCCAACTCAGTTTATAATCGGGGTATGTCGATTAGATGAACACCCTCACAGTTTCAGTTTTAGTTTCAGACTCAGTATAGAACTCAGTTCAGTTCAACAAAATCAGGACTGTCAGATGCAGTCACCCAGCTCAGTATAGAACTCAGTTCAGCTCTATAGGACCAGGATTGTCAGAAACAGTCACCCAACTTTCAGTAATATAGTTATCAGAACTTAGTATCCATTATTAATAGGATCTTAGTTACGGTATATGTAGTTATGTGCACAGTATGGCAAAATTAGTGTGTCAGTAGTTTCAGTCATACATGTACCCTTGCATATCAGCCTACCTCACTTAGCATACCAGTACAATCAAAGTACTGACACATACTCTTTATTTTGTTCTATGTTGTCTTATATCATAGGTTCAGACGCACGGTCTCCTGACCGTACTTAGTAGCTCAGACTATCAGCAACAAATATAGTTATGAGTCCTCATAGTTCGAGTAAAGAGTTATCATTTGAGTATTTTAGTAGTTTAGTATATTTAGTAGTCAGAGTTAGTTGGAGACTTTTCCCATCAACTCCATATTCAGACTGTTAGAGGTTTCTGACTATATTATTTCAAATAGATGTTTAGTTTTTTCAGTATTTATCTATTAGTATTTGTTTTTTAGTTATGAACCTTATGGAAATTTGAGCCTAACTTCCGAATTTATTTCAGTATTATTCTTCAATGCTCATAGTAGGTACCATTCATGGGTTGGCTTATGGTCCTTTGGGGTTGCAAGCATCATGTGATGTCTGAGGTGCAGACTCGAGGCATTATAATTAGAGTTGATCCTCAAAATACCAAAATAGTAAGAAATTAGCCTATACCCATCTCTAAGTCAGATATTAGGAGTTTCTTGGGTTTGGATGGTTGTTACCAGTGGTTTGTTAAAGGATTTTCATCTATTGCATCCCCCATGTACAAATTGGCTCAGAAGAAAGTCAAGTTCCAATGGTAAGATTCTTGTGAGAAGAGTTTTCAGGAGTTGAAGACTCGACTCACTACATCCCTAGTCTTGACTTTACTAGATGGTTCAGACGAGTTTGTTGTGTATTGTGATACTTCGAGAGTTGGTTTAAGGTGTGTTTTGATGTAGAGGAGTAAGGTCATAGCCTATGCCTCTAGACAGCTTAATCCCCATGAAAAGAATTATCCCACCCATGATCTTGAGTTATAAGTTGTTGTGTTTGCCTTAAATATTTTGAGGCACTATTTGTGTGGAGTGCATGCTGATGTGTTCATAGACAAAAAAGTTTATAGTATGTATTTTCTTAGAAAAACTTGAACCTGCATCAAAGAAGGTGGTTAGAGTTGTTGAAAGACTATGACATGAGTGTTCTATACCATCCGGGCAAGGCCAATATAGTGGTTGATGCTCTCAGTAGATTGTCTATGGGTAGTGTTACTCACGTTGAGGATGGTAAGAAGAAGTTAGTCCAAGAAGTTCATCATCTTGCCAGTTTGGGTGTTTGTTTGGTTGATTCAGCTGAGGGTAATGTATGGGTGCAGAATAGTTCAAAATCTTCTTTTGTTTCTGAAGTAAAAGAAAAGAAGGACAGAGATCCCAATTTAATTAAGCTGAAAGAGTCAGTCAAAGATCAGAAAGTAGATGTTTTCTCCCAAAGAAGATATGGTGTGTTGTTTTTCCAGGGTAGACTATGTGTGCCATGTGTGGAAGGCATGAGGCAGCAGATTCTTGCAGAAGTACATAGTGTGCGTTACTCATTTACCTAGGGGACACTAAGATGTACCACAATCTGTAGGAAGTCTATTGGTGGAGTAGGATGAAGAGAGACACTGCAGAGTTTGTAGCTAAGTGCTCTACGTGTCAGCAGGTGAAGATTGAGCACCAAAAGCCTAGTAGTTTTATGCAGGAGTTCAGTATTCCCACATGGAAGTGGGGGGAAGTGAACATGGATTTTGTGATGGGTTTACCCCGTACTAGTCATCAACATGATTCAATTTTTTTCATTATAGGTAGGATGACCAAATCCGCTCATTTTTTGCCAGTCCATACCTCTTATTCAGCCAAGGATTATGCCAAGCTCTATGTTAGAGAGTTGGTCAGACTGCATGGGATTCCATTAGCTATTATTTCAGATAGAGGTATGCAGTTCACCTCTCACTTTTGGAAAGCCTTCCAAAAGGGTCTTGGTACCTAAGTTCACCTCAGTACAACCTACCACCCTCAGATAGATGGTCAAGCAGAAAGAACCATACAAACTTTAGAAGATATGTTAAGAGTGTGTGTTGTTGACTTGAAGGGTAGTTTGGATGACCACTTTCCTTTGATTGAGTTTACGTATAATAACAATTATCATTCTAGTATTCAGATGGCTCCGTTCGAGGCTCTTTATGGAAGGAGATGTAGATCTCCCATTGGTTGGTTCGAAGTAGGTGAGGCTGAAGTAGTAGGGCTTGTCTTAGTATTTGATGCCTTAGAGAAGGTTTAGTTGATCAGGAAGAGGCTTAGGATAGCTTAGACAAAAATCATATGTAGATGTGAGGAGGAAGGATCTTAAATTTAATATTAGCGATTTTGTGTACTTGAAAATCTCTCCCATGAAAGGAGTGAAGAGGTTTGGCAAGAAGGGGAAGCTCAGTTCCCTATATGTCAGTCCTTACTGAATTCTCAGCCATTTCAAAAATATAACTTAGGAGCTCGAGTTGCCTTCTGACTTAGCTTCAGTATACCTAGTGTTTTATGTCTCCTTGCTAAAGAAGTGCATAGGTGACCCAGTAGTTGTAGTCCCTATAGAGAGTATATATGTTCAGAACACTCTCTCTTATGAGGAAGTTCCTGTCGAAATCCTTGATTTTTAGATTCACGGACTAAGGAACAAAGAAGTTCCTTTGGTCAAAGTTCTTTGGCGAAATCAGTCTGTTGAAGGAGTTACTTAGGAAGCGAAAGCAGATATACGAACCAAGTATCCTCACCTCTTCTCCGCAAATATAGACTCAGCTCAAGGTAATAGCCTACATTAGATTTACTCAGTTCCATGCTAAGATTTCCTTTACAAACTTGGTATCAGTTTCAGCTGCATAACATTCTCATATCATGCATACCTTCATAAAATAACTCAGTCATATGTCATGTCTTCAGAATTTAGTCATTCTTTAGTTATGCATGTTCAGTAAAAAAATTCAGTTTATCATAAGATTCAGTCATACAATCATGCTTCAGTTGGGCATGTTCAGTATGTAAACTTAGTCTATCAGTATTCTCAGCATAATCAGTCTCATTCGAGGATGAATACTCCTAAGAGGGAGATATTGTAAGACCCTTCAAAATTCCAGTCATTTCAGTCATATATAATATGCCTAAAGAGGTCCCAGACTTAGAAAATTTCAGCGAAGTATAAACACTTAGTCTCATTTTTGTCCTTGATATTTCAATGACTTTATTTTTGATCTTTACGACCTTAAAATGTTGATTTTTAAATTGATTCATGATTAGGAATGTCAATAGGTGTTCTCGGATGAGGTTCGGATTTTTTGGACATCGTTAGAAGCCTAATTGGATGTATAAAATAGTGGATTGACGTGATCCCGATGCGCTGCATCGTCCATCGCATCGACAATATCGTCAACTATGTCAGACATGCAATTTCCAGTGAGCCAGCGTGCGTTAAAACTATGTCAAGCATGCAATTTCCAGTGAGCCATAACGGTCTCAACGCACGCGTCGGCCATGACGTTGACCCCATTGATACGGCGCGTCGGTCTATGCATCACTGAGCACAATTTTTCTCTTTTAATTATGCGTCTAAAGGGTTAGTTAAGTCAATTTTCCCACTTTTATTCAGCCCTAAAACACAAAATTAAGCTATCCTAAAGTCAAAATCACTCACATTCTCTCAAATCCCCATAGGAAAAAAACCCTAGGTCATCCAATTTCAAGTCCAAGATTTAAGAACACGCCAATGATTTTCAAGAATTTAATTACTAAGGTATGTTAGATGTTCATCCATGGGTACTTACCACCTATGGAGCCCAAGAATCCTTTTTTAAAAATACAAGATTTAGATTCCATGAATTACACATTTGAATTGGATTGTGTTCATGTGTGTATTGTTATATGGTCTTCAATCCATGATTAATTACAAGTTTCATGAAATTAAGATAGCATATGTGATGAATTAAGTGATTCTCATGCTAAATCGTTGAATCTACAGGTTGAATGTTATGGCCATGATATTTACATATGTTTACTATTATGTGAAATAATTATGCTCCCCAAGTGTTTGTTAGAATGACTATGTAAATTGAATAGTGCAATCATGACAAGTTAGCATATGTTCCCATTCATGTACAAGTTCATGTCTTGCAAGTGTTTGACAAATTGTCTCATTGAGTGAATCATGACTAAGTGACTAGCTAGTATGCTTTCAAGATTATGCCATGTTTTTCTATTGATGTTATCGAGTCCTAGGGGTATTTAATACCCGAAATCTAGTTGTTTACCTAGAATTGTAGTATCTATAGAATAGTCTTAGTAACGTCACAAACACTAGTACTCAGTTTGTTATAGACTTCAGTGAAACTCAGTCTAGTTCAGTCCAATTTAATAATCCGTGTCATTCAGCTAAGAGTAGGATTCAACATCGAGCAAATCCAAGGATGGGGGCTCACCTATCAGTAAAGGGTGTGTTCTTTATTTGTAGTCCTTGTGTTACAGAACTATTTAGCCAGCGTAGGTTGAGATATCAATCTGCCAGTTGAGGGTTGATAAGGGTGTTTACCTGCCAATTGAGGGTAATACCATTCTCATCAGGGAACCTGCCAGTAGAGGGTGACCCTTAGTCCTTTGGGATGATATTCAGTGGATCCACATAGCCAGTGTTTGTACCCATCGGTTGGTACTGACACCCTTCTAACTGGGATTATAGGTTGGACTCCAATCAATTCAAATAGGGGCATGCCGGTTAGATGATTACCTTCTACAGTTTTAGTTTTAGTCTCAGCATATAACTCAGTTCAGTTCTATAGATTCAGGACTATCAGAGATAGTTACCCCATTATCAGTAATTCAGTTATCAGTAATCTTCGATATCAATTACTCAGTTATCAAAATTCAGAATTCAGAACTCAATTTCAGTATATATCTCAGACAAAATATATATGTATATGTACAGTATTGCATAATCAGTGGTTATAGTAGTTTTAATTATCCCTGTACTCTCATTCAATTATATTCATATCACTCAGTTAGTTAATGTTCATGCATATGAACCCATGCATTTAATCCTTACCTCATTTAGCATACCAGTACATTCCACGTACTGATCACATATTTTTTTCTTGAACTATGATGTATCATATCATAGGTTCGGACGCTCAGGTTCTTGACTGCGCATAGACAGATTCAGTTAGCAGTAGCGAATTTAGTAGTGAGTCCTCATCCATCAAGGATATTATTGTAATATGCTGAGTCTGCACCCCAGATGCCACTCGGTGCTTACGACCCCGAAGGACCACAGCTAACCCATAATGGGTACCTGCTGTGAGCACTAAATAATAATACTGAAATGAAATGGAAGTTAAGCTGAAATGCCATAAGGTTCATAATCTGAATACTAATAAATATAGAAATTGAATAATAACATTTGAAAATTGAATACTGTCTGAACTAGTCTAGTCTGAAAAGCCTATAACTGAACTATCTGAATATGGAGTTGATGGAACAAGACCCTAACTAAATCTAACTTATAAAATATTGAATCTACTGAAATACTGGAATAAAATAGTATCCTCGATAGATGAGGACTCACTATTTAATCTGCTGCTACTAACTGAATCTGACTAAGCGCGACCAGGAACCTGAGCGTTTAAACCTATGATATGAGACATGATAGTGCAAAGAAAGAATATGCAATCAGTACATAGAATGTAATAGTATACTAGATGAGGTAAGGTTGAATTACAAGGGTTCATATGCATGAACAGTAACTGAATGAATGAAATGGAATAACTGAATAAGAGTACATGGATAACTGAAACTACTATAAATATTGAGTATGCAATACTGTACATATATATATACTGTATTCAAGATTTTACAGAAGTTAAATACTAAGTTTTGATAATTGATTAACTAATATCTGAGATTACTGATAACTAGATGATTATGTATGACAGTCCTGATTCTATAGAACTGAACTGAGTTCTATACTGAGACTAAAATTGAAACTGTGGGAGGTAATCATCTAACCGACATGACCCTCTTTAAATTAATTGGATTTCAACCTGTACCTCCAGTTGGAAGGGTGTCAGTACAATTCATGGGTACAACCACTAGCTGTGTGGATCCACCAAAATGTCATCTCGAAGGACTAAGGTCCACCCTCTACTAGTAGGTTTCATAATAAGAATGATATTACCCTCAACTGGCAGGTAAACACCTTATCAACCCTCAAATGGCATGTCGATATCTCAATATATGCTGGTTACGTAGTTCTGGAATGCAAGGATTGCTACTAAGGATTACACCGTCTACTAACAGGTGAGCCCCCTTTCCTTGGGTTCGCTCGGTGCTGAATCCTACTCCCAACTGAATGACACTGATTATTAAACTGAACTGAACTGGACTGAGTTTCACTGATCTTTATAACTAACTGAGTACTACTATTTGTGATTCTATTGAGATTATCCTATAACTATTGTAGTTCTAGGTAAACAACTAGATTTTTGGGTATTAAATACCCCAGGACTCTATAGCATTGAAAGTAAAGCATGGCATGGTCTTAGAAGTATATCAATAGTTGCTTGTTAACAATACATTCATTTAGACATTTTATCAAACACTTAAGATACATGAACTTGTACATAAATGGGACCACATAATGGCATGTCATGATTTCACTTTTAAATTCACATGGGCATTCTAGCAAGCACTTGGGGAGCATGATTATTTCACATAGTAGTAAACATATTTAAATATCGTGGCTACAACTTCCAACTTGTAAATTCAAGGATTTATCATGAAAGTCACATAATTCATCACACATGCTATTTAAATTTCATAAAAACTTGTAATTAATCATGGATTAAAACCTAAACAACATCATGAACATGAAATAATGGATACTGGGACTCTGTGTAACCTGACCAACTCTCTGATATAGAGTTTGGCGTAGTCCTTGGCTTAATAGGAAGTATGGACTGGCAAAAAATGAGCAGATTTGGTCATCCTGTCTACGATAACCCAAATCAAATCATGCTAATAACGAGTACGAGGAAAACCTATCACAAAGTCCATGTTCACTTCTTCCCATTTCTATATGGGAATACTGAACTCCTATATGGACCGACTAGGCTTCTAGTGCTTAATCTTAACCTGCTGAAATGTAGAGAACTTATCTACAAACTCTGCGATATCCCTTTTCATCTCACTCAAATAATATATCTCCCACAGATCACATGTAACAACACGGTACTACCCCCTTGTCATCACACGGTGCTTACGGTCCCAAGGGATCACAAGCTAACCCATGAGCTGGTACCTGCTGTGAGCACTAGATAACATGATCATAAATGCAGAAGAATACTTACAAGCCATAAGGTTTTAATAACTGATGTCAAAACTGAAATATAAATCTAGAAAGGAAACACTGTCTGTATCTGGGAAAAACTGATAAACTGAATAACTAACTAACTATAGTGTCTGAAAGCCTCTAAACTATAAGTCTGAATATGAGTTGATGGGACAGTCCCCAACTAACTCCAACTAACTACTAATCTGGGACATGAAATAAATAAATTGTCCTCGGATGATGTAGACTCACCACTGCTACTGTACTGCTGATAATATGAGAATCTACTTGTGATCCAGGAACTGAACATCAGCACCTATGATATAATACATCATAGCGAGAAAGAAAAGTATGTGATCAGTACTTTGAATGTACTAGTATGCTAAATGAGGTAGGCTGACATGCAAGGGTTCATGAATATAAATAATAAACTATTTGAATATACATGTAAAACATGGAATACTGAGTAGAGATCATGAAATTCTGTAGATACTAGAGATAAGTAGAGCATGAGAATACTGTATATACATAAACATCTATAAAATATGGAAGATTTATGAAATCTATTGATACTGAGGATGCATGACCAAGCATATAACATGAACCGAGTAAAATCTGTAAATACTAAAATCTGTATACTTCGGTCAAACAATACTAAGTCTGAATAACTAAACTGATACTGTAACTGAGACTACGACTGAGACTGTAGGATGCATCATCTAACCGACATACCCAAATCTGAGCTAATCGGGGTCCAACCTTTAACCCCAATTGGAAGGGTGTTAATACCGTGCCACGGGTACTAATGATGGTTGTATGGATCCACTATACTGATATAATGTCCAAGGGACTAAAGGTGTTAATCCTGAACTGACGGGTGACCCCTGTGAGATAGTCAAGCCTAATCTGATGGGTGACTACTCATATCCTATGGTAGCTACATAGTTTTGGAGTATAGGGACTGCTACTAACGACTATACCTATCTGACGGGGAAGCCTCCATCCCTACACTCGCTCGGTGCTAAATCCTACTCCCAACTGAAAGACACTAAATTATTAGACTATTCTGAGCTTAATTAACTGACATCTGACTATTCTGATAATGCTCGTAGTATGTTCTGAAGGCTATTCTATAATATACTGATACTAGACTGAATAAGCAACTATAGTTTTCGGGTATGCAATACCCCCAGGACTCAAAAAAATATTAGCAACAGTTACACTACAACTTGGAGGACAAAGCATGAAGGCTTACATGAAACATTTATTCCTGTAGGCATTTTATCAAACACTTATAGTCATAACTTAGTCAAATCATGAAAAGACCATGGGACTTGTAAAAATTACATGAATTTAACATGGAAAGCACTAATTCATGGTTTAATCTCCTAAGTGATAACATTAAGACATAGAGGATTGAATAATAACAATAATTTCACGGTAATATGGTATACAATCAATAGTCATAGACATTCATGAATGAAATCATTATTCAAAAATTGATTGACTTGAAAAGATTACAATTTTGTAATTTAAATAAGATACTTGGGGTCCACGGATGAAAGGGATCCATGAATGAACATCTAACATACCTGGAATAATAAATTTGGAAGGATTGATGGAAGATTCTTAAGAAATTGGCTTGAATTTGAGAGCTAGGGTTCTTGTTCTTGAAAAGGGGATCTTTAAATTTTGAAGAGAAATTGAATAATGATGAGTTTTTAGGTCACTAATAGGTTAAATTTCGTGTTTTAGACTGATTAGGTCCATGGAAAAAGACCTAAATACCCTTGAACGAATTTAAAAATGGAAGTTGAAAATTGAAAACCCGATTTTTGGCCTTGGCGCGATGCACCACTATCGTGCCAAGCCACTAGAATTTGGACAATTGGGAAACTGGATGGTGGCGCGACACGGTAAGATCGCAGTCCTTCACTGGATTACCATTTTGGACACCTCTGCGACGCACCACAATCGCTGAGGCCCACTAGAAATTGCTAAATAGGAATTTGGCCTGCTCCGCGATGCACCATGATTGCGGAGTCACACTAGAAATTGACAATTTTCATTTGAACTATCTTCGCGACGCGCTAAAGGTTAAAATGACAGGGTTTAACGACTGAAACTTTAAATTGCCATAACTTCTTGCCCGATTATCGGATTTAGGCAAATTATATATATCGTTTGAAAGCTAATTCAATTTTCTACACATTGGTAGGCTCTAAACTGAAAAATAATGAGTGTTTCGAAAATTTTATATATGAACACTCATGCAATGGGACTTAGATTGTTCTATATAAATATGGGGTATTACATCACGGTACATCTTGGTGGCCCCTGGATTAATCGAGTAACGCATACCATACACTTCTGCAAGAAATCGTTGCCTCAAGTCATCTACACCTGGTACACATAGACGACCCTGGCAACACAACACACTATCTCCCTCTAGGGAGAAAACCTCTACTTCCTGATCTCTGACTGACTTTTTCAACTTAACAAGACTGGGAGCTCTATCGTGCTTTTCCTTTACTTTAGAAACTAGAGATGATTCTGAACTATTTTACACCCATACACTACCCTCTGTTGAATCAACTAAGTGGACACCTAGTTGGGCAAGCTTATGAACTTCCTAAACTAACTTCTTCTTACCATTCTCAACATGAGCAACACTACCAATAGATAACCTATTGAGAGCATCTACCACTATATTGGCCTTGCCTGGATGATACAGAACACGCATATCATAATCTTTCAACAACTCTAACCACCTTCTCTAATTTAAATTCAAATATTTTTTAGAGAACAAATACTACAAGATTTTGTGATCTGTGAACACATCAACATGCACCCCATACAAATAGTGCCTCCAAATTATTAAGGAAAATATTATAACTGCTAACTCAAGTTCATAACTAGGGTAATTCTTCTTATGGAGCTTAAGCTGCCTAGAGGAATAGGCTATGACCTTACCTCTCTGCATTAGGACACAACTCAAACCTGCTCTGGATGCATCAAAGTACATAACAAACCCATTTGAACAATTTGATAGAGTCAAAACTAGGGTTTTAGTGAGTTGAGTCTTCAACACCTGAAAACTCTTCTTAAAAGAATCTGACCACTAAAACTTGACTTTCTTCTGAGTCAATATGGACATGGGGATGCAATAGACGAAAATCCTTCAACGAACCAATGGTAATAGCCAGCTAAACCCAAGAAACTCCTAATATCTGATGGAGAAATAGGTCTAGGCCAATTTCTCACTGCCTCAGTCTTTTGAGGATCAACTCTAATGCCATTGTCAGAAACAATATGACTAAGGAATACTACTGAACTTAGCTAAAATTTGCACTTACTAAATTAGGCGAACAACTTATGGGTTCTGAGAGTCTGAAGTACAATTCTGAGGTGATCTGGGTGATCATTCTCTATATGAAAATAGACAAAAATGTCATCAATGAAGACTATAACGAACATTTCCATGTACTTCTTGAACACAGGTTCATTAAGTCCATGAAGGCTGTTGGGGCATTTGTGAGACCATAGGACATGACTAGAAACTCGAAGTAACCATATTGGGTTCGGAAAGCTATTTTCAAAATGTCACATTCTCTGAATTTGAGTTGATGATAGCCTGATCTGAGGACAATCTCTGATTCTATGTCCTAGCTTGCCATACCCAAAACAAACATCACTGCCAGCCCTGCAGACACCCTGATGGTTCCTTTTGCATTTTTAACAAAGTTGATTTATTCGAGTACTACTGACACTACCCTAAGATTTAGAGCCTGGTTCCCTATCTTTGTTACCATTTCTGAATTTAGGTGCTGGAGCAATGGATGAGGACGGAGCTGGAACTTAAGATTTTAGGCAAAACTAGGAAAAGTTACCATCCTCTGATTTAAGCTGAGTGACATTAAAGCTACCTATTCTAGCTCTCTTATTTTCCGTCTTTCTCTCCTTATTCTTTACTTCTTATATCTGCTGAGCATAGACCATGAGCCTAGATATGTCCATCTCCTTAATTAACATGGCAGTTTCGCACTCCTTAACCATACTCTCTGACACCCCATACATGAACTTGCTCATTCTAGACCTATTGTCTACTACTACATGGGGAGCATACCTGGCTAACTAAGTAAACTTGAGGGAATAATCTTTCACACTCATGATACCTTGTCGAGATTGATGAACTCTAACACCTTGGCTTCTCTTAACTAGAAGGGAAAGAATCTATCTAGAAAAGTGGTAGCAAACTCTTCCCACTCTACGGGCCCTACATTTATACCCCTATCTACCTTCTACTACTTAAATCATGTATGAGCTACATCTTGTAGCTGATAGGCATCTAACTCAGCACTCTTACCTGAAGTTACTCCCATAATATTTGTGACTTTCTACACCTGATCGAGGAATTCCTATGGATCCTCCTCAGACTTAAATCCTAAAAATAGGGGACAATTCATTCAGGTGAAGTCCCGAATCCTGGCTACAGTAATATTTTCCACAGGGTTGTCCTGAACAGCAGTTGGCCATTCATTCTGGGTTGCTACAGAATGAGCTACAGTGGTGAATGCAGCTCTGAATTCTGCATAAGAGACATGCTCGTCCAGGGGATCTGCCTGAACAGGCTGAGGTGCTGGCTGGTTTCCTGTTCTTCTTCCGTTGGTCTTTTTGGGAGGAATGTTCTATAAATAGAAGGAAAAAATAAATTAGACTGAGATTTTAACTTGAGATCATGCTCACTCGCACGACATGAATATTGAAAGAAGGGAAACTTTCCTAAAACATCTTATAGCCTCTTGCCCTTAAGTGTGGAACGCTACACACCCATGTACAAGACTCTACATGACGCGGATTTCAGACTTCCTAGGATTCTGTTGAACCTTAGGCTCTAATACAAGGTTTGTAACGCCCTGACTCTGCACCCCGGATGTCATGCGATGCTTACGACCTCGAAGGACCATAATCTAACCCATGACTAGTACCTGTTTGTAACGCCCCAAAATCTCATCCCGGAATGTCACATGGTGCATAAGGCTACAAGTAGCCCCAAGCTAACCCTTTGAGCCTGCAACTATCTCTATCACTTACTTTAGGATGTCAAACATAACAATAATACTATATTATACCAAAACCGAACTATTATAACAAGAAAATACTATCTGTATATCAAAACAATACTGGAAAGTCTATAACACCATTGATAATCTAGTTTGACAAAGCCTCTACTACTCAAGAACAAAGGAGTCATTGGGACAGACCCCCAACTGACTCAAACTAAAATCAACAAAACCAACTACTAGTAATACTGAATGTCTGGAAAATAGGTCCTCGAACAATGAGGACTCACCACTATGGAAATGTAGACAAAGGTACTCGGGATCACTGACGCTGTTGGGACTGAGCACCTAAACCTACATTATGAGACAATGTAGCACACAGACGTATATGTGGATCAGTACTTTGAGGATGTACTGAGTATATTGGGGTGTATACATTAATTAAACATTATCATCAATCTTTATAGAATACATGCATATTGATATAAATGACTCACATAGCTTGAATAAAACTAAAATATAAACCCCATAAATCAGGGATAGTGAATCATGTATATAAACCTCGTGAGTCATTATACTTAACATTCAAATCCGCATTCCCCTCTTATTCTCAGATCTTGTAAGAATAAAGGAATATTGACAACAATAGCCTTTCAAAACTTATACTTTTATCTTAAGGAGAGTAATGAACTTCTTTACAACTTTAAGAACTCAAAGACTTAGGATTACGGAACTTTGGAAAAATTTGACACTTTAAGACCTTGGAATACTGTGGGAAACTTGGGAGTTTCTTCTAACCGACATAAACCATATGAGCAACATGGAGTCCAATGTCTTGCCCACGTTGGGGAGAGCTGTTCTATCCTTAACATCGGAGTAGAACCTTAACTTTAGTAATCACTATAAATTAGAAACCTACGGGGGAATGTAGTTCTGGGGCATGAGACCTTGGAATCATACCCAACTCGGTGCTAAATACTACTCCCATACTTAGGCTTAGAACTTTTTGGAAAATCCACCTTATACAATAAAAAAGTGTGTAACGAAAGCCAACTATACTTCCCTTTTGCTTAAGTAAAAAAGATGTGGACTCTTTCTTAGCTTAGGACTTAAATATCAAAATCAACTCTTTCCTTGGATATTTGGTATACTATCATCAATAAGCTTTAAATTTTCAATATCATGGAGATATCAATACACTTCTTGAAACACTTTAGAAAATATCAAAAACTCATTCTTGGACTTAAAGAATGTATACATATTCAAGAAATCTTAATTTCAAAACGAAGATTAAATCTTGACTTCAACCTTGGAAACACTCAAAACATCAATTCATGGTAGGGAAGTGCAATTCATAGCATAATTTCTCAAATTCAACCATAATAAGCGAAATAACATGCAATTTCAAGACTTGAACAATTTTGAGATTCATAAACTCAAAGTACAGTAAATTAGATATAAATACACTTGCTAAAATAAGAAATTCTTCAGTAAAGTCAAACTTTGGGCACAAGAACGAAAGGAGTGTTCTTGTTCAAACCCCACATACCTTAACTTAGAAGATTTGAATGAACTCTTGACTTTGGGTTTCTATTCGTACAATTGATGGGTGATTCTTGTAGCCCTCGTAATAGGGATTCCAATTCTTGAAGAATTTTTGAAAAGTGACGGTTGAATTTTGAGTTCTCTTGAAATTTGGGTTGAAACCCTAGTGAGTGTTCTTGAGGAATTTGGGTGAAAGTGAATATAATTTGGTGTTTTAAGGATTAAATCCCGTTTAAAGATGAAAAGAGGTAAGGAAAGTGACTAAATTTCCCCCAAGGACACGGAATTTAAAAGTTGAAAATAACTGGGCATCGACGCATTGCGCCATCATCGCATCAAGCCTCAATACTTTTCCTGCACAAAAATTGACCAACACGATGGGCGATCCAGCGTGCCAAGATCGCATTTGTCCACTGTTTTGGGACACCAAACGAGGTGTAAACGCGGTCCAAAAAATCTGAAACTTGTCCGGGAACACCCATTAACCTCTTGGATCATGAATTATCTAAAATATCAACTATCGAGGGTCGGGAATAAAATCTTCAAAGTTCTAAGGTCTGAAAAATGACTAAGTCTCAACACTTAGCCAAATTTCTTAGTATAAGTCTTCCTTCATCACGCTCTAAAGGCTTAGACAATGAGAGAAACTTGCGGGGTCTTATAATATCTCTCCCTTGGAAACATTCATCCTCGAATGTCGCTAGTTAGGTTGAGAATACCAAGGAACTAAGGGTGCACAGCTAAAATAAAAGGCTAAACTCACTCTGTATCTTTCTAAACTTTTGAATACTTTGTAAAGTGCAAGAACTTATACAAGAATAACCACATAGCTGAATCTTTGATTGGAAAGGAACTGAATTAAGGAAGAATAATACCTTCAGCTAGATTTGAATTTGCAGAGAAAAGGTGCGGGTACTTGGATTGCAAATCTGCTTCTGCCTCCCAAGTAGCGCCCTCAACTTACTGATTTCACCACAAAAATTTTACCAAAGGAACTTCTTTGTTCGTTAGTCTACGATTCTGATAATCTAGGATCCTAATTGGAATCTCTTCATACGACAGACTGTTCTAGACATCAGGGCTCTCCGAAGGATCAACAACTACAAAATCACCAATGTGCTTCTTAAGCATGGAGACGTGAAAGACAAGATGAACAACTGATAAATCTGTGCGCAACTCTATCTCATATGCTACTTTCCAACACGACTCAGAACTATATAGGGGCCAACATAAAGGGGACTAAGCTTCCCCTTTTTTCCACACCTTTTCACCCCTTTCTTGGCTGAAATCTTCAGATATACCAAGTCATCAACCTCAAATTCAAGATCCCTTCTTCTCACATCTGCGTATGATTTCTGACGACTCTGGGCTATCTTCAACATTTCTCTAATCAACTATACCTTCTCCATAGCTTCAAATACTGCATAAGGTCCAACCAAACCAGCCTCACCTACTATAAACCAACCAATGGGTGATCTACATCTCCTCCCATACAAAGCCTCAAACGGGGCCATCTAGATGCTAGAGTGATAACTATTGTTATATGCAAACTCGATCAATGGCAAGTGCTCATCCCAACTACCCTTGAAATCAAGAGCACAAGCTCTCAACATATTTTCCAATGTTCGGATGGTCCTTTCAGCCTGACCATCTGTCTGCGGATGAAAGGCAGAACTAAGATGCACTTGGGTACCAAGACCCCTCTGAAAAGCTCTCCAAAACAGAGAAGTAAAATGAGTACCCCTAACTGAAATAATAGACAAGGGAACTCCATGAAACCTAACTAACTCCAGGATATACAATCTAACATAATCCTCAGCTGAATAAGATGTATGCATAGGCAAGAAATGTGCTGACTTGGTCAACCTATCTACAACAACCCAAATAGAATCATGATGATGATGCGAGAGAGGTAAACCAGTCACAAAATCCATATTCACCTTTTCCCACTTCCAAGTGGGTATACCAAACTCTTGCATTACACCACCAGGTCTTTGGTGCTCTACCTTAACCTGTTGGTAAGTTGTAAACTTTGCCACAAACTCTTCTATATCCTTCTTCATGCAACTCTACCAATAGATTTCCCTTAAGTGCGGTACATCTTGGTAGCACCAAGATGAATAGAATACAGCGCACCATGCTCCCCCGCTATAATTATTTGCCTCATATCATCAACATAAGGAACATACAGTCTACCCTGCAATATCAATACACCATCTCCTCCTTGGGAGAAAACCTCCACCTTTTGGTCTTTAACTGACCCCTTCAGTCTGACCAAACTAGCATCCAAGTCTTGCTTCTTCTTCACTTCTGAAACTAACGAGGATTCGGAACTACTCTGAACCCAAACATTACCTTACGCTATATCAAGCAATCTAACACCCAGTCTATCCAATCAATGCACTTCACGAGCCAATTCTTTTTTATCCTTCTCTACATGAGCAACACTGCCTATAGATAACCTGCTAAGAGCATCTGCCACTATATTGGCCTTACCTGGATGATATAGCATACTTATATCATAATCTTTTAGCAACTCCAACCATCTTCTCTATCTAAGATTTAACTCCAAAGTAAATATGTACTGTAGGCTTTTATGGTTAATAAATATATCAACATGAACACCATAAAGATAGCGTCTCCAGATCTTCAAAGCAAAGACCACAACAATTAATTCAAGGTCATAGGTTGGGTAATTCTTTTCATGCAGCTTTAACTGTCTAGAGGTGTAGGATATAACCTTACCTTTCTGCATCAACACACAACCCAAGCCTACTCTAGAGTCATCACAATACACCGCAAAACCATCCATACCATCAGGCAAAGTCAACACAGGGGATAAAGTGAGTCGAGTCTTCAACTCCTGAAAACTCTTCTCATAGGAATCTAACCAAAGGAACTTAACTTTATTTTATGTCAAACGGGTCATCAGAGATGCAATAGTTGAGAAACCTTTAATAAAATAGCGATAATAGACATATAGACCCAAGAAGTTCCTAATATCAGATGGAGAGATAGGTCTAGGCCAATTTGTTATAGCTTCTGTCTTTTGGGGATCAACTCTAATGCCTTCGGCTGAAATAATATTACCCAGAAAGGCTACTGACCTTAGCTAAAATTCACACTTGCTAAATTTGGTGAATAATTGATGATTTCTAAGAGTCTGTAGGACAATTCTAAGATGATTTGCATGGTTATTCTCACTACGAGAGTATACAAGGATATCATCAATAAACACTATGACAAACATATCAAGATATTGCTTGAACACTCGATTCATGAGGTCCATGAAAGTCGTTGGAGCATTGGTTATCCCGAAATACATGACTAGAAACTCGAAATGACCATAACAAGTGCGGAAGGCTATCTTAGGAATATCACACTCCCTTACATTGAGTTGATGATCGCCGGATCTAAGGTCTATCTTTGAGAAGTAACTTGCACCTTGTAATTGATCAAACAGGTCATCAATTCTAGGAAGAGGGTACTTATTCTTAATTGTAACGTTATTCATCTTACAATAGTCAATGCACATACGTAAGGAACCATCTTTCTTTAGCACGAATAGGACAGGTGTGCCCCAAGAAGAGATATTGGGCCTTATGAAACCTTTATCTAGGAGATATTTAAGTTTATTTTTCAAATCCTTAAGCTCTGCGGGTGCCATACGGTAAGGAGGAATAGAAACAAGCTGTGTGTTGAGAAGAAGGTCAATCCCAAATTCTATCTCTCTATTAGGAGGTACCCCTAGGAGATCTTTCAGAAAAACATCAGGGAACTCATTCACTATATTGACTGACTAGAGAGTTGGAGTCTCAGACTTAGTATATTTAACTCAAACTAGGTGATAGATACAACCTTTGGATATTAGCCTTCTGGCTTTGAGATAGGATATAAAATGACTCTTGGGAGATACAGAACCCCGGACCACTCAAAAACTGGCTCATCAGGAAACTGTAACTTAACCACACGGGTACAACAGACTATAGATGCATAACAAGAGTGAAGCCAATCCATACCCAGAATAATATAAAAATCAACCAACTCTAACTCTATCAAATCAGCAAATATGACTCTATGGAGAACAGTGATAGGACACTTCTTATTCATTTGCTTAGAAACAACTGACTCACCTACTAGAGTAGAAACCAAGAAAGGCTTAGGAATATTTGTGGGACTCATTTCAAAATTCACAGCAACTAATAGGATCATATAAGAGAAACTTGACCCAGGGTCCAACAACATATAAACATCAAAGCAAAATACATGGAGCATACCGGTAACTACATCGGGAGAATTCTCCTGCTCCTGATGGGATGGTAAGTCATAGAACCTGTTCTGGTGCTTCCCACCACCAGTACTAGATGAAGTACCCTGAGAAGGGGTTGGACGGGCTAAAGGAGCTGGTGCACTGGTAGCCTGTATTTGAGGTCGGACATCTCTGTTCCCCTGTCTAGTATGCGGGTACTCTCTAAGTTTGTGGCCCAACTTGCCACAACCAATACAACCCTTCTATTTGGCCAAACACTCACTAGGATGGGTTCTTCCACACTTAGCACAAAGAGGATGATTGGGCCTGTTACTCACACTGTTCTAGGATCTAGACATAGAAGGCTTATTCCCTTACTCTTGCCTGTTTCTGGGCGTGGAAGAACTAGATAATGAAGGCGCTGGCATAGACGAACGGTTTTGAAACTGCGGACGGTTCCCTCTATGGGACCTAGTCTGACTATACTCATGCTACTCAAATCTAGCCCTCTTATTTCCCCTTACTCTATCTCTCTCCCTTATCTTATCTGCCTCAATTTGTTGTGCATGCATCATCAGTATGGAAAGATCAATATCCCTATTGATCATAACAGTCCTACACTTTTTCAACACTAAACCAGACACACCAGTCACGAACTTACTCATACTAGTTCAGGTGTCAGCAATCAAATTGGGATCATACTTAGCTAACTGGTTGAACTTAAGGCAATACTCTTTTATAGTCATAGAGCCTTGCCTTAGGTTTAAAAACTCCTCTATATTCTCTTTCCTTATCTCTAGTGGGAAGAACTTGTCCAAAAATTCATCCTGGAACACCTTCCAAGTCATAGGAGAAACATCCTCCCCTACATTCTTCCTCCACACCACAACCCAGTCATAAGCAATATCTTTCAGCCTATAAGAGGCCAGATCTACACTCTCTTCTTCAGAAATATGCATGACTTCGGTGATCTTCTTTACTTTCTCAAGATATAAATATGGGTCCTCACCTTCCTTCGACCCATAGAACTCTGGCGGGTTCATCTACATAAAATATCAAATCCTGGATGTAGCTAAATCACCTCTTTATTAGTGCGGGACTGTAACCTAGTTATTGGCCTGAATATTCGTGGTGACTTCCCAGTCTAACGCCTAGAAGGCAGCCCAAAACTCAGCATGAGACACAGTCTCATTCAGGGGATCAGCAGGCTGAGGTTGCTCGTTATTGTTTCTACAGGTATTTGCTCTTCGGAGAGGCATTTTTTGACATAAATGGGCATGAATTAATAGCAGAGAGAGACAACAGTAAGCAGGACAAATTTTGAAATAAAGTGATGAATTTTTCCTAAGATGTCTTATAGCCTCTTGGTCATAGATATGGCGTGCTACACACCGATGATCAAGACTCTAAGCAATGCGGCTTGTCAGACTCCCTAGGACTCCTTAAACCTTAGGCTCTGATACCAAGTTTGTAACGCCCTGAAATCTCATCCCGGAATGTCACACGGTGCTTAAGGCTATAAGTAGCCCCAAGCTAACCCTTTGAGCCTGCTACTATCTCTATCACTTACTTTAGGATGTAAAACCAAACAATAATACTATATTATACTAAAACCAAACTAGTATAACAAGAAAATATTATCCGTATATCAAAACAATACTGGAAAGTCTATAACAACCATTGATAATCTAGTTTGACAAAGCCTCTACTGCTGAAGAACTAGAGAGTCATTGGGATAGACCCCCAACTGATTCAAACTGAAATCAACAAAACCAACTACTAGTAATACTGAATGTCTGGAAAATAGGTTCTCGAACCATGAGGACTCACCACTGTGGAAATGTAGACGAAGGTACTCGGGATCACTGACGCTACTAGGACTGAGCACCTGAACCTACATTATGAGACAATGTAGTAGACAGACGTATATATGGATCATTACTTTGAGGATGTACTATGTATATGGGGGTGTATGCAGTAATTAAATATTATCATCAATGTTTATTGAAAAAATGTATGTAGATATAAATAACTCACATAGCTGGAATAAAACTGAAATATAAACCCCATAAATCAGGGATAGTGAATCATGTATATAAACCTTGTTAGTCATTATACTTAACATTCTCCTCTTATTATCAGAACTTGTAAGCATAAAGGAATCTTAACAACAATAGCCTTTCAGAACTTATATTTTTATCTTAAGGAGAGTAATGAACTTCTTTAAAACTTTAAGAACTCAAAGACTTAGTATTATGGAACTTTGGGAAAACTTTGACACTTTAAGACCTTGGAGTACTGTGGGAAACTTGGGAGTTTCTTCTAACTGACATAAACCATGTGAGTAACATGGATTCCAACGTATTTCCCACATTGGGGAGAGTTATTCTATCCTTGCCATCGGAGTAGAACCTTAACTTTAGTGATCACTATCTTAACCCACTTGGGGTAAATCAAAAACCTACGGGGGAACATAGTTCTGGGGCATGAAACCTTGGAATAATACCCAACTCGGTGCTAAATACTACTCCCTTACTTAGGCTCAAAACTTTTAGGAAAATCCGCCGTAAACAATACAAAAGTGTGTAACGGAAGCCAACTATGCTTCCCTAAAGCTTAAGTAAAATGATGTGGACTCCTTTCTTAGCTTAGGACTTAAATATCTTTCCCAAGCTTAGGACTTAAATAACTTAGCTTTATTTAAAAGCTGAAAATAACTGGGCATCGATGCTGTAAGAAACGCGATGCGTCGTAGGCATCGACGCGATACTCAATACATCGTGCCATAATTGCGTCGCGCCTGAGTAGTTTTCCTACACAAAAATTGACCAACGTGATGTACGATGAGGCGCGCCAAGATCGCGTTGGTCCACTAATTTAGGACACCAAACGAGGTCTAAACGCAGTCCAAAAAATCTAAAACTTGTCCGGGAACACCCATTAACCTCCCGGATCATGAATTAGCTAAAATATCAACTATCAAGGGTCAGGAATAAAATCTTCAAAGTTCTAAGTTCTCAAAAATTACTAAGTCTCAACACTTAGCCAAATTTCTAAGTATAAGGCTTCCTTCATCACGCTCTAAAGGCTTAGACAATGAGAGAAAATTGCAGGGTCTTACATTGCTGTAAGCACTGAATAATAATACTTAAATAATATGGAAGTTAAGCTAAAATTCCGTAAGGTTCATAATCTGAATACTGATAAATATAGAAACTGAATAATAACATCTGAAAACTGAATACTGTCTGAACTCGTCTAGTTTGAAAAGCCTCAAAATCTAAATTGTCTGAATGTGGAGTTGATTGGACAAGCCCCCAACTAACTCAAACTTATAAAATACTAAATCTACTGAAATACTAAAATAATAAAGTATCCTCGATAGATGAGTACTCACTACTGAATCTGCTGCTGCTAACTGAATCTGACTAAGCACGGTCAGGAACCTGAGTGTCCAAACCTATGATATGAGACATCATAGCGCAAATAAAGAGTATACGATTAGTACGTGGAATGTACTGATATGATAGATGAGGTAAGGCTAAATTGCAAGCGTTCATATGCATGAACAGTAACTGACTGAATAAAATGGAATAACTGAATAAGAGTACATGGATAACTGAAACTACTGTAAATACTGAGTATGTAATATTGCGCATATATATATATATATATATATATATATATATACTGTATCTGAGATTTTACAAAAGCTGAATACTGAGTTCTGATGACTGAGTAACTGATATCTAAGATTAATGATAACTAGATGACTGTGTCTAATAGTCTTGATTCTATAGAACTAAACTGATTTCTATACTGACACTGAAATAGAAACTTTAGAAGGTAATTTTTAACCGACATGCCCCTCTCTAAATTTATTAGGGTCCAACTTGTAACCCCAGTTGGACGGGTGTTAGTACTGTGCCATGGGTACAGACACTGGCTATGTGGATCCACTGAAATATTGCCCCAAAGAACTAAGGGTCACCCTCTACTGAGAGGTTCCCTAATGAGAATAATATTACCCTCAACTGGTAGGTAAACACCTTATCAACCCTCAAATGGCAAGTTGATATCTCAACCTACACTAGCTATGTAGTTTTGGAATGTAAGACATATTACTAAGTATCACACCCTCTACTAACTGGTGAGCCCCTCATCTTTGGGTTCGCTCGGTGCTAAATCCTACTCCCAACTGAATGACACTAATTATTAAACTGAACAGAACTGGACTGAGTTTCACTAAGTTTGGTAACTGACTGAGTACTACTATTTATTACGCTACTGAGAATATCCTGTAACTACTGTAGTTCTAGGTAAAGAGGTAGATTTTTGGGTATTAAATACCCCCGGGACTCGATAGCATTGAAAGTAAAGAAGGTCATGGTCTTACAAGTAAATCAATAGTTGTTTGTTAACAATGAATTCATTTAGACATTTTATCGAACACTTGAGATACATGAACTCTTACATAAATGGGACCACATAATGACATATCATGATTTCACTATTCAATTCACATAGGCATTCTAGCAAGCACTTGGGGAGGATGAATATTTCACATAGTAGTAAACATATTTAAATATCATGGATACAACCTTCAATTCTTAAATTCAAGGATTTATCATGAAAGTCACATAATTCATCACATATGCTATTTAAATTTCATAAAAACTTATAATTAAGCATGGACTGAAACCCAAACAACATGATGAACATGAGTACATTCAAATTCAAGCCTGGAAATCATAAATATATAAACATGTATTTTAAAAATAGGGTTCTTGGAATCCATGGGTGGAAAGAAACTCATGAATGAACATCTAACATACCTAAGAAATTAACTTCTTGAAGATTCTTGGAGGAATTCTTGAGATTGACCTTGATTCTTGAAGGCTAGGGTTTTGCTTTATGAGAGAATGATTTAATCTTGAGAGGAATTGAGTAAGTAATGATATAATTAGGTTATTAGGGGTTAAATCACATGTTCAAACCAATTAGGGCCGTGGAAAAAGATCAATTTACCCCTGAAAAGAATTAAAATTTCGTCATTAAAAGTCTCAATTTTTTCCTTCACCGCGACGCGGTGGCATCGTGGTGAGCCACTGGAATTTGGCTGGAAATTGTTTTAAAAGGGACAATTGTGAAATTGGGTTTTAGCACGACGCGGAGGTATCACGGAGACTCACTGAAAAATGACAATCCTAAAAACGGACATTGGTGCGATGTGCCATTATTGCGATGGAATACTGGAAATTGACAATTGCTATTTGGTCCCTCATCGCGATGCAGTGCCTCTTAATTTGGCAAATTTTTTTACTAAAAATATTATAACTTCTCACCCGGGTATTGGATTTGGGTGAATTTATATCGTTGGAAAGTTGATTGAATTTCCTACACAATGGCAAGTCTTAAACTGGAATTTTTTAAGTAATTTGAAATTTTTTTATAGAAATACTCGTGTACTGAGAGCTAAGCAAAGCTAGGGAAATACGAGGTATTACAATTATTCATTTAAGCATACAGTAGATTCAGTATTTTATTATTCGAAGTTAGTTGGGGGCTTGACCTATCAACTCCACATTCAGATAGTTCAGTAGAGGCTTTTTAGACTAGACTAGTTCGGATAGTATTCAGTTTTCAGATGCTATTATCAGTTGCTCTATTTATCAGTATTCAGATTATGAACCTTATGGCATTTCATCCAAACTTTCGCATTGTTTTAGTATTATTATTCAGTGTACACAGCAAGTACCATTCATGGGTTAGCTTATGTTCCCTTGAGGTTGTAAGCACCATGTGGCACCCGGGGTGCAGGCTCGAGGCATTACACTCGATCTCTATTTTTTGTTGTTAACAATTTTTGTGGATTTAATTTAATCATTTCTTTCATCTTGAAGTATTTATGTCACATTTCATTTAACAAGAAGGATCAAAATGTCTTTTAAAAGATGGTAAGATCCCGAATCCAAATCATTTTAATTTTCAGTAACATTTAATGGTCTTACAACCATTTCTGAAACTATTTTACCCCAAAATATGTTCCATACAACCAACATTAAGACATTAAAAAGGTTATAGCTTTATAAAGAAGTTTGTCATTTAATAGGTTGTCATAACTACTTGTAACATGGATTATTATTATGAGCGACTCTACGAGATTAGGAAAATGTTGCAAGCACTTTTGCAACCCAAAATCTCTAATTTTATTTCTAACTAAAAGGGCTGGTCATATGAGCATTTTGTTCAATAAAAAATGTTTCTGTCATAATTTTCCTTTTTGCATGTAATATAGGTTCGATATTATTACTTTGAATTCAAATATTCTGTCAACTTATAGGAGTTGGGAATATAGGACTGAGGCCGTAGAACTACATTGGATGGAAATACTAATTTTTAAGTTTTAAAAAGAAAGAGAATCATACTATCTTACTGTAACACCCCGCATTTTTGGGCTAGAATTTGAACCGTCATTTCTACATGTGTAAATTCTCATCCAAAGATATGGATGTGAATATATGTTTCATGATAATTTACCTAGTGTGTGAAGCGCTATAGAGGTGAAAAATATTAATATGAAGCACTTAGAGCAAAGTCGAGTTGAGAAAACTTGTATCGATTGAGTTTTAGTATCCGATTCTACAAGGATCAACTTTAAATGAGTTTATCTCCTAGAATATAACAATTCAGGTGTCCTACTATATTTTAAATGATGATCTTTGAGTCTTCTTTCCAACACATCTAGTTTCAACTTATTCTGATATCGGAGTAGAAAGTTATGCTCCTTTTACTTTAGAGTATCCGTCTGTCAACAAGGTGACGACTTGAGGTGATAAGCCGTCAACCAAGTGACGAGCTATCAACCTCGTCGTCATCCTTAACTAAATTCATCTGCAAGGTGATAACTTGAGGAGATAATCCATCAACCAAGTGACGAGCTATCAACCTCGTCGTCAACCATAACCTGAAAAGAGCAAAACCCATGTAAAGTTGATGACTAGGGTAATGGGACGTCACCAAGTTGACGGCTTATCAACCTAGTCGTCAGTTGAGACAAAATTATTGCATTTTCTTAAGTTTCTTTAGGGGTATTTTGGTCCCTTTTCACCTCAAACCCTACTACCCATGACTTAAAAACATAAGGAGGCGTTATTTTCCCCCATCCTCAATCACTTAACACGTTTTTCTCCCTCCCATGATCAAGAATATTAAGAACATCAAAATTAGGGTTCCTCATAAAAAATTCAAGCCTTCCTTCCCAAGAACAATAAATTCAAGCTTTCTTCCTCAAGAATTCAAGAATTTAAGCTCCAATTTCAAGATTCTTCAAGAATTCGTTCAATTAAGGTATGTGAGGTATTCATCAATGGTTTCTTCCACCCATTGAGTCTCAAAAATCCTCTTTTTGGTTTGAGTATGAATTTTCTCTTTACTATGATTTAACTCAATGAAATTCATGAACTTTTTTCATGTTTTATTATGAATCTTACGTTCAAGCCATGCTATTAGTTTTTCCATGTGAATTATGATTTCATATGATTTAAATTCCAAACTCACAGGTCATGTTTGGTCAATACCATGTCAAGTATTCAAATTCATGTATTTAGTCATGTAAACATGATATCTTCTTAAGTTTAACTTATCCCCATGTTGTAATTCATGAAATTTTCAGTTATTTACATGCATTATGTTTTGGGTCCTCCAAATCATGACTTCATACCAATGTTTTAGATAATGTTATCATATCTAAAGTATCATTTAGTATCGGTGGGTTATGAACACCTGATACCTGTGTGTTTTTACATATTTTTATTTTCAAGTAACAAGTCAGTCAGAACCATGATTTTATCCCCATACTCAGATTAGCATTTTTATAACGAACCCACAAGTATTATTTCGTGTTAAATACCTCAGTTTACAAGTTCATGGTTACTTCAGATTATGCATACACTGTCAATTTTTAGAACACCATGTTTGAGCATATCTGTCTTTAGTGAATACTCCAGCTCATGATTTTAGTATCAGTTTAGTTGGGAGTACGATTTATCATCTAGCGGACCCAGGGATGGGGGCTCACCTTCCAGTAGAGGGTGTAACCTTTAGTAGAAGTCCTTGAGTTCCAGAACTATATAGCCAATGTAGGTATAAGAGGTCTTACTGCTAGTAGATGGTGGACACTCTTTTAGGGGCACCTGCCAGTAGAGGGTGATACCCTAGTCCTTCGGGACATCAGTTTAGTAGATCCACATATCCAGTGTTAGTACTAGTGGAAAGGTACCAATACCTTTCAGACTGGTGTTACAAGTTGGACCCCGATTAGCTCAGATTTGGGCATGTCGGTTACATGCTAGGTCCAACAGTTTTAGTCCAGTTAATCGACTCAGTATAGTTTAGTTTTACATGATCAGTAAATAGATATCAGTTATAAAATATTTAGATATCAGTTATTCAGTATACAGATCTCAGTTATTCAGTATACAAACCTCAACTATATAGTTACATAGATATCCAATTGTTCATTTATATAAACACAAGTCATTCAGTTATTCAGAACAGCTCAGTACATGTTATGTTTGTTTTTTTGGTATGTTTATGAATCCATGCTCAGTGTTATTGTATATTCAGATCCTCAAGTTAGGTCAGTTTACATTTTAGTTCAGATGTGCATGATTTTATGTCAGTTTCTATCACATAGTTTTAGACCCAGTATTTATGCATGATCCTCGATTCAGTTTTATAGCATGTTCAGTTTAACATGAGATTTACATATATTTTTCATGTTTTACCGCTCCCCAGCTTTAGTTCTACTCTTTCTATAGGAGTAAAGATTTTAAGAAACTAAGTGTAGTGATTCACTAGCTTATCAGATTATGTTTGTTACTCATGATTTAAGATACTTCAGCTTTTAGCTCATTTCTTTCTCTTGGTGAGTCTACTTACACTTAGCATCCATGTTATAAGATTATGTATGTAATCAGTGTTACTTACTGCATTCACCCCCACTTACTTAGTATATTCCAAAGTACTGATCCCCATATATGTCTATGTGCTACATTGTCTCATAATGTAGGTACCAGTTGTAGTCCATACATCATAATCAAATAGTTTGCACCTTCTAGCCAGTAGGTGATGAGTTCTCTTGTTTCGGGGACTCCAGTCAGTTGTAATTCATGTACTATGTTGTTATTAGTCATATGTATTGATTAGTTGTAGTTGGAGGCATGTCCCAACTATCTATAATCAATATAGTAAAGGCTTTATAGATAGTCAGTCAGAGTCATTACATGTGATTCATGTTACTTTCTTTAGTTTTATCAAGTTGTAAACTTTATCAGTATTGCATTTATTCAGACTTTCTAATGATCATGTTTCCACTTAGTAAATTTAATTTTTATACAATTTAAATCAGTTGCTCAAGTAGTACTTTAGTTCATGGGTTATCGTGGGATCACTTGTGGTTCCAGGCACTGTGTTACTATTGTGGGAAGTCTCGAGTCGTGAAACTTACAATTAGTTGAAGGCTTTTAAGATGAAAAATTTAGCACCTTTACTTCTATATGATCAGAATTCTATAATATTATCCCTCAGTTTATCCTCCATAAGAATTTTTGCTGTTATTTGTGGTGAAGTTAAAGGAGGTTAGTCCGTTATTTATTAGAGGTTCTAAAGTTAGATGTAGGAAGTGGAGATAGAAGGACAAATATCTTTTTGTTGTTATTGCAATATATTATATATTATGAAAAAATTGAAAATTTTAGTACTTTCTTTGTTTCATATTATTTATCTGTAACGATCGAAAAAATTGATAAAATATGTGAAATTTATGATTTTGTGTGATTTGACTATTTTAACACTTTTCATAGTTGCATTATAGTATTTCTGGGGTGTGGGAGTGATTGACAGGATTTTTGATGCATTTTGGTATCATTTATGCAATATTGTAGTTTTTGAAGGCTTCGATAGCCTTATTTTGGACTTATGTGGATATCTTTTGATCCGTACGATGGATGGCTAAACAAAAATGCTAGAAGCTCCGTAATATCTATTTTAGGCTAGGTAGGCATTTTTTTTGGGTCTTGATGCACCTGAGCTCACTTCGACCTATTGGTTGGAAAGTTGGAAAATTAGAAATATGGTTGTGGGAAACACATTTGATCGAAACGACCTCGGATGAAAAATCCGACTTCACCAGCAGATCCAAAATATGGATTTTAGGGTCTTAGCACATTTGGTATGATTTTACGGCTTTTAAATCTCATTTTAATCTCCGGTTTGAAAAATTGTGATTTCGAGTTTCGGGGGTCAAATTTGTTAAAATGATGTTTTTTTTAAATATGAATTTGCCAACGCATCCAGAACATCGAATTTAGTATGGTTTCATAGTTTTTTTGTGTATATTGGACTCCGAACGAATCTCGAGCACCCCGTTGAAGTCCGTTTGGACTTGGAGAAAAAAACCTGCACTATTGCAGCAGATTTTTCTTCTATGTAGCAGTTTTTTCACTCTTTTTTGGCTTATTTTGCTCATTTTCATCTTGCCTCTTGAGAGTTACCCTAAAATAGTGTGTGAGCGTAAAAGTAAAGTTTGTGGGAGCTTGGGAAGATGGATTAACATCTAATTGTTGGTTTTATTATGGATTTAAGGTAAGAATTCACCCTTTTCTTAGTAATTTCTTGATTAATTTCTCAAAAATCCAAAAAATCTTAGGGCATGATTTTAAACCTAAATTTCACTCTTTTTTGCTCGAATAATAATTTTATCTTATAATTACTAGTTTTTCATCAATTTAACTTTCAAAACAACTCCGACTCTTGGTTTAACTCAGATTTCAAAGATTTTACCCGGTAAAGCTCAAAAATATTTTTTCTTTGATTTAAACCTCATTTTTACTAGATTTAACGTGCATTTTAAGATGTAGGTTCCTAAATAGATGGGAAACTTATTTTTGAAGTAAAGTTTTGACTTTGCCCTTCTTTTTTGGAAACCCATTTTGGGATTTGCTTTGATCCCGAACCAAAAGTAGTCAATATAGGTGTTGTTGGATTTGTTTTGACGCGTAGATTTCATATTTGATTTTTTTAGTGAAGTTCTAGATTGTTCATGAAAAGTAAGGTCACGGGTTTAAATGTAGCGGACCGGTTTCGGTTTTCGAGGTAGGTTATGGCCTAACTCTTTCAGACTGGGCTGGATAGTAAATGATGATACAAAATGCATGTTAAGGGTGAGAACTAATCATGAAAATAGATATTTATGTGTTTTGCCCATGTGGGGGCATATATGTGATGTAACTATCGAAATTAAGTTATTATGTGATATGTGTGTCCATGTAGGGTCCTATGTTATACTAATAGCCTTGAATACATGTGAATAATTGTATTGTGTTGTTAAGATGCTTAATATGGTACCATTGGTGTATTTTGATTATATTCATACTTTATTTGGCATATGAGACACGTGGAAATTCGTGGATGAAACTGAAATAATGAGTGGATATTTGCTCACATGATTGTGAAAATATATCATTGGGGTTGGTTGTGAAAATACTCATTGAGATTGGTTGTGATCATGACATCCTCATATCATATTATTTATGAAACATTGATGTACCACCATGGCAACATCTGAGAAATACTGGCAACACCTGATCGTGATTATAGCTATCTCTATATGCTATTAATTCATGCTCTTTCATGATATAATATGCTTCCTCACAGAGCTATTGCCCGTAGGAATGACAACCAACCACCTCAGCCTGTAGATCATTTGAATGAGAATGTGTCACATGTAGAGTTTAGAGTAGCTTTTCAGGCGCAAGCCCAAGCTGTGACAGCTAATGTTCAGGTTAACCGTCAGGCTGCAGCCCTACCCCAGAAAGATGGGGACTTAGCAGCTTCCAGAATCAGAGACTTTATGAGAATGAATCCTCCAGAATTCTTTGGGTCAAAGGCAGTTGAGGACCCACATCTTTATCTTAATGAGGTAAAGAAGATCACCCAAGTTATGCATGTTTTTTAGGAGGCAAGTGTGTAATTAGCATCCTATAGGCTTAAGAATGTTGCTTATGATTGGGTAGTGATGTAGAAGAAGAGTATAGGGGATGATGAAGCTCGCATGACTTGGCAGAGGTTTCAGGATGTATTCCTGGACAAGTTTTCCCAATTGAGATGAGGGAAGCTAAGATAGAAGATTTCATGAACTTGAGTCAAGGCTCTATGATAGTGAAGAAGTATAGCCTCAAGTTCAACCAGTTGTCTAAGTATGACCCTGATCAGATGGCTGATCCTAGGTCAAGTATGAGTAAGTTTATGACCGGTGTATCTGGGTTGGTAGTTTAGGAGTGCAGGACTGCTATGCTCAATAGAGACGTGGACCTATCTAGGTTGATGATGCATGCTCAGTAGATTGAGGCAGAGAAGATAAAGAAAAGAGAGAGAGTGAATAAGAAGGCTAAAATAGGGAAGTTTAATTATGGTCAAAATAGGTCGGGAGGAGGGATTCATTCAGAGTTTCAGAATCAGTTTTCTATGTCTTCACCTTCATTAGCCAGTGCTCCCAAACTAGTAGGACAGTGCGGTAAGTCCTCTACTTCTAGATCTCAGAATAGTATGGGCGGCAAGCCCAGTTATACACCATTTGCTAAGTGCGGTAGGACTTATCTCAATGAGTGTTTGGCTGGTCAGAAGGGTTTTTCTGGTTGTGGTAATTTGGGTCACGGTATTAGAGATTTTCTGCATGCTAGGAAGGAAAATAGAGATGTTCATCCCCAAACTCAAGCTAGCAGTGCACCAGCTCCTCTAAGTCTCCCAGCTCCTCCTCAGGGCGTATCATCCAGTACTGGTGGCAGTTAGTACCAGACTAATTTTATGCTTTACCATCCTGTCAGGAACAGGAAGATTCACCAAGTATTGTTATTGGTATACTTCGTGTTTTTAATCTTGATGTTTATGTATTGTTAGACCCTGGGTAAAGTTTCTCTTATGTGACCCCGCTAGTTGCTGTGAATTTTGAGATTAGTTCTAAAAAGATCCTCAAGCCTTTCTTGGTTTCTACTCTAGTGGGTGAGCCATTTATAGCTAAGCAAATCTATAAAAAGTTTCTTATTACTGTTCTTCATAAGGTTATGTTAGCAGATATGGTTGATTTTGATCTTATTCTTGGTATGGATTGGATTCATTCCTGTTATGCAACCATATATTATCGCACCCGAGGGGTGAAGTTTTAGTTTCCAGATGAGCCAGTCTTTAAGTGGCCAGGTAATTCAGTATCTCCCAAGAGTCATTTCATATCTTATCTTAAGGCCAGGAAGTTGATATCCAAAGGTTGCATTTATCATCTAGTTTGAGTTAAAGACATTAAGTCTAAGACTCTAATAATTCAGTCAGTCAAAATAGTAAGTGAGTTTCTCGATGTCTTTCCAGAAGATCTCCCAAGGATACCTCCTGATATAGAAATAGAATTCGGGATTGACCTTCTTCCCGATACACAGCCTATTTCTATCCCCCCATATCTTATGGCTCCTGTAGAGCTTAAGGATTTGAAAGAGAAACTCAAAGATCTTTTAGATAAAGGTTTCATAAGGCCTAGTGTTTCTCCATAGGGTGCTTCCATCGTATTCGTGCGAAAGAAAGATGGTTCTTTGTGAATGTACCTTGACTATCGTTAGCTAAATAAGGTCACAGTTAAGAACAAATACCCTTTTCCTAAAATTGATGACTTGTTTGAACAATTGCAAGGTGCCAGTTATTTCTCAAAGATAGACTTTAGATCCATCCATTATCGGCTTAAAGTAAGAGAGTGTGATATTCCAAAGATAGCCTTTAGAACCCATTACGGTAATTTTGAGTTCTTAGTCATGTCTTTTGGGCTAACCAATGCTCCAACAACCTTTATGGACCTTATTAATTGAGTGTTCAAATAGTATCTAGACATGTTTGTCATAGTATTCATAGATGATATCCTCGTGTACTCCCGTAGTGAGGATGACCATGTAGATCATCGTAAAATTGTCTTGCAAACTCTTAGAGATCATAAATTGTTCGCCAAATTTAGCAAGTGTGAATTTTGACTAAGGTCAATAGTCTTTCTCGATCACATTATTTTTGTCTATGACATTAGAGATAATCCTCAAAAGACAAAAGCCGTAAGAAATTGGCCTAGACCTATCTCTCCATCAGACATTAGGAGTTTCTTGGGTCTAGCTAGCTATTACCTCCATTTTGTTGAAGGTTTCTCATCTATTGCATCCCCTATGTCTAGACTAACCCAAAAGAAAGTTAAGTTCCTGTGGTCAGATTCCTACGAGAAGAGTTTTCAGGAGATGAAGAATTGACTCACCTCAACCTCAATATTAGCATTACATGATAGTACGGATAGTTTTATGGTGTATTATGATGCTTCTAAAGTTGGTTTGGGTTTTGTGTTGATGGAGAGAAGTAAGGTTATAGCCTATGCCTCTATACAGTTGAAGCCTCATGAAAAGAATTACCCAACCCATGATCTTGAATTAGCTACAGTTGTATTTACTTTGAAAATATGGAGGTAATACATATATGGTGTGCATGTTGATGTGTTCACGGACTACCAAAGTTTGCAGTATGTGTTTACTCAGAAGGAGTTAAATCTTCATCAGAGAAGATGGTTGGAGTTGCTAAAGGATTATGATATGAGTGTGTTGTACCATCCAGGAAAAGCCAATGTAGTGGAAGACGCCCTTAGCAGATTGTCTATGGGAAATGTTGCTCATGTGGGGAAGGATAAGAAACAGTAAGTTCGAGAGGCTCATCGATTAGCTAGATTGGATGTTAGGATGGTGGACTCAGCTGAAGGTAATGTTTGGGTTTAGAGTAGTTTCGAATCTTCCCTAGTTTCGAAAGTGAAGGAGAAGCAACACATAGATTTGAGTTTGATCAAACTGAAGGAATCAGTTAAAGACCAAAAGATAGAGGTTTTTCCCAAGGGGGAGATGGCATGTTGAGACATTGGAATATTATTATGTGTGCCTTGTGTTGATGAGTTGATATAGAGAATTATGGTTGAAGTGCATGGTGCACGATATTCTATTCATCCAGGTGCTACCAAGATGTACCGCAATTTGCGGGAAATTTATTGGTGGAGTGGTATGAAGAAAGATATAGCGGAGTTTGTAGCAAAGTGTGCAACTTGTCAATAGGTTAAGGTAGAGAACCAAAGACCTGGTGGTACGTTACAAGAGTTTGTTATCCCCCTTGGAATTGGGAAGAGGTGAATATGGATTTTGTGACTAGATTACCCCATTCGCGTCGTCATCATGATTCAATTTGGGTTATTTTAGATAGATTAACTAAGTCAGTGCATTTCTTGCTAGTTCATATGTCCTATACAGCTGAAGATTATGCTGAGTTGTATTTATGAGAGTTATTCAGATTACATGGAGTTCCCTTGTCTATCAACTCAGATAGGGGTACTTAGTTAACTTCCCAATTTTGGAGAGCCTTTCAGAAGGGTCTTGGTACCCAAGTTCCTCTTAGTTTCGCTTTCCACCCTCAGACAGATGGTCAGGCAGAGAGAACTATTCAGACTCTAGAAGATATGTTGAGATCGTATGTTCTTGATTTCAAGGAATGTTGGGATGAGCACTTGCCATTGATTGAGTTTGCATATAATAATAGTTACCATTCTAGCATTCCAATGGCCCAATTTGAGGCTTTTTATAGGAGAAGATATAGATCACCCATAGGTTAGTTTGAAGTAAGTGAGGCCACTTGTCTTGGGCCTGATGCAGTGTTTGAAGCTATGGAGAAACTTAAGTTGATTAGAGAAAGATACAAAACATCCCAGAGTCATCAGAAATCATATGCAAGTGTAAGAAGAAGGGACCTCGAGTTTGAGGTTGGTGATTCAGTGTATCTAAAGATTTCACCCATGAAAAGGGTGAAGAGATTTGGCAAGAAATGGAAACTTAGTCCCCAATATATTGGCCCTTATAGAATTCTGAGTCTTGTTGGGAAGGTAGCTTATGAAATTGAGTTGCCCACAGTCTTGTCAGTCGTTCATCCTGTATTCCATGTCTCTATGCTTAAGAAGTGCATTGGTGACTCTACCATTGTAGTTCCTTTAGAAAGCTTAGATATTCAGAACAACTTTTCATACGAAGAGATTCCAGTTGATATTTTAGATCATCAGATCCGTAGACTAAGGAACAAAGAAGTTCCCTTGGTCAATGTTCCTTGGTGGAATCAGTTAGTTGAGGGCTCTACTTGGGAAGCCGAAGCAAATATGCAAGCCAAGTACCCTCACCTTTTCTCCGCAAACTTAGATGTAGTCGAAGGTAATACTCTTCCTTAATTCATTTCTTTTCTAATAAGATATTCAGCTATATAGTTGTCCTCATGTAAGTTCATGCACTCACAGAATTACTCAGAAGCTCAGAATTATTTATATTCAGTTATTCAGATCATTTCAGTTATGTATGCTATCATATATTCTCAGATTCCTCATAAATTTAAATGTGTTAAGTGTTATTCACAAGTTTGATAAGTGCTTTCCAAAGCAAAGATCAATCTTTTGATCCTAAACTAAAATAAGGAATCCACAATATTCATATATTTCATGATTTAAAGAAAAGAGAAGTGTAATTGGGTTTTATTATAAACCCCCATGCTATTTTAAGGTGGATTTCCTAAAAGTCCTAAGCCATAAGTATGGAAGTAGTATTTATCATCGAGTTGGGTATGATTCCAAGGTCTTATGCCTCAGAACTACATGCCACCGTAGGATTAAGATTATTTCTACTTCTACGTGGATGACTAAGATATGATCACTTAAGCTAAGGTTCTATTCTGATGGCAAGGGTAGAACAGATTTCCCCAATATGGGCAAGACGTTCTACTCCATGTCAGCTTACATGGTTTATGTCGGTTAGAATACACTCCCAAGTCCCTAAGTCCAAAAGTTTTCAAGGATTCCAAATTCCTATAGTTTCAAGTTCCTAAGTTCCTAACAGAAAATATCTACAGAAAAGCTCTTAGAAAACTAAGTGTGAAGGCTCACAAGTTTTACTCAGATTGTGCTTTACAGAAAGATATTTTCTTTCAAATTTTAGATTTAAGATTGAGTACTTCCCGTACTTAGAAAGTTTAATTTAAAGAGATAATACAAGTATAGCTTTTAGAACTAAATGATATGGTTTATGAGAATTTATTACATATGAATTGCTCTTATTGCTTCATATTTCAGTCTTTCAGATATTCTAGCCTATGTGAGTCATTTTCATTTAGAATGCAGTGTTCTATAAAGTATTATGATGTTCTCTTATGCATTGCACCCCCTATACTCAGTACATCCTCAAAGTACTATTCTGCATATATGTCTAGGTGATACATTGTCTTATAATGTAGGTTTAGGTGCTCACTATCAGCAGCGTGAGTGGTTCGAGCATCTCTATCTACACTCCTACAGTTGGGGGTCTGTCCCAACTGTCCCAATAACTCTCTAGTTCTTTAGTTTAGTCCGAGTAAGTTGGGGGTCTGTCCCAATGACTCTCTAGTTCTTTAGTAGTAGAGACTTGTCGGACTATTAGTTGATCTTCCAGACTTTCAATATTTATCATTCAAATAGTATTTTCAGATTATTACAGTTGATATTTGATATGATAAGGCACTATTTCTTGATTTTTTTACCTTGAAGTAAGCTCTAGACTTAGTAGCAGGCTCAAAGGGTTAGATTGGGCCTACTTATAGCCTTGAGCACCGTGTGACATCTCGGGACCAGAATTTTGGGGCGTTACATAAATAAGGGTTTCATAAGGCCTAGTGTTTCTCCATGGGGCGCTCCCGTCCTATTCGTGTGAAAGAAATATAGTTCTTTACGAATGTGCATTGATTATCGTCAGCCAAATAAGGTCATAATCAAGAATAAATACCCTCTTCCTAGAATTGATGACCTGTTTGATCAATTGCAAGGTGCCAGTTATTTCTCAAAGATAGACCTTAGATCCGACTATCATCAGCTTAAGGTAATGGAATATGATATTTCAAAGATAGCTTTCAAAACCCGTTATGGTCATTTTGAGTTTCTAGTCATGTCTTTTGGGCTAACCAATGCTCCAGCTACTTTCATGGACCTCATGAATCGAGTGTTCAAACAGTATCTAGACATGTTTGTCATAGTATACATAGATGATATCCTTGTGTACTCCCGTAGTGAAGATGACCATGCAGATCATCTTAGAATTGTCTTGCAAACTCTTAGAGATCATCAATTATTCACCAAATTCAGCATGTGTGAATTTTGGCTAAGGTCAGCATCCTTTCTTGGTCATATTATTTCCACCGACATCATTAGAGTTGATCCTCAAAAGATAGAAGCCGTAAAAAATTGGCCTAGACCTATCTCTCCGTCATACATTTGGAGTTTCTTGGGTCTATCTGGTTATTATAGATGTTTTTTGAAGTTTTCTTATCTATTGCGTCTACTATGTCTATATTGACCAAAAATAATGTTAATTTCCTATAGTTAGATTCCTGCAAGAAGAGTTTTCAGGAGTTGAAGATTGGACTCACTTCAGCTCCAGTCTTAGCATTACCTAATGGTAAAGACGGTTTTGTGGTGTATTGTGATGCCTCTAGAGTTGGTTTGGGTTGTGTGTTGATGCAGAAAGGTAATGTCATAGCCTATACCTCTAGACAGTGAAATCCTCATGGAAAAAATTACCCAACCCATGATCTGGAATTAGTTGTCGTGGTGTTTGCATTGAAAATCTGGAAACACTATCTGTATGTTGTTTATGTTGATGTAGTCACGAACCATAAAATCTTGTAATATGTGTTTACTAAAAGGGAGCTGAATCTCCGTCAGAGAAGTGTAACGCCCCGAAAATGGGTCCTGGGACATCACACCGTGCTTAAGGCTACAATAGCCCCAAGCTAACCCTTTGAGCCTATTACTACATATAATAACTTAATTCGAGATGAAATAAACGAAAAAATGATGTTGTTTTATCAAATGATAGGAAATACGAAGAAAATATTTGGTCCAAACGACCACAATACTGGAAATCTCAACATACTAACAATCTGATAACTAGTCTGACAAAGCCTCTACTACTCCATGAACTAGAGAGCCATTGGGATAGGTTCCCAACTAACTCAAACTGAACTGAAAGCCATAATATATCTACTAAAGTGCTGAAATGTCTGAAGATAGGTCCTCAAACCATGAGGACTCACCACTGTGGAGATGTAGAAAAAGGTACTCGAAAATCACTGACGAGGCTGGGACTGAGCACCTGAACCTACATTATAAGACAATATAGCACATAGACGTATATGTGGATCAGCACTTGGGAATGTACTGAGTATATGGGGGTGTATGCATTTACGTAAAACAATATCAGTACTCTTTCATCAAATCATGCATGCAATTAGGAATGACTCACATAGCTTGAATAAGTCTAAAAATGTAAAGCTCATAAATCATGTATAATGAAGCATGTAACATAAATCTCGTGAGTCATTACACTTGACTATTAAAAATCTCTACTCTCCTCTTATTCTCAATACTTGAAGGTTAAAGGGACTTTAAACAATGATTTCAAACTCATACTTTTATATCATGGAGAGTAAAACTTCTTTGAAACTCAAGGACTCAGGACTCTATGAAACTTTAAGACTTGGGAACTCTGTGACTCTTGGAATTACATAACATTGGAAACTCGGGAGTTTATTCTAACCGAAATAAACCATGTGAGCTACATGGAGTCCAACGTCTTGTCCTCCTAATGAAGAAACCTCATATTGGGGAGAGGCGTCATAGTCTTGTCAGGGAGTATAACCTCAACTCAGTGATCACTTTGTTAGCCTCAGGCCCATAAATCTCAGTCCTATAATAGCACGTAGTTCTGGGGTATGAGACCTCGGAATCATACCCAACTCGGTGCTAAATACTACTCCCTCAGCTCAGAACTCTTAGGAAATCCACCTCAAAACAACTCAAGGGTCTATAGTGAAGACCAAATTATAATTCTCTTACCTTTAAATCATAAAGACTGAATAATGTGGATTCCTGTCTTAACTCAGGCTCAAAAATAATCTTCCTTTAAAATCAAAGTACTCGTTGATTGAATCATACTCAACAACATACCCTTCAAGAAACATCAAAACTTATACTTGATTTAAAACTTATATTCGTGCTCAAATAATCTCAGTTTCATACTAAAGCTTAAATCATGACATCAATCTTGGAAACATCAAATCGATACAAGGATGTGCAACTCATAGCATAATTTCTCAACTCATGTCATAAAATAGTGAAATAATTGTGCAAATCAAAACTTGAACAACTTGTAATGTCTTAATCTAAAAATAAAGTAATTTGGGCATAAACCCACTTGCAAGAATATGAAATTCTTTAATAAAACTCAATAATTTGGGCACAAGAATGAAAGGAGTGTTCTTTTTCAAACCCCACATACCTTGAATTAGAAGCTTTGGATAAACTCTCGCTTTTGGGACTCTATTCGTACTCTTGAATGTGGGTTCTTGAAGCCCTTGACTTGAGAGCCTTGAATCTTGACTCAATTTAGAAAATCTTTGGTGAATCCTTGAGATTTTTAGAAGAGGATCTAGATACTTTGGGTTTTTGGTTAAGGAAAATTGTGAGAAAATCTCATATGATGCTTGTAGTGGACATAAATTTTGATGTTTGCACGGTTTAAGAGGCTTGAAAAAAGTCCAAAGTGCCCTTTTTAACTTCTGTACGAAGCTGGAAAATTGAATTGGGAACCCGATTTTATGGGCCACCGCGACGTGCCACTATCGCGGTGGCTCACTGGAAATTGACAAATGGAAATATGGGAGTCACCGAGATACGGAGCCATTGCGGCGTCCCACTGGTTGGGACCTGGAACTTCAGCGCAACGCATCACAATGGCACTACGGCACTGGAAATTGACTATTGGGAAATTAGGGTCCTCCGAGACGCGCCACTATCGCAGAGTTCCACTGGAATTTGACAATTGTCAAATAGACCCTCTCCGCGATGCGTCAAGTACTAAAATTATGTTATTTTACAACTAGGACTTAAATTATCCATAACTTCTTGCCCGGGTATCGAATTTGGGAGAATCTTATATCGACGAAAATCTTATCAAATTTCCAATGTGATAAAAAGTAAAAATTAGGGAAATTCTATATGGTTAACATGATACTCACTTAGGAAGTCACTTTTCAATCTTTTAGGGCCAGAATTACACCTCACTTGACACGCCCTAAGGCTCATTCTATGAGAGAATTTTGTGGGGTCTTAAAATATCTACCCCTTGGAAACATTCGTCCTCGAATGTCGCTAGTTAGACTAAGAACACAGGAAAAACTGAGTACACATAGCTGAAGCAATTTTCTAAACGGGCTCTACGTCTTTCTAAACTCTTAAATACTTTAGAGAATGCATGAACTTAATAAGGGTAGAGGCATAGCTAAACTTTAGATTAGAAAGGCTGAATTAAAGAAGAATATTACCTTTTGCTTGATCTGAACTCGCGGAAAAGAGGTGTGGGTACTTGGCTCGCATAACTTCTTCTGCCTCCTAAGTAGCTCCCTTAACTGACTGGTTCTGCCACAAAACTTTGACCAAGGGAACCTCTTTGTTCCTCAGTCTATGGATCTGAAAATCTAGAATCTCAATAGGAATCTCATCAAATGAAAGAATATTCTAGATATCAGCACTCTCTGAAGGATCTACTATAATGGAATCACCAATATGTTTTTTAAGTATGGAGACTTGAAAAATAGGATGAACGGCTGACAACTCTGCGGGAAACTCAATTCATAGGCTACTTTACCAATACGACTCAAGACTCTATAGGGGCCAACATAACGGGGACTAAGCTTCCCTATTTTCCCACACCTTTTTACCCCTTTCATGGGTGAAATCTTCAAGTACACCAAATCACCCACTTCAAACTCAAGATCCCTTCTCCGTACATCGGCATATGACTTTTGACGACTCTGAGCTATTCTCAATCTTTCTCTAATCAATTTCACATTCTCCATAGTCTCAAATACTGCATCATGCCCAATCACAGCAGCCTCACCCACTTCAAACCAACCTATGGGGGATCTACATCTTCTACCATACAAAGCCTCAAATGGTGCCATCCCGATGCTAGCATGATAACTATTGTTATGTGCAAACTCGATCAGTGTCAATTTCTCATCCCCGCTACCTTTAAAATCGAGTGCACATTCCCTCAACATATCTTCTAGAGTCTGAATGGTCCTCTCAGCTTAACAATCTGTCTGCGGATGAAACGCAAAACTCAAATGAACTTGGGTACCAAGAACCTTCTAAAACGTTCTCCAAAACTGATAGGTGAACTGAGTACCTCTATCTGAGATAATAGAGAAGGGAACTCCATGAAACCTAACCAACTCCCGAATATACAATCTAGCATAATCCTCAGTTGTATAAGATGTAGACACGGGCAAGAAATGCACGGACTTAGTCAGCCTATCTACAACAACCCAAATACAATCATGTTGACGACGCGAAAGAGGTAAACAAGTCATGAAGTCTATATTCACCTCTTCCCACTTCCAAGTGGGTATACCAAACTCTTGCATCACACCACCAGGTCTTTAGTGTTCTACCTTAACCTTTTGGCACATTGCACACTTTTCTACAAACTCAGTTATATCCTTCTTCATACCATCCCACCAATAGATTTTCCACAAGTCACAGTACATCTTGGAGCACCGGGATGAATAGAATACCGCGCGCTATGTGCCTCAGCCATAATCCTCTGTCTTAGATCATCAACACACAGAACACACAATCTACCCTGTAATCTAAGCATACCATCTCCCCCTTGAGAGAAAAATTCTACCTTCTAGTCCTTAACTGACCCCTTCAGTCTGACCAAACTATCATCTAAGTCTTTCTTCTCTTTCACTTCCAAAACTAAAGAGAATTCGAAGCTACTTTGTACCAAATTACTTTCCTCAGCATAATCAAGCAACCTAATACCCAATCTATCCAGACAATGCACATCATGAGATAACTCTTTCTTACCTTCCTCTATACGGGTAACACTACCCATGGACAACCTGCTAAGGGCATCTGCTACTATATTAGCCTTGCTCGGGTGATACAACACACTCATATCAACATTTTTAACAACTTTAAGAACCTTCTCTGCCTAAGATTCAACTCCCTTTGGGTAAATACATATCACAGACTTTTATGATTAGTAAACACATCAACATGAACACCATAAAGATAGTGTCTCCATATTTTCAAAGTAAAGACCACATCAGCTAACTCGAGATCATGGGTTGGGTAGTTCTTTTCATGTGGCTTCAACTGTCTAGAGTCATAGGCTATAACCTTACCATTTTTCATTAATACACAACCCAAACCAACTCTAGAGGCATCACAATACACCACAAAACCATCTGTACCATCAGGCAAAGTCAACATAGGGGCTGAAGTAAGTCGAGTCTTTAACTCCTGAAAACTTTTCTCACAGGATTTTGACCACTGGAACTTAACTTTCTCTTGGGTCAATCGGGTTATGGGAGACGCAATAGAAGAGAAACCTTTAACAAAATGGTGGTAGTAGCCAGCTAGACCCAACAAACTTCTAATGTCAGATGGGGAAATAGGTCTAGTATAATTTCTTACTGCTTTTGTCTTTCGGGGATCAACTCTAATGCCATCGGCTGAAATAATATGACCCAGAAAGTCTACTGATCTTAGCCAAAATTCACACTTATTGAAATTGGTGAACAACTGGTGAGCTCTAAGGGTTTCCAAGACAATTCTAAGATGATATGCATAGTCGTTCTCAGTACGGGAGTACAAAAGGATATCATCTATGAAAATAATGACAAACCTATCAAGATATTGCTTGAACACTCGATTCATGAGGTCCATAAAGGCCACTGGGGCATTGGATTGCCCAAAAGACATAACTAGAAACTCAAAGTGATGATAATAAGTTCAGAAGGCTATCTTTGGAATATCACATTCCCACACTTTAAGCTGATGATAGCAGGATCTAAGGTCTATCTTAGAGAAACAACTTGCACCTTGCAAGTGGTCAAAAAAGTTATCAATTCTCGGAAGAGGATACTTATTTTTGACTGTGACCTTATTAAGCTAATGATAGTCAATGCACATACGCAAAGAACCATCTTCTTTTGCACGAACAGGACAGGTGTGCCCCAAGGAGAGACACTGGGCCTGATGAAACCTTTATCTAAAAGATCTTTGAGTTGATCCTTCGACTCCTTAAGATCTACAGGTGCCATACGGTATGGCAGAATAGAAATAGGCTGAGTGTCAGGAAGAAGGTCAATCCTAAATTCTATCTCTCTATCGAGAGGTACCCCTGGGAGATCTTCTGGAAAAACATCAGGAAACTCATTAACAATGTTGACTGAGTGAATAGTTGGAGCCTCAGACTTAGTGTCTTTGACTCTAACTAGGTAATAGATGCAACCTTTAGATATAAGCTTTCTAGCTTTGAGATAGGAGATGAAATGAATCTTGGGAGATACTGAAGTCCCAGACCACTCAAAAACTGGTTCATCAGGAAACTAAAACTTGACAACACGGGTACGATAGCCTATAAATGCATAACAAGAATGAAGCCAGTCCATACCTAGAATAAGGTCAAAATTCACCATGTCCAATTCTATCAAGTTAGAAAATATGACTCTATGAAGAACAGTAACAGGATAATCTTTATACACTTGCTTAGAAATAACCGACTCCCCTACTTGACTGGAAACTAGGAAAGGCTCAGGAATCTTCTCGGGACTCATTTTGAAATTCACAGCTACTAATGGGGTCACATAAGAGAAACTTGATCCGTGGTCCAACAACACAAAAACATCAAAGAAAAAGACATGAAGCATACCAGTAACAACATCAGGAGAGTCCTCCTGCTCTTGACGGGATGGTAAGGAATAGAATCTATTCTGGTGCTAACCGCCAGCAGTGCTAGATGAAGCGCCCTGAGCAGGGGAAGGACGGGCTATAGGAGTTGGTGCACTAGTAGCCTGTGTCTGAGGTCGAACATCTCTGTTCCCCTGCCTAGCCTGCGGATAATCTCTAAGTCTATGGCCTAGATTACCACAACCAAAACAACCTCTAAGTCTATGGCCTAGTTTACCACAACCAAAACAACCTCTCTGATCAACTACACACTCACCGAGATAGTCCCTACCACACTTTGTACACGAAGGACCACGAGGTCTGTTACTCACACTGTTCTGGGATCTAGACATAGAAAGTATATTTCCCTGCTCCTACCTACCTCTAGGTACGACAGCACTAGTTGATGATGGTGCAGGCATAGATGGATGGCCCTAGAACTATGGGTAGTTCCCTCCATGGGACCTAGACTGACTATACTCATGTTGCTCAAATCTAGCCCTCTTGTTACCCCTCACTCTATCTCTCTCCCTTATCTTGTCTACCTCTATCTGCTGTGCATGTATCATCAACCTAGACAGATCCATATCCCTATTCAGCATCGCAGTCCTACACTCTTTAAGTACCAAACTAGAAACACCTATCACGAAATTGCTCATACTAGCTCGGGCGTCAGCAATCAAATCAAGAGCATACTTAGCTAACTGGTTGACTTCAAATAGTACCCCTTAATAGTCATGGAGCCTTGCCTTAAGTTCATAAACTCCTTAATCTTCTCTTCCCTCATCTCAAGTGGAAATAACTTGTCCAACAGTGTATCTTGGAACACCTGCCAAGTCAGAGAAGCAACATCCTTACCTCTACCCTTCCTCTATGATACAACCCAGTCATAAGCAATGTCTTTCAACCTGTAATACGCCATGTCAACATTTTTTTCCTTAGAAACATGCATCACTTGTGTAATCTTTCTCACCTTCTCAAGGTATAACTGTAGGTCCTCACCTGCCTTATACCCATAAAATTTTGGCAGATTTATCTGCATGAAATCATGAATCCTAGCTGAAGCTAAATCACCTCTCTGCTGATTTATAATTGTGGCCTGGTTATTTTCCTGAACATTGGCGGTGACTGTATGGGATAACGCCTGAAATTCCACCCAAAACTCATCATGAGACACGGTCTCATTCAAGGGATCAACAGGCTGGGGTTGCTCATTATCATTTTTGCGGGTATTCATTCTTCGGGGAGACATTTTCTGAAATAGGAGAGCATAAATTATTAGATGAGAGGGACAACTGTAGGCACGATAGAATCTAAAAGAAAGAAAATTCTTTTTCCTAAAATGTTTCGTAGCCTCTTGCTCATATATGTGGCGCACTACACACCGATGATAAAGACTTTACTTAACGTGGCTTGTCAGACTCCCTAGGACTCCTTAAACCTTAGACTCTGATACCAAGTTTGTAACGCCCCAACAATGGGTCCTGGGACATCACACAGTGCTTAAGGCTACAAGTAGACCCAAGCTAACCGTTTGAGCCTATTACTACATAGAATAACTTACTTCGAGATAAAATAAACGAAATACTGGTGTTGTCTTATCAAATGATAGGAAATACGTAGAAAATATTTGGTCCAAACAACCACAATACTAGAAATCTCAATGTACTAACAATCTAATAACTAGTCTGACAAAGCCTCTATACTCCATGAACTAGAGAGCCATTAGGACAGGTCCCCAACTAACTCAAACTGAATTGAAATCCATAATATATCTACTAAAGTACTGAAATGTCTGAAGATAGGTCCTCGAACCATGAGGACTCACCACTATGGAGACGTAGACAAAGGTACTCGGAAATCTCTAGTGAGGCTGGGACTGAGCACCTGAACCTACATTATAAGACAATGTAGCACATAGACGTATATATGGATCAGCATTTGCGAATGTACAGAGTAAATGGAGGTGTATGCATTTACGTAAAACAATATCAGTACTCTTTCATCAAATCAAGCATGCAATTAGGAATGACTCACATAGCTTGAATAAGTCTAAAAATGTAAAGCTCATAAATCATGTATAATGAAGCATGTAACACAAATCTCGTGAGTCATTATACTTGACTTTTAAAAATCTCTACTCTCCTCTTATTCTCAATACTTGAAGGTTAAAGAGACTTTAAACAATGCTTTCAAACTCATACTTTTATCTCATGGAGAGTAAAACTTCTTCGAAACTTAAGGACTCGGGACTATTTGAAACTTTAAGACTTGGGAACTCTTTGACTCTTAGAATTACATAATGTTGGAAACTCGAGAGTTTATTCTAACCGACATAAACAATATGAGATACATGGAGTCCAACGTCTTCTCCTCCTAATGAAGAAACCTCACATTGGGGAGAGGTGTTATACTCTTTCCAGGGAGTATAAACTCAACTCAGTGATCACTATCTCGGCCTCAGGCCCATAAATCTCAATCCTACAATATCACGTAGTTCTAGGGTATGAGACCTCGGAATCATACCCAACTCAGTGATAAATGCTACTCCCATACTCAGCTCAGACCTCTTAGGAAATCCACCTCAAAACAACTCAAGGGTCTATAGTGAAGACCAAATTATAATTTTGTTAGCTTTAAATCATAAAGACTGAATAATGTGGATTCCTGTCTTAACTCAGGCTTAAAAATAATTTTCCTTTATAATCAAAGTACTCATTGATTGAATCATACTCAACAACATACTCTTCAAGAAACATCAAAACTCATACTTGATTTAAAACTTATTCTCATGCTCAAGTAATCTCGGTTTCATAATAAAGCTTAAATCATGACATCATCTTGGAAACATCAAATCGATACAAGGATGTGCAACTCATAGCATAATTTCTCAATTCATGTCATAAAATAGTGAAATAATCATGCAAATCAAGACTTGAACAACTCGTAATCTCATTATCTCAAAATAAAGTAATTTGGGTATAAACCCACTTGCAAGAATGTGAAATTCTTTAATAAAAATCAATAATTTGGTCACAATAATGAAAGAAGAGTTCTTGTTCAAACCTCACATACCTTGAATTAGAAGCTTTGGATGAACTCTCGCTTTTGGGACTCTATTCGTACTCTTGAATGTGGGTTCTTGAAGCCCTTGACTTGAGAACCTTGAATCTTGACTCAATCTTGAAATCTATGGTGAATCCTTGAGATTTTTAGAAGAGGATCTAGATACTTAGGGTTTTTGGTTGAGGGAAATTGTGAGAAAATATCATATGATGCTTGTAGTGGCCCTAAATTCCGATGTTTGCATAGTTGAGGAGGCTTGGAAAAAGTCCAAAGTGCCCTTTTTGACTTCTATACGTAGCTGGAAAATTAAACTAGGAACCCAATTTTATGGGCCACCATGATGCTCCACTTTCGTGGTGGCTCACTGGAAATTGACAAATGGAAAGCTGGGAGTTACCGCGATGGGGAGCCATCGTGTTGTCCCACTGGTTGGGACTTGGAACTTCAGGGCGACGCGCCACAATCATGCTAGGCCACTAAAAATTGACTATTAGGAAATTGGGGTCTTCCACATCGTGCCACTATCATGGAGTTCCACTAGAATTTGACAATTGTCAAATAGACCCTCTCCGCGATATGCCAAACACTAAAATGATGCTATTTTATGACTAGGACTTAAATTAGCCATAACTTCTTGCCCGGCTATCGGACTTGGGCAAATCTTATATCAACAGAAAGCTTATCAAATTTCCCATGTGATAAAAATTTGAAATTAGGGAAATTCTATATGGTTAACATGATACTCACCTAGGAATTCACTTTTTAATCTTTTAGGGCCAGAATTATGCCTCACTTGACATGCCCTAAGGCTTATTTTATGAGGGAATTTTATGAGGTCTTATAAGAAGGTAGTTAGAGGTGTTGAAGGATTATGATATGAGTATGTTGTACCATCTGGGCAAGGCCAATGTAGTGGAAGATGCCCTTAGTAGATTGTTTATGGGCATTGTTGTTCATGTGGAGAAAGATAAGAAAGAGTTAGCTCGACAAGTTTATCGTTTGGCTAAATTAGGTGTTAGGTTGGCCGATTTAGTTAAAGGTAATGTTTGGGTTTAGAGTAGTTCTGAATCTTCTCTTGTTTCAAAAGTGAAGAAGAAGCAAGATATGGATCCTAGTTTGGTCAAACTGAAGGAGTCAGTTAATGACCAAAAGGTAGAGGTTTACTCCCAAGGGGGAGATGGCGTGTTGAGATACCAAAGTAGATTATAGTTTGAGTCATAGTGTGACATTCCGAGAACTAGATTTCGGGGTGTTACACAGACCTATCGAGGTAGAGAATTAAGAAGTTCTTATGGACACTATGTTAGGCTAGTGAAGGTAATTTTATAGAGTTTAGCTGGTGGATATTTTAGTTCAGCAATTCAGGGTGGCTATTCTGGCTCAATTGTACTTTCTTTTATTGAGACTGGTCGTAGAGGTTGCTATGTGTTTGATGAGATTGCCATGTGGTCAAAGACTATTCTCACTGGGTGTTTAAAGCTACTCTTATTTAAGCTATGAGAGGTAAGGGTTCTACCAAAGGTGCAAGAGGTAGGGATGGTAGAGCCCGTGTTAGAGGTCATGGGGATACTCATTCAGTTGGTAGTCATGGACAGTGTTATGCTATATCTGTTAGATCTAAGATCAAGGCTTTAGATGTTGTGATCTTAGGTATCATTCTATTTGTTTCAGACATGCATCTGTATTATTTGATCCTGGATTAATTTTCTCCTATATGTCTGTGTATTTTGCTTTGTATTTTGATTCTATTAGTGATCCTCTTTCCATGCCTATTCATGTATCTACTCCGGTAGGTGATTCTTTAGTGATGGATTATGTAAATCGATCTTGTGTTGTGACTTTTTCTGGGTGTAAGACTTTGTTAGACTTGCTTGTGTTAGATATGGTTGATTTTGATGTTATTTTGGGTATGGATTGGTTGGATCCTTATCATGTTATCTTAGATTATTTTGCTAAGACTATGACTTTAGCTTTGGCTGGTGTGATAAGGATAGCTTGGAAGGGTGCACTTTATTCTGGTCCTAAAAGGATTATATCTTATATTTAGGCTCATAAATTGGTTGAGAGGGGATGTTTATCTTACTTAGATCATATTCATGACACCAGTGTTATTTTGCCTCCTTTCTTGGATTTTATCTGTGTCATCCATGAGTTTATGGATGTGTTCCCTACGGACTTGCCTAGTATGCCTTAGGATCGAGATATTGATTTTATTATTGATGTATATTTGGGAACCAAGCCTATTTTTATTTCTCCTTATAGGATGGCCCCAATAGAGTTGAAGGAACTAAAGGATCAGGTACAGGAGTTGTTGGATAAGTGATTTATCCGACCTAGTATTTCACTTTAGGGTGCACTTGTCTTTTTGTGAAGAAAAAGAATGCGTCTATGCATATGTGTATTGATTATCGGCAGTTGAATAAGGTGACGGTTAAGAATAAGGATCCTCTTTCTCGATTAATGATTTATTTTATCAGCTTCAGGGTGCTGTGGTGTTTTTGAAGATTATTTTGAGGTTCAATTATCACCAGTTGAGGATTAGAGCTTCAGATATTCTGAAGACATCTTTTCAGACTCGATATGGTCATTATAAGTTCTTGGTCATATCCTTCAGGTTGACCAATGAACCTGTTGTATTCATGGAGTTGATGAATTTAGTGTTTCGGCCATATTTTGACTCCTTTGTTATTGTATTTATAGATGATATCTTTGTTTATTCCAAGAGTGAGGTTGAGCATAAGGAGCATTTATGAATTGTGTTTTAGAGATTGAAGGATGAGAAGTTGCATGCCAAGTTTTCAAAGTTTGAGTTTTGGTTGGAGTCTGTTTCTTTCTTGGGTTATGTGGTGACTAAGAAAGGTATTATGGTTGACCTAGTTAAGGTTGCAGCGGTTCATGATTGGGCTAGACCTACTTTGCCATCGAGATTCAAAGACTTATTGTCTTAGCAAGTTATTATTGGTGTTTTATCGAGGGTTTATCATCCATTGTAGCTTCATTGACCAAGTTGACCCAAAAGAAGATTACTTTTTAGTTTTCCAATGCTTGTGAGGTGAGCTTTTAAAAGGTCAAGGATTTTTTGACATTATCTCCTATCTTGACTTGGACCAAGGAGGGCGTGGGATTTGCCGTGTTTTGTGATACTTTTGGTGTTGCATTGGGAGTTGTGTTAATGTAGGAAGGCAAGGTGATTATGTATGCATCTCGTTAATATTGAAGCCCTATGAGAGGAATTGTTCTACCCATGATTTGGAGTTATGCGCAGTTGTGTTTGCTTTAAAGTTGTGGAGGCACTACTTATATGGATTCTATTATGAGATCTTCTTAGATCATCGTAGCCTTCAGTACTTCTTTACCCCACGAGATCTTAATATGAGGCATCACCGTTGGCTTGACTTTCTTAAGGATTATGACTTGGCTATTCTCTACTATCTAGGCAAGGCTAATATGGTTGTGGATGCCTTAAGCCGAAAGTCGACCACTATGAGTAGCTTATCGTATCTTTTGACCTAGGAGAGGCTTTTGTCCTTAGAGGTTCAATTTTTAGCTAATCAAATGGTTAGATTTGATATTTTGACGCCGGGGCATATTTTGGCATTTATGGATGCTAGATCTTTTTTTATGGAGCAAATTCGAGCTCGTGGGTTTGATGATGTGGGACTGAGGTTGATTCGAGATAAAGTGTTGAGTGGGAGTTTAAGAAATACTCGCTTGATTCAAATGGAGTTTTGATGATTGAGGGCTAAGTTTGTGTGCTGAGAGTGGTGATTGGATTAGGTTGATCTTGGAGGAGGCCATTGTTCCAGATATTTTATCCATCTAGGTGTGACTTAGATGTATTGTGATTTGATACAACATTAATAGTGGGGTGGTATGCGGCGAGATGTGGCAAATTTTATGGCTTGTTGCCTATGTTGTCAGCAGGTGAAGGTCGGGCATATGAGGCTTGGTGGGTTACTTCAGAGGTTACCCATTCATAAGTGGAAGTGGGAATGGATCACTATAGACTTTATGACTAGTTTGCCTCGTACGTCTCATGTCAGATGGTTCTGATAGTGTTTGGGTCATCATGGATCGATTAACCAAGTCATCTCATTTTATTCTGGTTCAGGTCGCATTCAGTGCCGTGAAGTTGGCCGGTATCTACATTTGTAAGATTGTGCATCTTCTTGGTTTGTCGGTATCCATTATTTCAGATCGAGGACCTATGTTCACATCTTACTTTTAGAAGACTTTTCAGGATGATTTGGGTACTTAGGTTGATCTTAGTACAGCGTTTCATACCCAAATTTATGCCAGTCAGAGCGGACTATCCAGGTTTTAGAGGATATGCTCCACACAAACGTGATGGATTTTTGTGGCCAGTGAGAGCAATATTTGACTTTAGCAGAGTTCGCATATAGTAATAGCTACCATTCCAGTATTGATATAGCTCCTTTTGAAGTATTGTATAGTAGGCTTTGTCGCTGCCCAGTATGTTGGTTTGATGTTTCAAAGGTGAGACCTCGAAGTATAGACTTGCTTCGTGAGTCTTTGGTCAGAGTCTGAATCATTCAGGATAGACTTAGAATAGTTCAGAGTAGGCAGAAGTGTTATGCAGATCATAGACTTCGTGCCTTGATATTTTGTGTAGGTGATTGTTTTTTCCTTCGAGTTTAACCCATGGAGGGTGTGATGAGGTTTCGAAATAGGGGCAAGCTTAGCCCCAGGTATATTAGTCCATTTGAGATTCTTCTGACTGTTGGTGTAGTGGCTTATGAGTTAGATTTACCCCCTGATCTATCAGCTATTCATCGAGTTTTTCATATTTCTATACTTCGTCACTATATTCCTGGTAAGTCTCATGTCATTCTTTAGGAGTCGGTTCAGTTAGATGAGTGAATGTCCTTTGTTGAGGAGCCAGTTTCTATTTTGGCTAGGGATATTAGGTAGTTGCGCTCTAGAGTGATCCATGTGGTTAAGGTCCAGTGGCGACATCGACCTGTAGATGAGTCTACTTGGGAGGTTTAGTCTAATATGCATAGTTCTTATCCTCAACTTTTCATTAATTCAGGTATTTCTTTGCCTTAGTTTGAGGACGAACTAGATTCTTAGTGGTGGATTATGTAACGACCTAAAAATTTGATGAAATATGTAAAATTTGTGGTTTTATGTGATTTGACTATTTTACCCCTCCCTGTAGTTGCATTATGAAATTTCTGGGGTGTGGAAGTGATTGGCATGATTTCCGATGCATTTTGGTATCATTTATGCAATATTGTTGTTTTTTATGGCTTTGATAGCCTTATTTTGGACTTATGTGGATATCTTTTTATTCGTGTGACGGATGGAATGGACTATGCCAAAAGCTTTGGAATATCTATTTTAAGCTAGGTAGATCTTTGGTTCGGGTCCCGGTGCACCCGAGCTCATTTCGACCTATGGTCGGAAAGTTAAAAAATTAGAAATATGGGTATGGGACCCACATTTGATCAAAATGACCTCGTATGGAAAAATTTGACTTTTCCAGCAGATACAGAATGTCGATGTTAGGGTGTTAGCATGATTGGTATGATTTTAAGGCTTTTAAATCTCATTTCGACCCCCGGTTTGGAAAATTGTGATTTCGGATTTTGGGGGTCAACTTTGTGAAAATTATATTTTTTTGAAAATCTGAGTTCACCAGCGCATCCGGAACGTCGAATTTAGTATGGTTGCATATTTTGTTTGTGTATATCGGACTCTGAACGAATCCCGAGTACCCCGTCGAAGTCAGTTTGTACTTAGAGAAAAAATTTGTACTATTGTAGCAAATTTTGCTGCTATATAACATCTTTTTCACTCTTTTTTGGCCTATTTTGCTCATTTTCATCTTGCCTCTCGAGAGTTAAACGCTAAAATAGTGTGTGAGTTTAAAAGTAAAATTTGTGAAAGCTTGAGAAGCTAGGTTAACATCTATTTCTTACTTTTTTATGGATTTAAGGTAAAAATTCACCCTTTTCTTAGTAATTTCTTGATTAATTTCTCAAAAAATCCAAAACTCTTAGGGCATGATTTTAAACCTAAATTTCACTCCTTTTCACTCAGATAATGTTTTTGTCTTAAAATTACTAGTTTTTCATCAATTTAACCTCCAAAACAACTCCGATTCTTGATTTAACCCGGATTTCAAAGATTTTATCTGGTAAAGCTCAAAAATGGTTTTTCTTCGATTCGAACCTCATTTTTTGACTTGATTTAATGTGGGGTTTCATCTGTAGGTTCCTAAAAATATGGGTAACATATTTTTGAAGTAAAGGTCTTATTTTTCCCTTTTTTTTCGAAAATCCATTTTGGGGGTCCGTTTTGACCTCGAACCAAAAGTAGTAAATATGGGTGTCGTTGGTTTTGTTTTGATGTGTAGATTTTATATTTGATGTTTTTAGTGAAATTCGAGATTGTTCCTGAAAAGTAAGGTCACGAGTTTAAGTGTAGTGGACCGGTTTCGGCTTTCGAGGTAGGTTATGGCTTAACTCTTTCAGACTGGGCTAGGTAGTAAATGATGAAACAAAATTCATGTTAAGGGTGGGAACTAATCATCAAAAATGGCTATTTATGTGTTTTTTCTGTGTGGGGACATATATGTGATGTAATTGTCAAAATTGAGTTATTATGTGATATGTGTGACCGTGTGGGGTCCTATGTAATATTAATAGCCTTGAATACATGTGAATAATTGTATTGTATTGTTAATATAATTAATATGGTACCATTGGAGTATTTTGATTATATTCATACTTTATTTGACATATGAGATACGTGGAAATTCGTGGATGACACTGAAATAATGAGTGGATATTAGCTCATATGGTTGTAAAAATATATCATTGTGGTTGGTTGTGAAAATACTCATTGTGATTGGTTGTGAGCATAACATCCTCATATCATCTCATTCATGAAACATTTGTACAACCGTGGCAACATCTGAGAAACACTGGCAACACCTTTTTAAAACCCTCCTCGAGGGATGTGTCAAGGAGGAGATATTGTAATACCTTATAAAACCCTTTTCAAGGGATGTACCAGAAAGGAGATATAAGATATGTGGATTTTATACGAGTTGATGAACCCCCCATGGGTCCTACGTTGGGAAGCTTTAGCTCTGTAGGTGTATACGGGGATAGTGCGATAATCCTGAAAGTTGTGCGACGACCTCATGCATCATCATCATCATCATCATCATATACATTGCACTTACTTTATTGTGTTATGTTGTGTTGTATTGGCATATTGACTTGTCATCTATGTATTTGTCGTATCTTCTTGTACTTGTATTTGATGATCTTGTATATGCATGTTCCCCCTTGTTCTTCTTATTGTGATATAATACGTACTTTCGTTTTATCTTGGTGTAATTTTGCAATATATATGAGATATATTAGAACTGTTAATGCAAGCGGTGAGGCCTACCGTTATAGGACATTTTCTGATTACAGGTGGCGTGCCCTTAGTGTATATTTTGTATGCTTTATTTACTACTTTGCTCGGTGTAAGACACTGGAAAATCTTAATTACAATCCTATATAGCATGCAAAAAGGGGTCCCAGACTTAGAAAATTCATCGAAGTGTTAAGACTTAGAAGCATTTTTTAGCCTTCAAAATTGGACGGTCTTATTTTCAATCTTTTCGACCTCAGAATGATTATTTTCAAGTTTATTCATGATGAAGGATTTCTATAGGTCATATTGGGTGAGTTTTGAAAGTTTTGGACTTCATTTGGGTCGTGTTTGGATGGCCAAAATAGCAAGCTAATGCGATCTTGACGCTTCGCGTTAGCAATCGCGTTAACACCATTGATTCGATGCATCGGTGATCGCGTCGATCCCATCGACTCGGTGCATCGCCACTCGCGTCGCTGGGCCAGTTTTGCTAATTAAATTCTGAGTTTACAAGGGCATTTAGGTCCTTTTCCCCTTAATGAATTTATCTAAAATACAAGATTAAATTCCCGAAGGAGCAAATTACACTCATTATTCTCAAAATCTTCTCAAGAAATAAACCCTAGTTCATCAAGTTCAAGTCAAGTTCCAAGAAATCCTCCACAATCTTCACAAAATTAATAATTAAGGTATGTTAGGTATTCATCCGTAGGTTTCCTTCCACCCTTGGAGTTTAAGAATCCTTTTTAAAACTATAAGTTTATTGATTCATGATTTACATGTGCAAATTGGGGTTGTATTCATATTTATGTTGTTGTATGGGTTTCAATTCAAGATTTAATTATAAGTTACATGAACGTAAGATAGCATGCACATTGATTGATGTAATTCCCATGATAAAACCCTTGAATTTGCAAGTTTAAGTTATAATCATGATGTTTATGTATTGTTCATTATCATGTGCATTAATTATGCTCTCAAAGTGTTTGATAGAATGTCCATGTTGAAATAATGACATGTTAGCATGTGTTCTCAATCATGTACAAGCTCATGACCACCAAGTGTTTGAAAAAATAAATCGGTGAATGAATTATGAACAATTGACTCTTGTTATACTTTCAAGATTTGCTAGGTTTGTCAATTATGCCATCGAGTCCTGGGGGTATTTAATACCCAAAATCTAGTTGTTTATTTAGTTGCAATAGTTATAGAATCGTTCTAGTAAAGGTCAAGAATAGTAGTACTCAGTTAGTTAGCAGAACTCAGTGACCTCAGTCTAGTTCAGTTGGTCAACACGATCAGTGTCAGTTCAGTCAAGCCTAGTATAGTCTAGTGATTAGTTCAATGTCAATTCAGTTGGGAGTAGGATTCAGCATCCAGTGAACCCAGGGATGGGGGCATTCCTGCCACCAGAGGGTTTGACCCTTAGTAGCAATCCCTGCGTTACAGAACTACGTAACCATCATAGGGTAAGTTATCCTCTTGTATGATTAGGGTTGACCTGATCATATATATATATTATGAGTCTTCCTGCCAGATTAGGATTGACATAACATTGTTAGTATCCCTTGGTAAGGTTCAAACACCCTTCCAACTGGGGTCACAAGTTGGACCCCAACTCAGTCTATAACCATACTCCCACAATTACAGTTTCAATCTCAATATTCAGTAAAGAACTCAGACAATACTATAGAACTATGGCTATCAGTTATCAATTACTTAGCCATCAGAAATCAGTACTTCAGTATTAGTCTAAACTTTCAGTTAATAGTAATCATCTATCAGAACTCAATATTTCGGTTTTAATTTAATTCAAACAGACGTTATATGCACAGTATTACATATTCAACATGTTCATTAGTTATAGTATTGCATGTACTCTCTTCTAGTTACTTTATGATGTCCATTCAGTTAGATATATATGAACCCATGTATATTAGCCTACCTCACCTAGCATACCAGTACATTCCACGTACTGACGCATACTTTTTCTTTGCGTTATGATGTCTCATATCATAGGTTTGGACACTCAGGGTCCTGACCGTACTTAGTAGCTCAGGCTATCAGCAGCAGATACAGTGGTGAGTCCTCATATTTTGAGGACAGGGTATATCTATTTTAGTAGTTCAGCAGTTCAGTAGTTATTCAGTTAGAGTTAGTTAGTGGTTTATCCTATTAACTCCATATTCAGACAGTTAGGCTTTCAGACTAGCAGAGTCAGATATTCAGTTTTTCAGATGTTATTATCAGATACACTCAATATACATATATTTTCAATATTTTGAGAACCTTATGGCATGTTTATTTATACTTTTGTATATATTTTTAGTATTGTTATTCAGTTCTCACAGTAGGTACCAGTCATGGGTTAGCTTATGGTCCTTCAGGATTGTAAACACTGTGTGACGCCCAGGGTGTAGTCTCGAGGCATTACAACTTGGTATCAGAGCCTAAGGTTCTAAAGAGTCCTAGGGAATCTGAAATTCGTGTCAAGTAGAGTCTTGTGCATGGGTGTGTTGTGCGCCACACTTATGAGCGAGAGGTTATGAGACATTTTAGGAAAAGTTTCCCTTCTTTCAGTATTCATATTATGCGAGTGAGCATGAGCTCAAGTTAAACTCTCTGTCTTATCCAGTTTTCCCTTTTGTTTACAGAACATGCCTCCCAAAAAGACCAACGAAAGAAGAACTGGAAATCAGCTAGCCCCTTCACCCGCTCAGAAAGATCCCCTGAATGAGTATGTTTCTCATGCAGAATTTAGAGCAGCTTTCACCATTCTAGCCCTTTCTGTGGTAGCCTAGAATGAATGTGCAGCTGCTGTTCAGGACAACCCAATGGCCAATACTGTTGAAGATATAATTTGAGACTTTACCTGAATGAACCCTCCTTCATTTTCAAGGTCTAAGTTTGAAGAGGACCCATAAATTTTTTTTGATATGGTGCAGAAGGTAACAGATATTATGGGGGTAACCACTAGTTAGAGTGCTGAGTTAGCTGCCTATCAGTTATAGGATATAGGTCATACATGGTTTAAGTAATGGAAGGCAGATAGGACCGCGGATGCAGGGCCTATAGAATAGGAGGAGTTTGCTACTGCCATTCTAGATAGGCTCTTCCCGTTGGAGTTGAGGGAAGCTAAGTTTACAGAGTTCATTAACCTGAAGTAGGGAAGTATGTCTGTAACCTGAATGTTAGCAACCCCGAAGGACCACCAGCTAACCCATGACTGGTACCTGCCATGAGCCCTATATAAAAGTAACACTGTAATAAAAATATAACTTAAATAAATGCAGAAGGTAGGTTGTAAATGCCCTAAGGTTCATAACTAAAAACCAATACTGAATATTGATAACTGAATACTGAAACAACTACCCGAAATACTCTAGTCTAAAATCCTCTAGCTATCTGAATATAGAGTTGATGGGATAAGACACCAACTAACTCCGACTACTGAAATAAACTGATTACTAAAATGCTGAAATAACAACTTTGTCCTCGAACTATAAGGACTCATTACTAAATTTGTTGTTTATGGATTGGGCTGCTAATTATAGTCAGGAGCCCATACATCTGAACCTATGATATAAGACATCATAGTGTAAAAGAAAAGTATGCTTCAGTACTTTGAATGTACTGGTATGCTAAGTGAGGTAGGCTGATATGCAGGGGTTCATATGCATGAACAATAGCTAGCTGAGTAACATAAACGTAACTAAAAAAGAATAGATGTATTAATACATAGACTGTAACTGAGATCATGTTAACACTAGATACTGAGTTCTGAACACTGATTAATTGATATCTGAGTCTACTGATACTGTAATACAAATAGCTGAAGGACCATTTTTGACAGTCTTGATTCTGTTAAACTGATTTGAGTTCTATACTAAGTTGGGTGACTATGTCTGACAGTCCTGAATCTATAGAACTGAACTGAGTTCTATACTGAGACTGAAACTAAAACCGTAAGAGGTAGTCATCTAATCGACATGCCCCTCTCCGAATGGATTGGGGCCAAACCTATAACCCCAGTTGAAAAGGTATTAGTACCATGCCATGGGTAAATACAAGCTATGAGTTAACCCTCTCTGACAGGAAGCACTTTCATCAACCCTCGCTGGTAAGAAAACTCGTACAAGATATATCAATCTTATACTGGCAGGAAGATATCTAAACCTATGCTGGCTACGTAGTTCTGTAACACAGGGATTGCTACTAAGGGTCAAACCATATGCTAGCAGGAATGTCCCTATCACGGGGTTCGCTCGGTGCTGAATCCTACTCCCAACTAAATAGATACTAAACTAATTCTAGATTATACTAGATTTGACTGAACTATTATTGTTTGTGCTGTCTAACTGAATTGAATTAAGTTTACTGGGTTCCGCTATCTGATGGAGTACTACTGAGTTCTATTAACTGGCTAAGTTTATTGAGTTCTGAATTGAATACTAAACTAAAACTCTGACTGATTACTGAGTACTACTGTTTGTGACACTACTAAGATTGTTCTGTAACTACTGTAGCTCTAGGTAAATAGCTAGATTTTTGGGTATTAAATACCCCCAGGACTCGATAGCATGAAAAGTGAAGCATAGCATAAACTTGAAAAGCATAACAATGTTCACTTGTTCATACCTCATTCATAGAGGCATTTTATCAAACACTTGTAAGATATAAACTTGCACATATGCTAGCATGTCATGATTTTTCACATTTAATTCACATGAGCAATTCATCAAGCACTTGGGGAATATAATCTATGCACATGAAATTAAACAACATATAGGCATCATAATATCAAATCCCAATTTACAATTCAAGGGTTTTTAACAGGAATTTACATGATACTACACACATGATAAATAATTTCACATGAAACTTGTAATAAACCATGGATTAGAAATCCAATTAACATCAAAATCATGAATAAATTCAAATCCAACATGGAATTCACAAAATTATTTAACTTGTAGTTTAAAAGAGTTTCTTGAACTCCAAGGGTGGAAGGAAACCCTTGGATGAAAACTTTACATACCATGATGCTTGAATTAATGAAGGTTAATGGTGTGTTCTTAAAGCTTGAATTTGAAATTAGATCTCCTAGGGTTTTATTCTTGAGTAAATTTGAGAGAAAGTGAATATTTTTACCCTAGGAATGATTAATTTCTTGTTTTGGGGGCTTAATAGGGGTGGGAAACTAACCTAATAACCCCTGAGGATGCAGTTTTTTATTACTGAAAAATAAGTCCAGCGACACGCAGCCTGACACACTGCATCGATGGGGTCGATACGATGGCCGACGCGACGCGTCGAGATCTCTTAGGTTCACTGGAATCTACACTGGGAGCTAAGGAAAATTTTTATTGATGTGATAGGTGACGCAACGCATCAAGATTGCGTCGATACACTATTTTGGATTTCCAAACATGTCTCAAACGTTGTTCGAAAATTCCAACACTCGTCCAAGATCACCTTCTGACATTCCTGATCGTAAATCAACCTAAATATTGACATTTAATGTTCGTAAGGATCATAAAATAGGATCCAACTTATGAAGGATAAAATAAATTCTAAGTGTAAACACTTAGCTGAAATTTCTAAGTCTGGGACCCTTTTTTCTAGCTTTAATGGACTGAATTAAGATAATGATTTTACGGGGTCTTACAATGTTAGTGAAGGAGAATTCTCTTAAATATACTCAGTTGGCCAGGTATGCTCCTCATGTGGTAGCTAATAGCAGGTCTAAGATGAGTAAGTTTGTGTTTTGTTTATCTAATAGTGTGGTCAAGAAGTGTAGAACCGCAATACAGATTAAGGAGGTGGACTTGGCTAGGTTGATGGTCTATGATCAATAGATAAAGGAGCAGAAAACTAAGGAGAAAGAGAGGGAGAACAAGAGGGCTAAAATAGGTAGATTCAACTTTACTCAGCCTAAGTTAGAGGATGGTAATAGTCCTCAATTTTGCCCAAAATCTTCAATTCTAGCTCCATCCTCAGCCTGTGCTCCGGTGCCTAAATTTAGGAATGGTAAGAAGTATAGGGCGCCAGGCTCTAAATCTCAGGGTAGTGTTAACAGTTCTCGAACAAATCCTCTTTGTCAGAAGTGTGGTAGAAACCATCAAGGTGTCTGTAGAGCTGGAAGTGATGTATGTTTTAGATATGGTAAGCCAAGCTATAGGATCAAAGAGTATCCTCAGGTGGGTTCGTAAAATCAACATAATTATCCCCTAGCTTAGTCCGGTCGCCTATTTCAGCATGGTGTCTCTTCCAGTACAACTAATGGGCAACGCCCAAACAAGCTTTATACACTTCAGTCCCAACAGTATCAAGAAACTTCTCCTGATATGGTCACTGGTACATTGCAAGTTTACCATTTACATGTTTATGCTTTGCTAGATCCAGGAGATTCTGAATCATTTGTAATTTCTTATATAGATTTTGACTTCAGAATCAGTCCCAAAATTATAGAAGAGCCCTTCTCAGTCTCTACCCTAGTGGGTAAATCTATCATAGCCCGGTGGGTATATAGGAACTGTCTGGTTATGGTGTCTCAGAAAGTTACTTTAGCAGACTTAGTAGAGCTACAGGTGAAAGATTTTGACGTCATTCTCAACATGGATTGGCTTCATTCATCCTATGCTTCAGCTGATTGTAGAAATAAAGTTTTCTATTTTTAATTCCCAAATGAACCTATCCTAGAATGGAGGGGTAGTACTTCAGCCCTTAGGGGTTGACTTATTTCATACCTTAGAGCGAGAAAAATGATATCCAAGGGGTATGTCTAGCATCTCATCTGAGTTAAAGATTCTAGTTCTGAGACTCCTAATCTTAAGTCAATTCCAGTAGCAAGTGAATTTCTAGATACGTTTCTCGAAGATCTTCCTAGAGTTCCTCCTAAAAGGAAAATTAACTTTGGAATAGACCTTTTTCCTGATACTCAGCCCATCTTTATTCCTCCATACAGAATGGCTCCAGCCGAACTCAAAGAGTTAAAAGTACAGCTAAAAGATCTCCTAGATAAAGGATTTATTAGACCCAGTATTTTCTCGTGGGGTGCACCAGTTTTATTTATGCGTAAGAAAGACGATTCTTTCAGAATGTGTATTGACTACTGTCAGTTGAATAAAGTCACAGTCAAGAATAAGTATCCACTTACTAGAATTGATGACTTATTTGACCAACTTTAGGGTGACAATTACTTCTCTAAGATAGACCTCAGATCAGGCTATCATCATCTTAGAGTCAGAGAATGTGACATTCCAAAAATAGCTTTCAGAACTCGGTATGGTCACTTTGAATTCCTAGTCATGTCATTTGATCTCACGAATTCCCTAGCAGCCTTTATGGACTTGATGAATAGAGTGTTCAAGTGATACTTGGACATGGTCTTCATAGTCTTCATAGATGACATTCTTTTCTACTCCCGTAGTGACAAAAATCATGTAGATCATCTCAGGATAGTATTGCAGACCCTCAAATCCTATCAGTTGTTCACCAAATTCAGTGAATGCGAATTTTGGCTAAGGTCAATAGATTTTCTTGGTCATATAGTTTTCGGTGATGGCATTATAGTTGATTCTCAAAAGACTGAAGTAGTGAGAAATTGGCCCAGACCTATCTCTCCATCAGATATCAGGAGTTTCTTAGGTTTGGATGGATATTACCAACGGTTTGTTGAAGGATATTTGTGTATTGCATCCCCCATATCCATATTTACTCAGAAGGAAGTCAAATTACAGTGGTTCAATTCTTGTGAGAAGAGTTTTCAGGAGTTGAAGACTCGACTCACTACAATCCCAGTTTTGACTTTGCCCAATGGTTCAGATAGTTTTGTAGTATATTGTGATACTTCTAGAGTTGGTTTAGGGTGTGTTTTTATGTAGAGGGGTAAGGTTGTTGCCTATGCCTCTAGACATCTTAAGCCCCATGAATAGAATTATCCCACCCATGATCTAGAGCTAGAAGTTGTTGTGTTTTCCATAAAGATTTGGAGGCACTATTTGTATGGGTGTATGTTATTATGTTCACATACCACAAAAGATTGTAGTATGTGTTTTCTAAGAAAGACCTAAACTTGCATCAAAGAAGGTGGCTAGAGTTATTGAAAGATTATGACATGAGTGTTCTGTATCATCCTGGAAAGTCCAATGTAGTGGCAGATACCCTCAGTAGATTATCCATGGTCAATGTTGCTCACATTGAGGATGGTAAGAAAAAGCTAATTCAGGAAATTCATCAGCTTGCCAGACTAGGTGTCCGTTTGGTTGATTCGACTGAGGGTAGTGTTTGGGTGTAGAATAGTTCAGAATCATTTTTGGTTTCCGAAGTAAAAGAAAAGTAGGATAGGGATCCCAGTTTAGTTAAGCTAAAAGCGTCAGTTAGAGACCAGAAGGTAGATGTTTTCTCCCAAGGGGAAGATGGTGTTTTGCGTTGCCAGGGTAGATTATGTGTTCCATGTGTGGATTGTGTGAGACTGCAAATTCTTGAAAAAGCACATGGTGCATGTTACTCGATTCATCCATGGGATACTAAGATGTACCGCGACTTACGATAAGTCTATTGGTGGATTGGGATGAAGAGAGACGTTGCAGAGTTTGTAGCTAAGTACTCTACATGTCAGCAAGTTAAGATTGAGCATCAGAAGCCTAGTGGGTCTATGTAGGAGTTCAGTATTCCCACTTGAAAGTAGAAAGAAGTGAACATGGACATCGTGATGGGTTTTCCTCATACTCGTCGTCAGCATGATTTGATTTGGCTCATTGTAGATAGGATGACCAAATCAACCTATTTCTTGCCAGTTCATACCTCTTATTCAGCCAAGGACTATGCTAGGCTCTATATCAGATAGTTGGTTAGGTTGTATGGTGTCCCGTTGTCCATTATTTCATATTGAGGTACGTAGTTCATCTCTTACATTTATAATGTCTTCCAAAAGGGTCTTGGTACCAAGTCCACCTCAGTATAGCCTTCCACCCTCAGACAGATGGTCAAGTAGAAAGGGCCATTCAAACCCTTAAGGATATGTTGAGAGCATGTGTCGTTGACTTTAAGGGTAGTTGGGATGACCACTTATCTTTGATTGAGTTTGTGTATATCAACAGTTATCATTCCAGTATCCAGATAGCTCTGTTAGAGGCTCTTTATGGAATAAGATGTAGATCTCAAATTGGTTGGTTTGAAGTAGGTGAGGCTATAATAGTAGAGCCCGATGTGGTATTTGATGCTTTAGAGAAAGTGCAGTTAATTAGAGAGGGGTTTAAAATAGCTCAGAGCTGATAAAAATCTATGCAGATATGAGGAGAAAAGATCTCGAGTTTAAGATTGGCGACATTATATAGTTGAATATCTCTCCCGTGAAGGGAGTGAAGAGAAATGGCAAGAAGGGGAATTTTATTCCCCGATATGTTGGTCCTTATAGGATTCTCAATTGTTTTGGTAAGGTAGCTTATGAGCTTGAGTTTCCTGCAGACTTAGCATCATTGTACCTAGTTTTTCACATCTCCTTGGTAAAAAAGTGCATTGGTGACCTAGCAGTTGTAGTCCCTTAGAGAGTGTAGATATTCAGAACAGTCTTTCTTATGAGGAAGTCCCAGTCAAAATCCTTGATAATCAGATTCACAGACTAAGGAACAAAAAAGTTTCTTTGGTCAAAGTTCTTTGGCAGAATCAGTCTGTTGAGGGAGCTACTTAGGAAACAGAAGCAGACATGCAAACCAAGTATCCCCACCTCTTCTCTGTAAACTCAGGCTCAGCCTAAGGTAACAGTTTTTCTTATAATTACTTTATTCCATGCTCAGTTACAACTGCATAACATTCTCATATCATTCATGCATTCATGAAATAGTTCAATTATGTGTCATGTCTTTAGAATTCAGTCATGCTTCAGTTATGCATGTCAGTGTCATTATAGTTCCTCAGTTTCTCTCAGTTCAGTCAGTCTCATTCGAGGACAAATATTCCCAAGGGGGAGATATTGTAAGACCCCATAAAATCCTAATCATTTGAGTCCTATTAGCATGCAAAAAGGGATCCCAGACTTAGAAAATTCAGCTAAGTGTTAAGACTTAGAAGCATTTATTAGCCTCCAAAATTGGATGATCTTATCTTTATCTTTCCAACCTTAGAATGTTGATTTTCAAGTTGATTCATGATCAGGGATGTCTATAGGTCATATTGGGTGAGTTTTGAAACTTTTGGACTTCGTTTGGGTAGTGTTTGGATGTCCAAAATAGCAAACCAACGTGATCTTAATGTGTCACATTGGCTATCACATTGACGCCATCAACGCTATGTGTCGGTGATTCCGTCAATCCCATCGATGTGATGCATCACCAATCGCATCACTGGTCCAGTTTTGCTCATTAAATTCTGAGTTTCCAAGGGCATTTAGGTCCTTTTCCCCTCACCTAATTCATCTAAAACACTAGATTAAACTCCAAAAGGGGCAAATTACACTCATTAATCTCAAAATCCTCTCCAGAAATAAACCCTAGTTCATCAAGTCCAAGTTCCAAGAAATCCTCCACAATCTTCACGAAATTAATAATTAAGGTATGTTAGGTGTTCATCCTTAGGTTTCCTTCCACCCTTGGAGTTCAAGAACCCTTTTTAAAACTACAAGTTTATTTTATTGATTCATGACTTACATGCGCAAATTGGGGTTGCATTCATGTTTATGTTGATGTATGGGTTTCAATTCAAGATTTAATTATATGTTTCATGAACGTAAGATGGAATGCACATTGATTGATGTACTTCCCATAATAAAACCCTTGAATTTGCAAGTATAAGTTGCAGTCATGATGTTTATGTGTTGTTCATTATCATGGGCATTAATTATTCTCCCAAGTGTTTGATAGAATGTCCATGTGAATTGAATAGTGAAATCATGACATGTTAGCATGTGTTCTCAATCATGTACAAGCTCATGACCTCCAAGTGTTTGATAAAATGACTCAGTGAAGGAATTATGAACAATTAACTATTGTTATACTTTCAAGATTTGCTATGTTTGTCAATTATGTCATCGAGTCCTGAGGGTATTTATTACCTAAAATCTAGTTGTTTATTTAGTTGTAGTAGTTATAGAATCATTCTAGTAAACTTAATCAGTTAGCAGAACTCATCCCAGTTCAGTCAGTAAACACGATCAATGTCAGTTCAGTCAAGCCTAGTACAGTCTAGTGATTAGTTTAGTATCGATATAGTTGGGAGTAGGATTCATCACAGAGCAAACCCAGGGATGGGAGTATTCCTGCCAGCAGAGGGTTTGACCCTTAGTAGTAGTCCCTGCATTACAGAACTACATAGCCAATGTAGGGTATGTTTTCCTCCTGCCAGATTAGGGTTGATGCAATCATATATATATATCATTAGTCTTCCTGCCAGATTAGGGTTGACACAGCATTATTAGTATCCCTTATCAAGGTTCTAACACCCTTCCAAGTGGGGACACTGGTTGGACCCCAACTCAGTCTATAACCAGGTATGTCAGTTATATGAACACTCCCACAATTACGGTTTCAGTCTCAGTATTTAGTAAAGAACTCAGACAGTTCTACAAAACTATGCCTATTAGTTATCAACCACTTAGTCATCCGAAATTAGTACTTCAGTATTAGTCTAAACTTTCAGTTATCAGTAATCAATTATGAAAACTCAGTATTTTAGTTTCAGTTTAATTCAAACAGACATTATATGTGCAGTATTACATATTCAGCATGTTCATTAGTTACAGTATTACATGTACTCTCATCCAGTTACTTCATGATGTCCATTCAGTCAGTTATCATCCCATGCATATGAACCTATGTATATCAGCCTACCTCACCTAGCATACCAGTACATTCCACGTACTGACTCACACTCTTTCTTTGTGCTATGATATCTTATATCATAGGTTCGGATGCTCAGGGTCCTAATCGTACTTAGCAGCTCAGGCTATCAGCAGAAAATACAGTGGTGAGTCCTCATATTTTGAGGATAGGGTTTATCTATTTCAGTAGTTCATCAGTTCAGTAGTTATTTTAGTCGAATTTAGTTAGGGGTTTGTCCTATCAACTCTATATTTAGAAAGTTAGAGGCTTTTAGATTAGAATAGTTAGATATTCTATTTTTCAGATGTTATTATAAGTTACATAGGGTATATATATTTTTAATATTTTGAGAACCTTTGGCATGTTCAGTTGTACTTCCGTATATATTTTCTGTTTTGTTATTCAGTGCTCACGGCAGGTACCAGTCATGGTGTAACACCCCGAGTCTGTACTCCAGACACCATATGGTGCTTATGACACTGAAGGACCACAAGCTAACCCATGACTGGTACCTGTTATGAGGACTAAATAATAATACTAAAATAAAGTGAAAGTTAGACCGAAATGCCATAAGGTTCATAATTTGAATACTGATAAATATAGCAACTGATAATAACATCTGAAAACTGAATATTCTCTAAAATAGTCTAGTCTGAAAAGCCTCTACTAATCTGTCTGAATGTGGAGTTGTGTGACAAGCTTCCAACTAACTCTAACAAATAAAATACTAAAATAAATAATATCCTCAATGGATGAGGACTCACTACTGAATCTGCTGCTATATCTAAATCTGCCTAAGCACGGTCAGGAACCTGAGCATTTGAACCTATGATATGATATATGATAGCGCAAGAAAAGAGTATGCGATCAATACATGGAATGTACTGGTATGCTAGATGAGGTAAGGCTGAAATGCATAGGTTTAGATGCATGAACAATAATTGACTAAGTAATATGAATATAACTGAATGAGAGTACATAGATAACTGAAGCTACTGTAAACACTGATTATGCAATACTGCACATATACATATACACTGTGTCTGAGAGTTATACTAAAACTGAGTATTGAGTTTTGATAACTAAGAAACTGATATATGAGATTACTAATAACTTAATTAGTGATAGCTGGGTGACTGTTTCTGACAGTCCTGATTTTGTAAAACTAAACTGAGTTTTATGCTGAGACTAAAATTGAAACTGTGGGAGGTAATCATCTAACCGACATGCCCCTCTCCGAACTGACTGGGGTCCAACCTGTAACCCCAGTTTGAAGGGTGTTAGTACCGTGCCATGGGTACAAACACTGGTTGTATGGATCCATTGAAATGTCATCTCTAAGGACTAAAGGTCACCTTCTACTGGCATGTTCCCTGGTGAGAATGGTATTACCCTCAACTGGCAGGTAAACACCTGATTAACCCTCTACTGGCAGGTTGATATCTCAACCTACACTGGATACGTAGTTCTAGAACACAAGGATTGCTACTAAGGATCACACCCTCTACTGACAGGTGATCCCCCATCCTTGGGTTCACTTGGTATTGAATCCTACTCCCAACTAAATGACACTGATTATTAAACTGAACTGAAATGGACTGAGTCTTACTGAGTTCTATAACTGACCGAGTACTACTATTTGTGACATTATTGAGACTATTTTGTAGCTACTGTGATTCTAGGTATACAACTAGATTTTGGGTATTAAATACCCCCAGGACTCGATAGCATCAATAGTATACATGGCACAATCATGAAAGCATAACACTAGTTTCTTGTTCACAGTACATTCATTTAGATATTTTGTTAAACACTTGAGAGGCATGAACTTGTACATGAATGGGACCATATGATAACATGTCATGATTTTACTATTCAGCTTACATAGGCATTCTATCAAACACTTGGGGAGCATGATTATTTCACATAATAATAAACACATATAAATATCATGGCTACAATATTCAACTTGTAAATTCAAGGATTTAACATGAGAATCACATAATTCATCATACTTGTTATCTTAATTTCATGATACTTGTAATTAATCATGGATTGGAACCCAAACAACATTATGAACATTCTTACAATCTAATTCAAGCATGGGAATCATAAATCTGAAAACTTGTATTCTTGAAAAAAAGTTCTTGGACTCCATAAGTGGTAAGGTACCATGGATGAACACCTAACATACCTGGAAAGTTTAATTCTTGAACATTATTGATGGATTTCTTGAGAGACCTTGATTCTTGAAGGCTAGGGTTTTTACAATTGAGAGAATGCTCTTGATTTTGGGGTAAATTGAATAGAATAATGACTTAACTAGGTTATTTGGTGTTTAGGATGAATTAGGGTCTTTGGGAATTGACCAAACGATTCCTAAAATTAAATCGTGGAAGATGAAAATCCCGATTTTGTATGCCGGTGCGATGCGGTACAATCAGGCTCACTGGAAAATGGACAACTCCCATTCTGACCATTGGCATGATGCGGTGAAATTACGTTGTGCCACTAGAAATGCAAAACTGGGAACTAGACTTTTGGTGGACGCAGCGCCATCATGGTACCTCACAGGAAAGTGAACAATTGTGAAATGGAACATCAGCTCAATGCGGGCTTATCACGATGACACACTGGAAAAGAGATGAATGCCATTTTTGGGTCCACCACGATGCGGTGCTACTTGTATTGAGATACTAAATTCACTAAAAGTGCCATAATTTCTCACCCGAATATCGGATTTGGGAAAAATTGATATTGTTTGAAAGCTAATTCAATTACCATTTGGTGGGTTGTGAACTGGAAAATTCTGAGTAGGGCAAAAGATATGCTCGTTTAAAGTTGACTAAAGCAATATTCTAATACGAAATTCAATCGGTAAGAATTATTTTGATTCGTCTAATAGTTGGAAGTTATTTGAGACCTAAATATACCTCAAACTAACTCATGAAAATATCAAAGGACAGTAATGTACTACGCATAAGCTTGAAACATAACTCTAGCATTGGTTTGAATTTTTAGGGTATTACACCTGGGTTAGCTTGTGGTCCTTCGGGATTGTAAGCACCGTGTGACACTCAAGGTGTAGTCTCGTAGCATTACACTGTGTCGGCCTATGATACCTAATTAGTACAAGTATAACGTACTCTTTCCTACTGCGCCCTTTTGGTGTAGGTCCTAGCTCGAGTGAGCCTCAGCTTGATTGACTCGAGCGATTGTTGGAGCTTCTAAGGTAGCGGTTGGACATTCATACGTCCGAAGATCACCTCTATCTTTCTATAGTTGTTATGTCTTTATTAGTATTCAAATACAGATATTATTTTTTTATGGTTACTTTTTTTGATGTATTTGACTCTTGGATTGTATTAGCAGTTCTTACACTTTGACACCTGGTCTTGGGCATTATTAGATTTTGGATATGTTCTTTCCGCATTGTTATGATTACTTATATGATTCAGGTTCATTCTAGAAGACTTAACTTAGGATATTTCTGTCTTTTTTTGTATCAGTTTGAGTGATAGGCTTATTGTCAATGTACGTTGCATTAAGTGCCATCATGACCCTCATTTTTGGGCCATGACATTATATTTCATACTAAATATGATTGTCCATTTACTTATTCAATTTATAAAATCAACACAACTTTATTATATTTATATTCATTTGATTGAGAAAAAGTTATTCCGAAAAATTATCCAAGGATTAGCTATTTCAGGATAAGTTATCCCACCCATCTCATCACTATGTCATAAAGGGTGGTATGAATAATTTCGGGACTAGCTAATACCTCCAATCTAACGCAGGATAAAATAATCGTAAATTTTATCCCGAGATTATTATTTGTTAGACCTTTTTACTAACACAAGATTTTTTTTCTATTTTTTGTTTTGCAAGTGAATCAATTATAATACGATTGTCATGTTATCATTTAATCAAGTAAGATTATTGAATTTTTTAAGTTGGATAAAACAAGCGATTAAATTCTTATGAAAAATAATTCAGTTACATTTACACGTGGCACGCATGCACATCGTAAGCACCATTACTATTCCCAACATTAACGTACCTCCTCTATTCTCTCTAATGAAAAATTAATGTACACTTTTACTTGTTTGTTCATCAATTGCAATATTATATATTTTAATTTTTTTGTGTAAGACAAATATGTGCAATGTCGACAGACACCTGCACTACACGTATACTAAACTAGATGATATGTATATATGTGTGTGAGTGTGATGTGTGTTTCTCTCTCTCTCTATATATATATATAGCATTACTTTCAATTCAAATACTATATCAAGGTTGTTGTACACTTTCATGGACCTTCTCATCCCCTCCGAGGCTAGATGGTCTAACAGAATAGGATAGTGCATGACTAACATCACTTTCTAATTGTCCATAAGGACATTCAGTACTGGTGATTGTCCTTGCATTGCATATCCTAAATTAATTGGTCATGTTATCAATTAATCAAGTAAGATTAATGAATTTTTTAAGTTGGGTCATACAAGCTATTAACTTCATATGAACAATAATTCATTTACATTTGCATATGACGTACATCCACGTTGGGACCACCATCACTATTCCGAATGTGTAACATACATTCTCGATCCACTCTAATAAAAATAAAATGTAAACTTTTACTTGTTCGATCATTAATTGCAATATTACATATTTTCTTTTGGTATGCAACATACGTGTGCTACGTCGGACAGACACGTGCAATGCACGTATACTAAACAAGTTTTTTTTTGTATATATATATATATATATATATATTATTTATTTTATTGAAGAGTGAGTTAAAAGGAAGACCAAGTGCAAATATGTAAACATACTCAATATTCAATGATAAAATGGAAAGATACTTTTTTAGCAAATCACGAACTCATGTTTCCTTTCCATTCCAGATATTTCCTTTCTCCCTCTTTCCTCTCACAATCTTACAACTTTATTTTCTTCTTCCTCAAGCCTTTGATATTTAAGAAGAGTATTTATTATTATTATTGAAGAATTATCAGGCCAGGAGTATGACATAGAAAAAGATGATATGCCATAATCTTTTATCTAAAGGAAAATATGAAGAATCAACAGTAAAGACCTCATTCCACGTCCCTATGCAACCAATTACAGACATATGTAGCCAATATCAAGATCAATCGGATAACAACAACATTCCTCAAAATCATCAACGGTAATAACTAAGTAGCACCCAAAAGTTCACGCTGAAACTTGACCCTAATCAACAATTACTTTAAAAACAAAGAGAAAATGGGTCAAAGAAGAGCGATTAAATTCGAAAGAAGGAGGAAAATTTTGGCACTGACATAAATATCATTGAAAGGGCCATTAACATTATTCAAGAAATGGGCATTTATGACTATGAGTAGGGTGGGAGGATGTCCTTATAGGCAAGGATTTTCTCCAGGATTTGGTAACATTTGTCTCCTGCTGAGTGTGTTAACTATGATATATTTTACAAGATTTTTGTATGAACGACCATAATTTTCTTCACAGCTTTCTATAAATATTTTTTATCGATTCTAATACACGATTTAGTACTAGTGAATATCCTTGCATTGCTATCTCCACTAAGGAGGTTAGATTGAGTTTAGGGGTGCAAGATGGGTGGAGTAGATGGGTATTGATCCTACCAAAAGCTAGTCACAAAAAAAAAAAGATAGACCGAGAGAGATACTATTTGAGATGGATTTGGATTCACGGTTGATTGAAAGACAGAAGTGGAGCTTAGAGTTAGTAGATATTGAGAGTGAAAAGGACATCTGGGCATAATTATCTAGAGGAGACCTTTCATTTATGGTGAAGCTAATGAGGGGTTAATCCCTTATTTAATAGATATTCTAAAGTTGGATGAAGGAGATGGAGATAGAAGGACAAATATCTTTTTGTAATTATTGTAAAATACTATTAAAATGTGGAAACTTTATTACTCCCTCCATTTCATATTTGAGTTGGTCGATATTGAAAGTGAAGGGGACGTCTTGGCACAATTATCTAGAGGAGATAGTTTATTTATGGTGAAGTTAAGGGGGGTTAATCCCTTATTTATTACAGATTCTAAAGTTGGATGTAGGAGGTGGAGATGGAATGACAACTATCTTTTTATAATTATTGCAAAATATTATTATGAAAAAGTTAGAAATTGTATTACTTCATCCGTTTCATACTAAATATAGTTCTTTTAATTTACTTATCTAATTTACAAAATCAACAAAACTCTATTACTATTAAGTACCTACATAAAATCAAGTATTTCTAAGCATCTTTTTATTTACCTAAACACTAAAAAAGTGCTTAAATGCCATTTTGACTTTAAAACACTAAAATATGTCAATCCAAAACAAACTTTAGAATTTCCTCACATATTATACATATTTTAATTATGCGAATTTATAAATTACAAATTAAACACCACATTAATATTCTAAAGAAATAACTTACCTTCTAACCAGTTACCAAGTAATATTTTTTAAGCTTGATTTAATGCATGAATAACTCATCACCAAAGCAGCTAACAAACAACTCCTAAATTTATAATAAATATTCGAAAATACTAAATTTATTAAAATATTAGTTATTAGGTGTATTGTGTACCTTAGATGAACTTTTGATTTCGCTCACAATGCATTAATTTTAGATTTCAACAAAATAATCAGGCGAAAGGAGTCCATTGCAAAATTGAGTTTTTTTTAATTAATTTTTCATTTATCAAGTGAATCAATTATAATAAAAGTTTCATGTGATTAATTAATCAAGTAAGATTATTGGATTTTTTAAGTTGGGTCAAACATGCTATTAAATTCATATGAAAAATAATTCATTTACATTTGTCTGTGGCATGCATGCACGTCGCTGGCACCATTACTATTCCCAACAGGTAGCGTACCTCCCCGATACACTATGGTAAAAATTAATTAAACAATTTTATTTTTTCGATCGTCAATTGACATATTATATATTTTATTCTTTTTGTGTTCAGAATATATGTGCAATGCTGATATACACGTGCAATGCACGTATACGTTGTACAAAGTCGGGTTATTCATTTTGTATAAATAGTGGGAGATACATTGTACAAAGTTGGGTTTTTCATTTTGATCTTCACAAATAAATAATCTCTCCCTCTCTCTCTCTCTTTATAATGTCAACGTAACCCTAATACAATGTCTACTCCAATCTCAATTTTTCGCTGTTAACCAATTCTGTGGATTTAATTGAATCATTGCTTTTGGATTGAAGTATTTATATCATATTTCATTTAACAAGAAGGATCAAAATGTCTTTAAGAAGACGGTAAGATCCCAAATTCAAAATCATTTTAATTTTCAGTAATATTTAATGTTCTTCCAACCATTTCTGATACTACTTTACCACAAAATATGTTTCGTACAGCCAACATTAAGACATTAAAAAGGTTATAGCTTCATAAAGAGGCGTGTCATTTAATAGGTTGTCATATACTGCTTGTAATACGGATTATTAATTTGAGTGACTCGACGAGATTAGACAAATGTTGTGAGCACTTGTACAACCCAAAATCTCAAATTTGATTTCTAACTAAAAAGGCTGGTCATATGAGCATTTTTTTCAATGACAAATGTTTTCGTCATAATTATCCTCTTTGCATGTAATATTGGTTCGTTGTTGTTACTTCGAATTTAAATATTGTGTCAACTAATAGGAATTGAGAATATGGGACCGAGGCCGTGGAAATACGTTGGATGGAAATACTGATTTCTAAGTTTTAAAAAGAAAGAGAATCATACTATCTTACTATTAGCTGAAGGTTTTTAAAGATGAAAAATTTAGCACCTTTACTTCAATTTAAATGATTGAAATCCTATAATGTTATCCCTTAGTTTATTCTAAGGCTGGCAATGGACCGAAACCGGAACGTCGGACCGGTTTAACCGATATCGGAATCGGTACCGGAACTTCCTTACCGTTTTTGCTGCCGGAACTGGTGTTACCGGAACCGTTCTTACCCGATTTTTTTTGTTGTTCGAACCGGTCCTCTTGCTATCGGTGTGGACCGGAGCGATACCAAAATTACCGAAAATAGATGACATAGTGTAGAGTAATACAATTTTGTATTAATTTTTTTTCCATAATTGCTACAATTTTTGTTTAAGAACTTATATAATTTATATAAAGTTTTCCATAACTTTATATAAATACAGATTTTGTTTTACAATTTTAATTTAAATTATCTATATATTAACTTAATGGCATTAATATATAAGTTTTATATATATAATAATTTATATAATTTATATAATTTATTAATATATCTAAAAAGTTTAGAATTTTAACATAAAAAATATAAGTTTAAGTTAATATAATATTTTTAACAAGTTTAAGAAGTTAAAAAATTTGCTAACTTTATAAAGTTGTGTATTAATTTTTTTTTTCATAATTGCAACTAACAAAAGACAAATTTTAAAACAAAATTAGGCGAATAGCCATTATATTTATTTAAATTTCATACATTGTACATTTATTACAAAGATATTAAATGAAAATCTAATAGCATAAATGGTGGCATGAATAATCTCGGGACTTACTGAGATTATGACATAGTGACTGTTTTTGACTGTCACTGACATAGTGATGGTACTATCACTGTTTATGACATAGTGATGGTATTATCACTGTTTATGACATAGTGATGGTATTATCACTGTTTATGACAAATCTAATATCACTGTTTATGACATAGTGATGGTATTAGATTATTCATAAACAGTCACTGACATAGTGATGGTATTAGATTATTCATGATAATTGACATAGTGACTGTTACTCACTATGTCAAAAACAGTCACCAATTATCACTAATACAATTATCAGTAAACTCAGTTATTAGTTAATCAGTTTTCAGAACTCAGTATCTATTGTTAATATGATCTCAATTACAGTATACGTAGATGCGTGCATAGTATTGCATAATCAGTATTTCAACAGTTTTAGTCATTCGTGTACTCTCATTCAGTTATATTTATGTTACTCAGCCAGTTATTGTTCATGCATATGAACCCATGCATATCAGCCTACCTCGCTTAGAATACCAGCATATTTAAAGTACTGACATATACTTTTTTTTTCATTATGATGTGTTATATCATAGGTTCTGATGCACGGGCTCCTGACCGTACTTAGCAACCCAGACTATCAGTAGTAGATTTAGTAGTGAGTCCTCATAGTTTGAGGACAGAGCTATCATTTCAGTATTTAAGCAGTTTAGTATATTTGGTAGTCGAAGTTAGTTGGGGACTTGTCCTATCAACTCAATGTACAGACTGTTAGAGGTTTTTAGGCTGGATTATTTTAGACATATGTCCATTTTTCAGTATATATCTATTAGTATTTAGTATTTGTTTTTAGTTATGAACCTTATGGCAACTTCAGCCTAACTTTCATAATTATTTCAGTATTATTATTCAGTGCTTACAGCAGGTACCAGTCATGGGTTAGCTTGTGGTCCTTTAGGGTCATAAGCACCATGTGGCATCCGTGGTGCAGACTCGAGGCATTACAAACTTGGTATCAGATCCTAAGGTTCAACAGAGTCCTAGGAAATTTGAAATTTGTGTCTAGTTGAGTCTTATGCATGGGTGTGTAGTGCGCCACACTTATGACAGGAGGCTATAAGATGTTTTTAGGAAAAGTTTCCCTTCTTTCAGTATCTATGTCGTGTGATTGAGCATGAGCTCAAGTTAAACTCTCAGTCTAATTCTTTTCTTACTTCCATTTACAGAACATGCCTCCCAAAAAGAACAACGAAAAAAGAACAGGAAACCATCCAGCACCTCAGCCTATTCAGGAAGATCCCTTGGACGAGTATGTCTCCCACAAAAAATTCAGAGCAGTTTTCACCATTTTGGCTTATATCTAAGGGGTATGTCTTCCATCTTGTTCCAGTTAAGGATTTTAATTTTGAGACTCCCATTCTTGAGTCAGATCTAGTAGTATATGAATTCCCAGATGTGTTTCCCGAAGATCTTCCTACAGTCCCTCTCGAGCGAGAAATTAAACTCAGAATAGACCTTCTTCCAGATACTTAGCCTATCTCTATTCCTCAATATAGAATGGCTCTAGCAGAACTCAAAGAGTTAAAAGAACAGCTGAAAAATATCCTAGATAAGGGATTTATCATACCCAGTGTATCCCCTTACAGTGCACCGGTTCTATTTATGCGTAAGAAAGATGATTCTCTCATAATGTGTATTAACTATCGTCACTTGAACAAAGTCGCAGTCAAGAACAAGTATCCACTTTCCAGAATTGATGACTTAATTGATCAGCTTTAGTGTGTCATTTACTTTTCTAAGATAGACCTCAGATCAGGCTATTATCATCTCAGAGTCAGAGAATGTGACATTTAGAAAATATCTTTCAGAACTCGGTATGGACACTTCGAATTCTTAGTCATGTCATTTGGTATTACTAATGCTCCATCAACTTTCATGGACTTGACGAACCATGTGTTCAAGCAGTACTTGGACATATTCATCATAGTCTTCATTGATGACATTCTTGTTTACTCCTACAGTGAACATGATCATGCAGACCATCTCAAGATAGTATTACAAACTCTCAAAACCAATCAGTTATTCGCCAAATTTAGTAAGTGCAAATTTTGGCTAAGGTCAGTAGCTTTCTTTGGTCATATCATTTCTCGTGATGGCATTAGAGTTGATCATCATAAGACTGAAGCAATGAGAAACTAGCCTAGATCTCTCTCTGTTAGATATCGGGAGTTTCTTAGGTTTGGCTGACTATTATGGATGGTTTATTGAGGGATTTTCATCTATTGCATCCCCCATGTCCAGATTGACTCAGAAAAAAGTTAAGTTCTAGTGGTCAGACTCTTATGAGAAGAGCTTTGAGGAGTTGAAGACTCGACTCACTATAGCCCTAGTTTTGAATTTATTAGATAGCTTAGACATGTTTGTGGTATATTGTGATTCTTCTAGAGTTGGTTTGGGGTGTTTTTTTATGCAGAGAGGTAAGGTCATAGCCTATTCCTCTTGACAGCTTAAGCCCCATGAAAAGAATTACCTCACTCATGATCTTGAGTTAGCAGCTGTAGTTTTTTCCTTAAATATTTTGAGGCACTATTTGTATGGGGTGCATGTTGATGTGTTCACAGACCATAAAAGCTTGAAGTATGTATTTTCTCAGAAAGGCCTGAACCTGTGTCAGAGAAGGTGGTTAGAGTTGTTGAAAGTCTATGACATGAGTATTCTATATCATCCAGGCATGGACAATATAGTGGCTGATGCTCTCAGTAGGATGTTTATGGGTAGTGTTGCTCATGTGGAGGATGGTCAGAAGAGGTTAGTTCAGGAAGTTCACCAGCTTTCCTGACTAGGTGTCCGCTTAGTCTATTCAGCAGAGGGTAGCATATGGGTGCAAAATAGTTTAGAATCATCTTTTGTTTCTAAAAAAAAAAAGAAGGATAAAGATCCCAGTTTAGTTAAACTGAAAGAGTCAGTCAGAGATTAGAAAGTAGACGTTTTCTCCCAAGGGAGAGATGGTGTGTTACGCTGCCAGGGTAGACTATGTGTGCCATGTGTGGATGGTGTGAGACAATAGATTCTAGCAGAAGTGCATGGTGCGCACTACTCAATTCACCCAAGGGACACTAAGATTTACTATGACTTGCAGAAAGTCTATTGGTGGAGTGGGATGAAGAGAGACATTGCAGAGTTTGTAGCTAAGTGCTCAACATGTCAACAGGTTAAGATCAAGCATCAGAAGCCTAGTGGATCTATGCAAGAGTTTAATAATCCTACTTAGAAGTGGTATGAGATGAACATGGATTTTGTGACGGGTTTGCCCCGTACTTGGCGCCAGCATAATTTAATTGGGACATTGTAGATAGGTTGACAAAATTAGCTTATTTCTTACCAGTTCATACCTCTTACTCAGCCGAGGATTATGCTAAGCTCTATGTCAGAGATTTGGTCAGATTGCATGGAGTTCCATTATCCATTATTTCAAATAGAGGTACACAGTTCACCTCTCACTTTTAGAAAGCTTTCCAAAAAAGTCTTGGTACCAAAGTTCACCTCAGTACAGCCTTTCACCCTCAGACAGATGGCCAATCAGAAAGAGCCATCCAAACTTTAGAAGATATATTAAAAATGTATGTCATTGACTTTAAGGGTAGTTGGGATGACCACTTGCCTTTGACTGAGTTTGCATATAATAACAGTTACCATTCCAGTATTCAGATGGCTTTATTTAAAGCACTTTATAGGAGGAGGTATAGATGTCCCATTGGTTGGTTTAAAGTGGGTGAGTCCATAGTGGTAGGGCCTGACTTGGTATTTTATGCCTTAGAAAAAGTTCAATTGATCAGGGAAAGGCTTAAGACAACTCAGAGATGATAGAAATCGTATGTAGATGTGCAAAGAAAGGATCTCGAGTTTGAGATTGGTGATTATGTGTATTTGAAAATCTCTCCTATAAAAGGAGTGAAGAGGTTTGGCAAGAAGGGGAAGCCCAGTCCCCAATATGTTGGTCCTTACCAAATTCTCAATTGTTTTGGAAAGGCAGCTTACGATCTTGAGTTTCCTTTAGACTTAGATTCAGTATATGCAGTGTTTCATGTCTCCTTGCTAAAGAAGTGCATAGGTAACCCAACAGCCGTACTCCCTATAGAGGGTATAGATGTTCAGAACAGTCTCTCTTATGACGAGGTTCCAGTCAAAATCCTCGATCATTAGTTTCGCAGACTGAGGAACAAAGAAGTTCCTCTAGTCAAAGTTCTTTGGCGGAATCAGTCTGTTGAGAGAGCTACTTGGGAAGCAGAAGCAGATATGCGGACCAAGTATCCTTACCTCTTCTTCGAAAACTCAGACTCAGGTCAAGGTAGCTGTTTTTCTTAAATTTACTCAGTTCCATGCACAGATTACCTTTAAAAACTCTGTATTGGTTCTAGTTGCATAACATTATCATATCATGTATACCTTCATGAAACATCTCAGTCATGTGTCATGTCATCAGAATTTAGTACTGCTTCAGTTATGCATGTTCAGTATAAAAACTCAGTATATCAGTAGTTTCAGTTAAGTAATCATGCTTCAATTGTAAATGTTCAGTATGTAAGCTCAGTCTATTAGTATTCTCAGCTTTGTCAATCTCATTCGAGGATGAATGTTCCCAAGGGGTAGATATTGTAAGACCCTGCAAAATCCTAGCCTAAATTAGTCTAGTTAGAGCATGAAAAGAGGTCCCAAATTTAGAAAATTTCAAGTAAGTAATGACACTTAGTCTCATTTTAAGACCTCGGTATTTCCATGATTTTATTTATGATCCTTATGACCTTAAAATGTCAATTTTTAAGTGGATTCATGATCAGGGATGTCAATATGCGTTCTCGGATGAGTTTTGAATTTTTCGGACACCGTTTGAGGCATGTTTGGACGACTAAACAAGTGGGTCAATGCGGCACTTCGTCCATCATGTCGACAGTATCATCAACCTTCATTGCCTATGCAATTTCCAGTGAAACAATGCAAACTCAATATGGCGCGGTGCCCATCGCGTCGATACCATCAACGCAGCCCATCGGTCTACACATCACTAGGTACGATTTTTTCTTTTTTAATTCCACATCTAGAGGGGTAAATAAGTTATTTTCCGCCTTTTAGTCAGCTCTAAAACACGAGATTAAGCCTTTCAAAAGGGAAAATTCATTGATTATTCATAAATCCTCTCAAGAACAAACTTATACCCATCAAATTTAAGATTCAAGTCCCAAGAAATTCACTATAACTTTCAGAGAATTAATAAACGAGGTATGTTAGATATTCATCCAAGGGTTTCTTTCCACCCTTGGAGTTCAAGGACCTCTTTTAAAACTACAAGTTGATTTGGTTTCATAAATTTCATGTATAATTTGATTGTATTCATGACTATGAGGATATTTGGGTTTTAATCCATGATTTATTACCAAATTCATGTGAAGTAATTATCATATGTGTAGAGTTATGTGGATTTATGTTAAAAGCCCCTTGAATCATGTGAGTTAAGGATTTTGATCATGATGTTTGCATGTTGATTATTACTACGTGCATAAACTATCCCCCCAAGTATTTGATAAAATGTTAATGTTAATTGAATAGTAAAATCATAACATGTTAGCATGTGTACAAGTTTATACCATGCAAGTGTTTGCTGAAATGCCTGATTGGATGAATTGTGACAAAGTGTCTAGTTATCATGCTTTTAAGATTGTGCTATGTTTTACAATTTACACAATTGAGTTCTAGGGGTATCTAATACCCAATGATCTAGCTATTTACCTAGATTTATAGTATTTTCAGAATAGTCTTAGTGATGTCACATATAGTAGTACTCAGTCAGTTATAGATTTCAATGAATTCAGTCAGTTAACAGAATTTAGTATACCCAGTCAGTTAATAGAACTCAGTAAACTCAGTTCAGTTTAGTTAGACAGTAAGATCAGTAATAGTTCAGTAAAACCTAGTGTAGTCTAGAAATAAGTTCAGCGTCTATTCAGTTGGGAGCAAAAATCATCACCGAGCAAACCCAGGGATAGTTGCATTCCTGCCAGTAGAGGGTTTGACCCTTAGTAGCAATCCTTGCGTTGTAGAACTATGTAGCCAGCGTAGGTTGAGATATCTTCCTATCAGACTAGGGTTAATATATCTCGTACGAGTTTTCCTGCCAGCAAGGGTTAACAAAATGTCTTCTTTCCAGAAAAGGTTAACTCATAGCCATTGTTAGTATCCCTTGGCAAAGTGCTAACACCCTTCCAACTGGGGTCATAGGTTAGATCCCAACTCAGTTCTTATTTAGGGATGTTGGTTAGATGAATACTCCCACAGTTTTAGTTTCAGTTTCAGACTCAATACAGAACTCAATTCAGTTCTATAGAATTAGGACTGTCAGACACGGCTACCCAGCTCAATATAGAACTCAGTTCAGTCCTACGGGATTAGGATTGTTAGAAACAGTCACCAGTTATCAGTAATACAATTATCAATAAACTTAGATATCAGTTATCAGAACTCAGTATCTAGTGTTAATATGATCTTAGTTAAAGTATATGTAGTTACGTGCATAGTATTGCATAATCAGTATTTTAGCAGTTTCAGTCATTCTTGTACTCTCATTCAGTTATATTCGTGTTACTCAGCAAGTTATTGTTCATGCATATCAACCTACCTCACTTAGCATAGTAGTACATTTAAAGTAATGATGCATACCTTTTCTTTTGCGCTATGATGTCTTATATTGTAGGTTCTGACGCATGGGCTCCTGACCATACATAACGGCCGTGACTATCAGTAGCAGATTTAGTGGTGAATCCTCATAGTTAGAGGACAGAGCTAACATTTAAGTATTTTAGTAGTTCAGTATATTCAGTAGTCGAAGTTAGTTGGGGAATTGTCCCATCAACTCCATGTTCAGACAGTTAGAGGCTTTCAGGCTAGATTATTTAAGATAGGTGTTCAATTTTCATTATTTATTTATCAAAATTCAGTATTTGTTTTTAGTTGTGAACCTCATGGAAACTTCAGCCTAACTTCCGTATTTATTTCAGTAGTATTATTCAGTGCTCACAGCCAGTACCAGTCATGGGTATATATATATATATAGGATTACTTTGAGTTCAAATATTGTGTCCAGGTTGTTGTACACTTCCATGGACCTCCTTATCCCCTCCGAGGCTAGGTGGTCTAACAAAATGGGGTTGTGCATGACTAACATCACTTTTTGATTGTTCATGAGGAAATTCAATATAGTGATTGTCCTCGCATTGCATCTCCTATATTAATTGGTCACGTTATCAATTTATCAAGAAAAATTATTGAATTTTTTAAGTTGGGTCAAACAAGCTATTAACTTCATATGAAAAATAACTCATTTATATTTACAAAAGGAGTGCATCCATGTTGGAACCACCATTACAATTCTGAACGCGTAACATACATTCTCGAACCACTCTAATAAAAAATGTACACTTTTACTTGTTTGGTCATCAATTGCAATAATATATATTATCAAGCATGATTATTATGATGATTTAACAAGATATTGGTGCATGGATTACTACCCTAAGATTGAATAATATTATTTCAATAAAGATGATGTTTTAACAATCCTATATCAGTTTATTTTTAGATTTTTTAGTAAAGCTTCGATCTTTTGATCCTCAGATAAGTTTTGGAATCCACTTTATAGATTTATTACAGATTACAGAATTCAACTTATCTTTATTTATAGAATGACTCAAATAAAAGCATAATTGGTTTTGTAATGAACCATTATACTATATTTTAAAGTGAATTTCCAACTGAATGAGCATACAGACTTAAAAAGGGAGTAGTATTTACCACCGAGCGGGAAGTGTAGAATTAGTGTGCCCTATATTCCATAGAACTATGTATCTAGCGTAGGTACAAATTCTTAGATTATTCCCACTTCTACGTGGATGACAGATTTGGCTTGTGATAGATCGCATGGACTAGATTATACTCCTTGGTAAGAGTATGACACCTCTCCCCAATGTGAGATTTCCTCCTTAGGAGGTCAAGACATTGAACTCCATGAAGCTCACATGGTTTATGTCAGTTAAGTGAACCTCCCTACTAGTAAAAGTAAATAAACAGTTTTGAGTAAATTTTCCTACAGCCTAACAGTAAAAAGTTTTCAGAATAGTTTTAAATTATTTCCCCACCAGTAGGGATTTTCAGATTTCATTTAGCCTATATGACTTGATAATAAAAACAGAATATAGATTTCTGAATTAAGTGTAATGGATCACAAGATTTAGATTACGTCTTTCATTACTGATGACTTGAATTTTAGATTTCAGATTATTCAAGCCTATGTGAGTTATTTATATTTAGCATGCTTGATATTTTCTATAAACTGTGATGATATTGTTTACTTATTTCATGCACCCCCATTTACTCAGTACATCATCAAAGTACGGATCCACATATACGTCTATGTGCTACATTGTCTCATAATGTCGGTTCAGGTGCTCAGTCTCAGCATCGTAAGTGATTCCTTCGAGCATCTCATCTACATCCCTATAGTTGGTGAATCCTCATATTTTGGGGACTTAGCTAGTCATATTTTCATTATTTATTTCAGTCAGTTAAGTCAGCTAGGGACTTTCCCAGTAACCCTCTAGATTTAGTTAGTAGAGGCTTGTCAAACTACTAGATTCAGTCTTAGACTCCAGTTGTCATATTCAGATCATTTAGTATTTTTTTATCAGATAGATCTGATTAGTAATTTCAGATATCCTTAAATTATTTAGATAATTTTCTGTATTTGTCGTTATTTTGTATTCATATTTTCCCTATTTGAGATTCAGAGTTAGTATAAAGCAGTCAGGGTTAGCCCAGGACTACTTGTAGTTTGGGGCACCGTGTGACGTTTCGAGAACTAGATTTTGGGGCATTACAAACTTGGTATCAGAGTCTAAGGTTTAGATAGTCCTAGGAAGTTAAACAATCCATATTACGTAGAATCTTGATCATCAGTGTGAAGCGCACCACATCTATGAGCAAGAGGCAATGGAGAATTTTAGGAAAATCCTCTATTTCTTTCATAATCCATCGTGCTTACAACTGTCTCTATCTACTATTAACTCATGCTCGCTTATGATAGAATATGCCTCCTCGCAGAGTTAATTCCCGTAGAAATGACAATCAGTCACCTCAGCCTATTGATCCTTTCAATGAAAATATGTCACATGCAGAGTTTCAAGATGCCTTTCAGGAGCTAGCCCAAGCTATGATAGCTAATGTTTAGGGTAACCGTCGGGATGCAGCCCCACCTCAGCAAGATGGTGACTTAGCCACAGACAGAATCAAAGATTGTATGCGAATGAATCCGTCGGAGTTCTTTGGGTCGAAGGAAGGTGAGGACCCATAGTTTTATCTTGATGAGGTAAAGAATATCACCCAAATTATGCATGTTTCTGAAGAAGAGAGTGTGGAGTTGGTATCTTATAGGCTGAAGGATGTTGCTTATGATTGGGTAGTGATGTGGAAGAAGAGTAGAGGGGAGAATTCAGCTCCCATGACTTGGCAAGTGTTTTAGGATGTGTTCTTAGAAAAAAAATTCCCACTTGAGATGAGGGAATCTAAGATATAGGAGTTCATGAATATGAGGCAAGTCTCCATGACAGTGAAGGAATATTTCCTCAAGTTCAACAAGTTGTCTAAGTATGCCCCTGATCAGATGGTTGACCCTAGGTCAAGCATGAGTAATTTGTGATCGGTGTGTCTGGGTTGGTAGTTATAGAGTGTAGGACTTCTATGATCAACAAATATATGGATCTTTCTAGATTGATGATGCATTCTCAGCAGATTGAGGCAGAGAAGATGAAAGAAAGAGAAAGAGTAAATAAAAGGGCTAGAATAGGGTTTTTTTATTATGATCAGAATAGGTCTAGGGGGAATCATTCGTAGTTTTTGAATCGGTCATCTATGCCCACACCTTCTTCAGCCAGTGCTCTCACACCCAAAAATAGATAAGAACAGTGGGGTAAGTTTTCTATGTCCAGATCTCAGAATAGTATGAGCGGCAGGACCAGCTATTCTTAGTGTGCTAAATGTGGTAAAAATTATCCTGGTGAGTGTTTAGCTAGACGAAGAGGTTTCTATGGTTGTGTCCATCCGAGTCATGGAATCAAATAGTACTTGTATGCTAAGAAGGGAAATAGGGATGTTCGTACTCAGACTCAGGTTACTAGTGCACCAGCTCTTTTAGGTCATCCAGTTCCTCCTTAGGGCACATCATCCAGTACTGGTGGCGGTCAACACTAAAATTGGTTTTATGCTTTACCATCCCATCAGGAGCAGGAAGATTTACCAGTTATTATTACTGGTATGCTTTGAGTTTTACATCTTGATGTTTATGTGTTGTTAGACCCTGGGTCGAGTTTATCTTATTTGACCCCGTTAGTTGCTGTGAATTTTGAGATAAGTTTTAAAAAGATCCCTGAGTCTTTCTTGTTTTCTACCTCAGTATATGAGTCAGTTGTTGCCAAATAAATTTACAAAAAGTGTCCTATCACTGTCCTCTATAAGGTCATGTTAGCAGACCTAATAGAATTAGATATGGTTGATTTTGATCTTATTATTGGTATGGACTAACTCCATTCTTGTAATGCCTCTATAGATTGTCGTACTCGAGGGGTGAAATTTCAGTTCCCAGATGAGCCAGTCTTTGAGTGGTCAGGTAATTCAGTATCTCCCAAGAGTCATTTCATATTTTATCTTAAGGACAGAAAGTTGATATCCAAAAATTGCATTTATCATCTAGTTCGAGTTAAAGACACTAAGTCTGAGACTCTAACTATTCAGTCAGTTAATGTAGTAAATGAGTTCCCTGATGTTTTCCCATAAGATCTCCCAGGAGTACCTCCCGATAGGGAAATAGAATTTGGTAGTGGCTTTCTCCCAGATACTCAGCCTATTTCTATTCCTCCATATCGTATGGCTCTTGAAGAACTTAAAGATTTGAAAGAGAAACTCAAAGATCTTCTAGTTAATGGTTTTATAAGTCCTAGTGTTTCTCCATGGGGTGATCCCGTCCTATTCGTGCAAAAGAAAGATGGTTCTATGCGAATGTGCATTGATTATCGTCAGTTAAATAAGGTCACAATCAAGAACAAATACCCTTTTCCTAGAATTGATGAACTGTTTTATCAATTGCAAGGTGCTAGTTATTTCTCAAAGATAGACCTTAGATCCGACTATCATCAGCTTAAGGTAAGGGAATATAAAATTCCAAAGACAACTTTCAGAATCCGTTATGGTCATTTTGAGTTTATAGTCATGTATTTTAGGCTAACCAATGCTCCAGTAGCTTTCATGGACCTCATGAATCGAGTGTTCAAACAATATCTGGACATGATTGTAATAGTATTCATAGATGATATCCTTGTGTCCTCTCGCAGTGAGGATGACTATGCAGATCATCTTAGAATTATCTTGTGAACTCTAAGAGATCACCAATTGTTCACCAAATTCAGCAAGTGTGAGTTTTGGCTAAGATCAGTAGCCTTTCTTTGTTATATTGTTTCCGCTGATGGAATTATAGTTGATCCCCAAAAGACAGAAGCCGTAAGAAATTGGCCTAGACCTCTCTCTCTGTCAGACTGTAATACCCGCGTCTTTTTCCTAGCTAGAAATCATCTCAAGAATGCTAGGACTTACTTTGAAATGCAAATCTGTTTTTGTACATACAGTATTTTTGAGATTTTCACTTTCTATCATGTGGAAAATTGAGTTGGCTTTCCAACGACACCAATTTCGTCCAAATTCGACATCAGACGAAGGAGTTATGGATGTTTTACTAGGAATGGTCAGAATCGCCCAGGTGCGACGATCCAGTTGGCAGACCATCAAATTAGTGACAGACCACCACTTGGACCGTAACTTCTAAGGCAGAAGGGTCCCATTCTAGTTAAGGCCTGATGACAAAGTTGACGGACCATCAACTTAGTGACTGACCACCACTTGGACCGTCAAAGCCATGCCAGTTAAGCCATGTTCTGGATAAGGACTGACGGACGAGTTGACGAACCGTCAAAGTTGTGATGTACCGTCAGCCAGGCCGTCAACCCTTATCCGGTGAAGCCCATTTCTGGTCCACGTCTAACGGGATAAATGACGGTCCACCAGGAGTCTGACGGACCGTCAGTCGGACCGTCACACTCCACGTTCAGCTTATTTCTAGGTCATTTTAATAGGGGTATTTTGGTCACTTATCACCCGCCTATATATACCCAGATAAGTACGAATTCAGCCATTTTGCTCACCTTTATTTCACAAACAACAACTAGGGTTTCTCCCTAAATTAAATCTTCAAGACCAAGACTCAATCTTCTTCAAGAATCAAAGGATTTCAAATCCTTCTAGTTCAAAAACATCAAGAACCTTGAGCCAGGTATGCGTTGTGTTCATCTATGGACCCCTTTCGTTCATAGAGTTCAAGAACCATGATTTTAAATGAGAAACTTTGATTTCCTTGTTGCTATGTGATATTGTTCATGTCAATGACCATTGTTTAAACTTCAGAATATTATTTTAAGATGATTTCCATGAAGTATGCATGTTGTGGTTAAAACCCATGAAATTGGGTGGTTCAAGATGATTAATATTTGATGATAAAACCTATGCCCAAGATGTGCATGCAAGGTGTTTGTTAAAATGCCTAGGATACTAGAAGTTCATATTTACATGATTCTATGATATCTAAATGACAAGTCCATATTAGCTATACACTCAATATGAATTCCATGTTATTTATGTGTTGCTATTGTTGTGGTGTGAAGCATGTGTGATAATGGAATTATAGAACATGTACACAAAATGTATCCATGCTTTCCCTACCATGTTTGAGATGTTGAATAGACTCATGAAGTACACTATTCCTTACTTATGATATTATGAATTGTGGACTCAAATCTTGTGATCAAGTCATGTCATGTGTGTCAGTTTCCTTCTATCGAGTCCTGGGGGTATTCGTACCCAAAACTATTGTTGTGTGCCTAGAGCCATGTCATGTTGTCACGATATCTTCAGTCAAGCCACGTTCCATAGAATTCAGTCAGTCATATGACTCAGGAAACCTCAGAAACCTCATGATCTCAGTCAGTTATCAGTATTATTCTGTCAGTCAACGGAAATTCAGTAAACCCAGTTCATGTATAGTCAGTTAAACCATGTTCAGTCTCTTCAGATGGGAGTAGGAGTTAGCACCGAGCGAACCCAAGGATGGGAACTCACCTATTTTAGATGAAGGTGTGATTATTAGAAGCAATCCTTGCATTCCAGAACTATGTAGCCAGCATAGGTTGAGATATCAACACTGCTAGCTTGAGGGTTGATGGGGAGGACATCCACCGTTCTCTTTTGGGGACACTGCCAGATTTGAGGGTCACTCATAGCATGTCTTTACCCGAGGCACGGTATTAACACCCTTCCAATCAGGGCAGCGATTGGGCCCCAGTTCATCTACTTTAGCATACATGGGGCATGTCGGTTAAACAACTACCTCCCATAGTTTTAGACTCAGTCTCAGTAAAAGAACTCAGACAGTTCTTCAGATATTCGTATACCAGGACTGTTAGATACAGTCAAATCAACAGTCAAATCTCATTTATAGTACAGAACTCAGATAGTTCCATCAGATTCAGGACTGTCAAATACAGTCCCTCATGCTATCAGAACTACATTTTTTTAGCCATGTATTAGCGTACAGATTTAGCTATCACGTACTCACGATCTCAGTTACTATGTATGTATGTTTGCACTCTTACGTTCATATCAGTCAGTCATTTAGCATTATTCATGCATGTAAACCCTTCGCATTAGCCTACCTCACTCGTATACTCAGTACTCCAGTTGTACTGACGCATTTGCACTATGGTTCTTTCTTTTCATGTTACACCATAGGTTCAGAGACATGAGTTCCAGACCAGTAGTAGCAGTCGCATTCAGCACACAGAGTTGCAGTGAGTCCTCTTCATTCGAGGATGATATTACTTGATTTATTCATTTATTAATTCAGTTAGTTTTTAGTTTACGGAGTTAGTTGGAGACATATTCCTTCAACTCCTTATTCAGACAGTACTTAGAGGTTTTCAGATTCAGTTGTTTTGGGTATTTGCTACCCACATGGATGTCATGTTTTGACAGTTTCTTTATTCAGTTGAACCTTATGGCCTATTATTTATTTTTTCTGTATTTTACAAGTATATTATGCAGTGTATAGATACAGATATCAGTCATGTGTTAGCTTTTGGTGCTTCGGGGTCATAAGCACCGTGTAGCATTCCGGTTCAAAAAATCGGGGTGTTACACAGACATTAGGAGTTTCTTGGGTCTAGCTAGTTATTATAGATGTTTTGTTGAAGGTTTCTCATCTATTGTGTCTCCTATGTCTAGATTAACCCAAAAGAAAGTTAAGTTCCTATGGTAATATTCCTGCGAGAAGAGTTTTCAGGAGTTGAAGAATCGACTCACTTTAGCTTCAGTCTTAGTGTTACCTGATGGTACAGATGATTTTATGGTGTATTGTGATGCCTCTAGAGTTTGTTTGGGTTGTGTGTTGATGCAGAGTGGTAAGGTCATAGCCTATGCCTCTAGACAGTTGAAGCCTCATGAAAATAATTACCCAACCCATGATCTGGAATTAGTTGTCATGGTGTTTGCATTGAAAATCTAAAGACACTACCTATATGGTGTTCACGTTGATGTATTCACGGACCACAAAAGCTTACAATATTTTTTTACTCAAAGAGAGCTGAATCTCCGTCAGAGAAGGTGGTTAGAGTTGTTGAAGGATTATGACGTGAGTGTGTTGTACTATCTGGGCAAGGCCAATGTAATGGCAGATGCTCTTAGTAGATTGTCTAGGGGCAGTGTTGCTCATGTGGAGAAAGATAAGAAAGGGTTAGCTCGAGAAGTTCATTGTTTGGAAAGATTAGGTGTTAGGTTAGTTGATTCAACTGAAGGTAATGTTTGGGTTCAGAGTAGTTTTGAATCTTCTCTAGTTTCGGAAGTGAAAGAGAAGAAAGATATGGATCCTAGTTTGGTCAAACTGAAGGAGTCAGTTGAAGACCAAGAGGTAAAGGTTTTCTCCCAAGGGGGAGATGGTGTGTTGAGATACCAAAGTAGATTGTGTGTTCCTCGTATTGATGATTTGAGATAGCGGATTATGTCTAAAGCGCATAGCGCGCGATATTCTATTCATCCTGGTGCCACCAAGATGTACCACGATTTGTGGGAAATCTATTGATAGAGTGGTATGAAGAAGGATATAGCATAGTTTGTAGCAAAGTGTAAAACTTGTCAATAGGTTAAGGTAGAGCACCAAATACCTGGTGGTTCATTGTAAGAGTTTAGTATCCCTACTTGGAAATGGGAAGAGGTGAATATGGATTTTGTGACTGGTTTACCCTGATCGCGCCGTTATCATGATTCAGTTTGGTTTATTATGGACAGATTGACTAAGTCAGCGCATTTCTTGTTAGTTCATACATCCTATACAGCTGAGGATTATGCTAAGCTGTACATCAGAGAGTTAGTTAGACTGCATGGAGTTCCCTTGTCTATTATTTTTTATAGGGGTACTCAATTTACATCTCAGTTTTGGAGAGCCTTTCAGAAATGTCTTAGTACCCAGATCCATTTTAGTTTAAATTTCCACCCTCAGACAGATGGTCAAGAAAAGAGGATCATCCAAACTCTAAAAGATATGTTGAGGGCATGTGCTCTTGATTTCAAGGGTAGTTGGAATGAGCATTTTCCATTGATTGAGTTTGCTTATAATAACAGTTACCATTCTAGCATCCAGATGGCCCCGTTTGAGGCTCTTTATGGTAGGAGATATAGATCACCCATAAGTTGGTTTACTGTGGGTGAAGCCATCTTTTTTAGGCCTGAGGCAGTGTTTGAAGCTATGGAGAAAGTTAAGTTGATTAGAGAAAGGTTGAGAACAGCCTAGAGTCATCAAAAATCATATGCAGATGTGAGAAGAAGGGACCTTAAGTTTGAGGTTGATGATTTGGTGGATCTAAAGATTTCACCCATGAAAGGGGTTAAGAGATTTTTCAAAAAGGGGAAGCTTAGTCCCCGGTATATTGGCCCTTATAGAATTTTGAGTCATTTTAGGAAAGTAGCTTATGATCTCGAGTTTTCCGTAGACTTGTCATCCATTCATCCTGTATCTCATGTCTCTATTCTTAAGAAGTACATAGGTGACTCCACCGTTGTAGTTCCTTTAGAAAGATCAGATATTCAGAATAGCCTTTCCTACGAAGAGATTCTAGTTGAGATTTTAGATCATCAAATCTGTAGCTAGAGAAACAAAGAAGTTCCCTTGGTCAAAGTTCTCTGGCAAAATCAATCAGTTGAGAGCGCTACATGGGAAGTCGAAGTAGATATGCAAGCCAAGTATCCTCACCTCTTCTCCACAAACTCAGATTTTTCCAAAGGTAATACTCTTCCTTAATTCAGTTCTTTTCTAATCAAATATTCAGCTATATAGTTTTCCTCATTGTAAGTTCATACACTCACAGAATTACTCAAGAGCTCAAAATGATTTAGATTCAGTTATTCAGTTCATCTCAGTGGTTCATGCTATAATATATTCCCATATTTCTTAGCAATTTTCAGCTTAACTAGCCACATTCGAGGATGAATGTTTCCAAGGGGGAGATATTATAATACCCTAAATTTTTTCTAGCTTAAACTCGTCCCAAAAATGTTAGGGATTAGCTTCTACAATGAATGATGTTTATTTCGTGTGGAATTCCTTAGATTTAGAGTTTCCATGGTGTAGGAAATTGAATTAGCTTTCCAACGATATAAAATTCTCCAAAATTCAATAATCGGGTAAGAAGTTATGGCTATTTTAAGTTCCAATCATAAAACACCATCATTTCAGTGATTAACGCATCGTGGAGAAGGTTTAAATGACATTTGTCAAAATCCAGTGGACCTCCGCGATATTGGCGTGTTGCGGAGATGTCCAAATTCCCATTTGTCAATTTCCAGAGGTCTAGCGCGATAATGGCGCATCGCGCCATGTGCCAAAATGGCATTTCAAAGGGGCACCGCGATGGCTCCACATCACGGAGTCTGCCCAGTTCCCATTCGTCCAAATTCCAGTGAGCCACCGCAATAGTGCGCGTCGTGGTGGCCACCCATTTCAAAAAATATGTCATTTTTCAGTTTCGTTTGGGAGTTTAAAGAGGGCATTTTGGTCATTCCCCCAGCCCCTAGTCCATCTCAAACAACGAATTTAACCTCTCTAAATCACTTTACACTCACTTTTCACCAAATCTCTCTCAGGCAAAACCCTAGATCATCAAGCTTTCTCCCCAAGCAACTCAAATTCCTCCATTAATCTTCCAAGATAATTCAAGATTAAGGATCCCCAATACAAGAACACCAAGACTTCATCTCTAACGCATCAATAAAGATCCAAGATTCAAGTATTAGCAACTAGATCTTCAATTAAGGAATGTGGGGTTATGAACAAGGACAATCCTTTCATCCTTGTGCCCAAAAATTAATTTTAAATTCAAATTTCCTGAATTTTATATGATTTTCCATGAAATTCAAGTTAGGGTTTATACCCATTATTGCTATTTACAAGCTTAGGATATTTCCAATGATTTAGAAATTGAATTCCATGATTATGATCATGTTTTCATGCTTATTACTGAAATTTCCAGATTTTGAGATATTTTATCAATATTTATATTACCAAGCGTGATTATTATGATGATTTAACATGATATTGATGCATGGATTACTACCCTAATATTGAATACTATTATTTCAAGAAAGATGATGGTTTAAGCATCCAATGATCAGTTTATTTTTAGATTTTTTGGTAAAGCTTCGATCTTTTGATCCTCAGATAAGTTTTGGAATCCACTTTATAGATTTATTACAGAATTCAGCTTAGCTTTATTTATAGAATGACTCAGATAAAAGCATAATTGGTTTCGTAATGAACCATTATTCTAGATTTTAAAGTGGATTTCCAACAGAATGAGCATACAGATTTAAAAAGGGAGTAGTATTTAGCACCGAGCGGGAAGTGTGGGATTAGTATGCCCTATCTTCCATAGAACTACGTAGCCAACGTAGGTACAGATTCTCAGATTATTCCTACTTCTATGTGGATGATAGATTTAGCTTGTGATCGATCGCATGGACTAGGTTATACTCCCTGGCAAGAGTATGATACCTCTCCCCAACGTGAGATTTCCTCCTTAGGAGGTCAAGACGTTGGACTCCATGTAACTCACATGGTTTATGTCGGTTAAGAAAATCGCCCTTCTAGTAAAAGTAAATAAACAGTTTTGAGTAAATTTCCCTACAGCCTAACAGTAAAAGTTTTCAGAATAGTTTTAAAGTATTTCTCCACCAGTAAGGATTTTCAGATTTCATTTAGCCGATATGACTTGAGAATAAGAACAGAATACATATTTCAGAACTAAGTGTAATGGCTCACAAGGTTTAGATTACATGTTTCATTACTCATGATTTGACTTTCAAATTTCAGATTACTCAAGCCTATGTGATTCATTTATATTTAGCATGCATGATATTTTCTATAAACTGTGATGATATTATTTACTGATTGCATGCACCCCTATATACTCAGTACATCATCAAAGTATTAATCCACATATATGTCTATGTGCTACATTATCTCATAATGTAGGTTCAAGTGCTCAGTCACAGCAGCGTGAGTGATTCCTTTGAGCATCTCATCTACATCCCTGTAATTGGTGAGTCCTCATATTTTAGGGACTTAGCAAGTCATATTTTCATTATTTATTTCAGTCAGTTGAGTCAACTGGGGCATATCCTAGTGACCCTCTAGATTCAGTTAGTAGAGGCTTGTCGGACTACTAGATTCAATCTTAGACTCCAGTTGTTGTGTTCAGATCTTTCAGCATTTGTTTTTATCAGATTGATGTGATTAGTAATTTTAGATATCCTCAAATTATTCTAATAGTTTTCCGTATTTGTCATTATTTTGTATTCATATTTTCCCTATTTAGGATTCAGAGATATAGAAAGCAGTCAGGGTTAGACCAGGACTACTTGTAGTTTGGGGAACCATGTGACATTTTGTGAACTAGATTTTGGGGCGTAACAAAAATTTTGGCTCTAACATAAATATCATTGAAGGGGACATTAACATTATTCAAGAAATGGGCATTTATGAGGCGGTGTCTTTCCTTATAGGCAAGGGTTTTCTCCAGGATTTGGTAACATTTTTCTCCTGCTGAATGTGTTAACTATAATATATTTTACAAGATTTTTGAATGAACGACCACAGTTTCCTTCACAACTTTCTATAAATATTTTTGTATCGATTCTAATACATGATACATAATTCAATACTAATGAATATCCTTGAATTACCATCTCCACCGATGAGGGTCGGTTCGAGTTTAGAGGTACAAGATGGGTGGAGTAGATGGATATTGATCCCGTCGATAACCGGTCACTAAAAAATAGATGGACCGGGAGAGATACTATTTGAGATGGATTTGGATTCATGGTTGATTTAAAGAGAGAAGTTGAGCTTAAAGTTGGTCAATATTGAGTGCGAAGGGGACGTCTGAGCATAATTATCTAGAGGAGATAGTTCATTTATGGTGAAGTTAATGTGGGGTTAATTCCTTATATTAATAGAGATTCTAAAGTTGGATGAAGGAGGTGGAGATACAAGGACAAATATTTTTTTGTAATTATTGTAAAATATGATTATAAAAACATGGAAATTTTATTACTCTTTTTATTTCATGTTAGAGTTGGTCGATATTGAAAGTGAAGGGGATGTCTTGGCACAATTATTTAGAGGAGATAGTAAATTTATGGTGAAGTTAAGGGAGGGTTAATCCCGTATTTATTATAGATTCTAAAGTTGGATGTAGAAGGTGAAGATACAATGACAAATATCTTTTTTTAATTATTGCAAAATATTATTATGAAAAAATTAAAAATTTTATTACTTCATATGTTTCATACTAAATATAGTTGTTTCAATTTACTTATCTAATTTACAAAATCAACAAAACTCTATTACTATTAAGTACCTACATAAAATCAAGTATTTCTAAGAACCTTTTATTTACCTAAACACGAAAAAAGAGTTAAAATGTCATTTTGACTTTAAAACACTAAAAATAAGTCAATTCAAAACTGACTTTATAATTTTCTAACATATCATACACATTTTAATTATGCGAATTTGTAAATTGCAAATTAAACACCACATTAATATTCTAAATAAATAACTTACCTCCTAATCAGTTACCAAGTAATATTTTTAAGCTTGATTTAATGCATGTATAACTCATCACCAAAGCAGCTAACAAACGACTCCTAAATTTATAATAAATATTTCAAAATGCTAACATTTTATATTTTCACTTAAAGTACTAAATTTATTAAAATATCAGTTATTAGGTGTATTGTGTACCTCAGATGAACTTTTTTTTTCGCTCACAATTCATTAATTTTAAATTTCAACAAAATAATCAAGTGAAAGGAGTCCATTGAAAAACTGAGTTTAAAAAAAAAATCATTTAGAAAATGAATCAATTATAAGAAAAGTGTCATGTGATTAATTAATCAAGTAAGATTATTAAATTTTTTAAGTTGGGACAAACATGTTATTAATGTCATTACGTGGCATGCATGCACGTCGGAAGTACTGTTACTATTCCCAACAGGTAGATACAGTCTAGTAAAAATTAATTATACACTTTTACTTGTTTGATCATCAATTATAATATTATATATTTTATTCTTTTTGTGTTCGACATATATGTACAATGCTGACATACACGTGCAATGCTGACATACCAAATTAGAGTGTGTGTGTGTGTATTTATACATATATATAGAGAGAGATATACATATACATATATATATATATACATATACATATACATATACATATACATATACATATACATATACATATACATATACATATACATATACATATACATATACATATACATACACATATCTATACATATACATATGCATATACATATACATATACATATACATATGCATATACATATACATATGCATATGCATATACATATACATATGCATATGCATATACATATACATATACATATACATATACATATACATATACATATACATATACATATACATATACATATACATATACATATACATATACATATATATATACATATATAGATATATACACATATACATACATATATATATATATATATATATATATATATATACATATATAGATATATATATATATATATATATATATATAGTGTCCAAAATGGATATGTGGTCCAGTAGTATAAATAGTGGGAGATACATTGTACAAAAGCCGTGTTCTTTATTTTGATCTTCACAAATAAATAATCTCTCTCTCTCCTTATAATGTCGGCGCAACCCTAATACAATTTCTACTCCAACTTAATTTTTTGTTGTTAACAAATTCTATGGATTTAATTGAATCATTGCTTTTGGCTTGAAGTATTTATATCACATTTCATTTAACAAGAAGGATCAAAATATCTTTAAGAAGACGGTAAGATCCCAAATTCAAAATCATTTTATTTTTCAGTAATATTTAATGCTCTTCCAACCATTCTGAAACTACTTTACCCCAAAATATGTTTCGTACAGCCAACATTAAGACATTAAAAAGGTTATATCTTCATAAAGAGGTGTTTCATTTAATGGGTTGTCATATACAGCTTGTAATACTGACTATTAATGTTAGTGACTCAATGAGATTAGACAAATGTTGTGCATCCCAAAATCTCTAATTTGATTTCTAACTAAAAAGGCTGGTCATATGAGCATTTTGTTCAATGATAGATGTTTCTATCATAATTATCTTTTTTTCATGTAATTTAGGTTCGTTGTTGTTACTTTGAATTTAAAACTTATGTCAACTTATACAACTTGGGAATATGGGACCAAGGCCGTGAAAATACATTGGATGGAAATACTGATTTCTAAGTTTTAAAAAGAAATAGAATCGTACTATCTTACTATTAGTTGAAGGCTTTTACAGATGAAAAATTTAGCACCTTTACTTCAATTAATATGATCAAAATCCTATAATGTTATCCCTCTGTTCATTCTCTATAAGAATTTTTGGTGTCATTTGTAGTGAAGTTAATGGGGTTTAGTCCCTTATTTATTGGACGTTCTAAAGTTGGATGTAGGACGTGGAGATAGAAGGATAAATATCATTTTGTTGTTATTGCAATATAATATTATGCAAAAATTGAAAATTTTAGTACTTCCTCTATTTCATATTACCTATCTTCCATACTAAATATAATTGTCAATTTACTAATTCAATTTGTGAAATCAACACAACTTTATCATAATTATATTCATTTGATTGAGAAAAAGTTATTTTGAGATAAATTATCCGAGGATACGATATTTCAAGATACGTTATCCCACTCATTCCATCACTATGTCATAAATGATGGTATGAATTAATAATCTCAGGACTAACTAATATCTCCAATCAAACACAAGATAAAATAATCTAAAATATTATCTCGAGATTATTATACTGTATACCTTTTTATTGACACGGGATTTTTTAACTATTTTTTGTTTAGCAAGTGAATCAATTATAATAAGATTGTCATGTTATTATTTAATCAAGTAAGATTATAAAATTTTTTAAGTTGGATCAAACAAGCGATTAAATTCTTATGAAAAAATATCAGTTACACTCACACGTGGCATGCATGCACGTTGGAAGCACCATTACTATTCACAACACTAACGTACCTCCTCTATCCCCTCTAATAAAAAATAATGTATAATTTTACTTTATCGGTCGTCAATTGCAATATTATATATTTTATTCTTTTTGTGTACGATAAACATGTGCAATCTTGAGCTACTCCTGCAATGCACGTATACTAAACTAGATGTTATATATATGTGTGTGTGCGTATTTATATATATATATATATATAGCATTACTTTGAATTCAAATATTGTGTCAAGGTTTTTGTACACTTCCATGGACCTCCTCATCCCCTCCGAGGCTAGGTGATCTAATAAAATGGGGTTGTGCAAGTCTAACATCATTTTTTGATTGTCCATGAGGACATTCAGTACTGGTGATTATCCTCGCATTGCATCTCCTAAATTAATTGATCACACTATCAATTAATCAAGTAAGATTATTGAAATTTTTAAGTTGGGCCAAACAAGCTATTAACTTCATATGAAAAATAACTCAGTTACATTTACACGTCGAGTGCATCCACGTTGGAACCACCATTACAATTCTAAAATTGTAACTTACATTGTCGATCCATTCTAATAAAAAATAAATGTACACTTTTACTTGTTCGGTCATTAATTGCAATACTATATATTTTCTTTTGGTATGTGACATACGTGTGCTACGTCGGACAGACACGTGCAATGCACGTATACTGAGCAAGTTTTTTTTGTGTTTGTGTGGATATACATATATTATTAATTATATTGAAGAGTGAGTTAAAAGAACGACCAAGTCCAAATAAGTAAATATACTCAATATTCAAGGATAAAATGGAAAGATACCTTGTTAGCAAACCACGAACTCGTGTTTCCTTTTTATTCCAGATCTATCCTTTCTCCCACTTTCCTCTCACAATCTTACAACTTTCTTTTCTTTTTCCTCAAGCCTTTGATATTTAAGAAGAGTATTTATTTTTATTATTGAAGAATTATCAGGCCAGGAATATGACATAGAAAACGGTGATATGCCATAATCTTTTAGCAAAAGGAAAAGATGAAGAATCAACAGTAAAGACCTCATGCCAAGGACCTATGAAACCAATTACAGAAATATGTATCCAATATAAAAGCTCAATCGGATAACAACAACATTTCTCATAATCATTAACGGTAATAACTAAGTAGCACCCAAAGTTCACACTAAAACTTGACACTAATCTACAATTCCTTTAAATACAGAGACAAAATGGTTCAAAGAAGAGCGATTAAATTTGAAAGAAGGAGGACAATTTTGGATCTGACATAAATATCATTGAAGGGGACATTAACATTATTTAAGAAATGGGCATTTATGACCATGAGTGGGTGGTGGCTTTCCTTATAGGCGAGGGTTTTCTCCAGGAAATTTTAAAAACGTGGAAATTTTATTACTCTTTTTATTTCATGTTAGAGTTGGTCGATATTGAAAGTGAAGGGGATGTCTTGGCATAATTATCTAGAGGAGATAGTTCATTTATGGTGAAGTAAAGGAAGGGTTAATCCCTTATTTATTAGAGATTCTAAAGTTGGATGTGGAAGGTGAAGATAGAATGACAAATATCTTTTTTAATTATTGCAAAATATTATTATGAAAAAATTAGAAATTTTTTTACTTCATAATAAATATAGTTGTTTCAATTTACTTATCTAATTTATAAAACCAACAAAACTCTATTACGATTAAGTACCTACATAAAATCAAATATTTCTAAGCACCTTTTTATTTACCTAAACACAAAAAAAGTGTTAAAATGTCATTTTGACTTTAAAACACTTAAAATAAGTCTATTCAAAACTGACTTTAGAATTTTCTCACATATCATACATATTTTAATTATGCGAATTTGTAAATTGCAAACTAAACACTACATTTATATTCCAAATAAATAACTTACCTCCTAGTCAGTTACCAAGTAATATTTTTTAAGCTTTATTTAATGCATGTATAACTCATCACCAAAGCAGCTAACAAACGACTCCTAAATTTATAATAAATATTTGAAAATGCTAACATTTTATATTTTCACTTAAAGTACTAAATTTATTAAAATATCAGTTATTATGTGGATTGTGTACCTCAAATGAACTTTTGTTTTCGCTCACAATTCATTAATTTTAGATTTCAATAAAATAATCAGGTGAATAATTTTAGATTTCAATAAAATAATCAGGTGAAAGGCTGAGTTTTTTTTTTTTAATTTTTCATTTAGTAAATGAATCAATTATAAGAAAAGTGTCATGTGATTAATTAATTAAGTAAGATTATTAAATTTTTTAAGTTGGGTGAAACATGTTATTAAATTCATATGAAAAATAATTCATTTACATTTGTACATGGCATGCATGCACGTCGGAAGCACCGTTACTATTCCTAATAGGTAGCATACCTCCCCGATACCGTCTAGTTAAAATTAGTTGTACACTTTTACTTGTTCGGTCATCAATTGCAATATTATACATTTTATTCCTGGCTGAATACATATGAAGGAATCTCAACTATTCAACTTTTTCCATATAGGCACCTCAATTAGGCTATGTACCTATTGAACCCTTTATTCCATCACAAAACGTTTCAATTAAGCACAATTTACTGTTGTGGAAAAAAATGTAAAATGTGTGTAATACACATGTTAATGATGTGGCAAAGTGAAAAATTAAATAATGACACATGGCATTTTAACTTAAAATAATCATAAAAATTATTTTCTAATATAATTAAATCTAATTTAAAAAAAAATTATTAACAACCCCCCCCCCACACACACACACACTGCAGCCGCCTACCCAATCCTCCCTCCCCCCCCCTCTCTTCCCTTACAAACACCCATTTCTCCATCTTTGAGCACACAAAAGTAAAAAAAAATGATATCTTCTTCTTCTTCACCTATCTCTAAAAAAAAATTCTTTTTTTCCACCATTGAAGCACTTTTTTCACTTAGTGATGAACAACTATCATTGATGAACAACATTCGAGCAACAATCAACATTAAATTTCAAATCAATCACACTTATTTCATCTTCGAATTTAGAAAACACTGATGAACAGCATTCGAGCAACAATCAACATTAAATTAGTGACTTCAATGTCACTAATTGATGGCCATGATAAAAAAAAGCACCAATTGATGAACAAAATCTAATTAATAGCATATGTTTTCTAACTTTTCACACCCATTTTATCATTAATTTAATGTCTAGAATACAAATTTGTAATTTCTAATAGGGAGAAAGATGAAAAAGGAAAATGAAGAAGAAGAACAGTAGAGCAGTTCTTAGAAAAAGGGGAGAAATTGTTTTTAAAAAATAAAAATCATGAGAAAGGAGAAAATTAAAAAAGATAAAGAAATTTTTTTAACAAAAAGCTAAAATTTAATGTTTCACGCTCCTAAATTGAGTGTAGTGCACGCACTATGCCACATCAGCGCCTTGTCAGCAATTGTGCTTAATTGAAACATTTTTTGAAGGAGTAAAGGGTTCAATTGGTACATGACCTAATTAAGGTGCCTATACAAAAAAAGTCGAATAGTTAAGGGGCCTGTATATGTATTTTGTCTTTATTCTTTTTGTGTTCGACATATATGTGCAATGCTGACATACACGTGCAATGCACGTATACCGAATTAGTTAGTGTGTGTGTGTATATACATACATACATACATATATATATATATATATTGTATCCAAAATGTATATGTGGCCAAGTTGTATAAATAATGGGAGATACATTGCACGTTCTTGTAACGCCCTAAAATCTTGTCCCGGAGCGTCACACGGTGCTTAAGGCTACAAGTAGCCCCAAGCTAACCCTTTGACCCTGCTACTTAGTATAAAGCTTACTTAAAGATAATGAGAGAAAAATAAGGAATCATGTCATATCATGTCTAACCGAAATCTGAATGAGTACTGTAAAAGTAACAAAATACTGCAAATCTAAATATACTAACCATCTAGTCTGGCAAACCCTCTACTACTCAATAAATTAGAGAGCCATTGGGATATATCCCCAACTAAATCGAACTGAACTAAAAGCAGTAGAACAGCTACTAAAAATACTGAAGTGTCTGGAGATAGGTCCTCGAACCATGAGGACTCACCACAGTGGAGGTGTAGATAAAGGTACTTGGGATCACTGACGTTGCTGAGACTAAGCACCTGAACCTAAATTATGAGATAATGTATCACACAAACGTATATGTGGATCAACGTTTGGGAATGTACTGAGTATATGGGGGTGTATACAACTAAATATCAATACAATAAATCTTTATGGAAAACATACATGGTTTGTAGATGACTCACATATCTTGAATAAAACTCTCATAAATCATGAATAATAAAACAGGTAGTATAATTCACGTGAGCCATTACACTTTATTCTAAATTTGTATTCTTTCTTTGATCTCAAGCTTGTAAACTAGTTGAACTCTTAAAATAACAAATTTTAGAACATGCACTTTAGTCTTTTGAAAACAAAGAACTTCTTGGAAACTCAAGGACTTAAAACCTTAATAACTTTAAGACTTGAGACTCGACATAAACCATATGAGCTACATGGAGTCCAATGTCTTGCCCACGTTGGGGAGAGTTGTTCTATCCTTGCCATCGGAGTAGAACCTTTACTTTTAGTGATCACTAGCTTAACCCACTTGGGGTAAATCAAATCCTACGGTGGCTCGTAGTTCTGGGGCATGAGACCTCAGAATGAAGTCCAACTCGGTGCTAAGTACTACTCCCATACTAGGCTCAGAACTTTTAGGAGAATCCACCTTATACAATTCAACATTATGAAATGGGTGCCAATATGCTTCCGTTTAACTTAAATCACAATATGTGGATTCCTTTCTTAACTGTAACACCCCATATTCAAGTACATGTATTGGCATATTCAATTACGTGTATTGGTCTTATTTATATGGAATTAATTTTTTTATTTTATTTATACCGGAATTTGCCCGTCGATGGTTCCATGCGAAGGTTATTGAATAAGCTTTCCAACGATATAAAGATTTCCAAAAACGGATAGGTTTCGGATATAATCGAGCACGTTCGAAACTATAAAACAGTGGCCGGGATATTTGGGAATAGTAAATGTGCAGGAAAATTTCCTGCACACAAACTACTGAGGCTAGCCAAATTTTTGGGTCAACTTCGAATAATCATAACTCCCTTAATATAATGAACTGGGAGATCTGAGACCTATGAAAAGAAAGATCTTTGAGTCTTATTTCCAATGCAATTGGTTTCATCCAAATCCAACGTCTGAGTAAGGAGTTATACTCGTTTTACTTCAGCCTATCAAAATAGATTTTTAGGGTCAACTTCAAACGACCATAACTCCTTGTACAGGACGAACTGGGTGGCCTACTCTATATGAAATGAAATCCCTTTGAGTTATCTTTCCAACGATACCAATTTCACCCAAATACAATATCTGAGAAAAGAGTTATGGTTGATCTACTTTAGCTTATCAAAACAGTCCACCAAAGGACAGATTTGACATTATTTAAATTTTAAAGGCATTTTGGTCATTCCCTATTATATTATGGACGGGAATATGTGTATATATACATGTATATGAGTTCAAAAACTCATTTTCATCATCAATCATTGAGAAAGAACAAACCCTAGCCAAATTTGACCTTTAAATTACTTTTGATTCAACCGTAGAAATTCCAAAGTAATCAGATAACTGCGTTTGTCATCTCGAGAGCTTCTAACGGCACCTATTATTTGTGCAAACAGGATTGCATAATCAAGAGGTGAATTCTAAGGTATGAATATTGTTTGCCTTTGTTCTCTTCCATATGTATATGTGTGATAGAGGATTATATGTATTGGTTGTTATTGAAAGGTGATGAAAATAGGGTTATGGACTATTTTGCATGGTTTGGTTGTATTGAATTGTGGAAGGTGGATATGGTAATTGAGTTATGGAAGGTGGATATGGTGATATACTATTGAATTGATGATTATTTATGTCTATGGCTCAATTTGGTTTAATGGATTGGTTGTAAGGATAAATGAATCCAAACTTGATATTGGAGGATGTTGTATGAATATGCATGGCATGTGAATGTAATTGGAGTATAAGAGGGTTAAAGTGACACCCTTTATGGTGTAATTAAGGCTTACTGCTTAACCACTAGTTTGGTGAATTCAAATAATTAAATTGTGACGTTTGGTCGCTAATACTAGATTGCTATATATGTTCATTGTAGATAAGTAATCCGAAAAGAAGAGAATTCCATTTGGGACTAGTATTGAAGGTTGACAGTCAGGTATGTAAAGCATACTGTATACCATATCTTTGGCATGAAAGTTAACAATTGTTCTATTAAGAAAGTTTCCAAAGTTATTCAATAACATGTGATCCATAATGGTTTTGTATGATGTCCTATGTTACCAATGAACTTGTTTCCACCCTACAAGATGTCAAGACATTCCAATACTTACTTGTTTTCCAAATCTTACATGTTTATTGCACTAATGTATGTCAGAAGGTATCCGGTTACTCAAACAAGATCCATGTGCTATTAATGACTCCAAAACGTTTCATTGATATACCAATAAGTTCCTACTTCATTTTTATGGCATTGATGACTCCAAAACACTTCATTGATGTGCCAATAAGTTCTTACTTCATTGTTATTGCATTGATGGTCTATTTATATGTCTCTTATTAATGTATCATTGTTTCAAAGTATCAAAAATGCGGTGACAACCGAAATAACAATCTCAAATATTAATTGAACTAAGTGATGGAAGTTCTCTCTTATTGGGTGGTATCCCAGGGGCATAAGCCTATCATGGGTCGATCCCTATTTATGTATTTATGGGTGGTATCCCAGGGGCATAAGCCTATCATGGGTCGATCCCAGTTGATATGTACTGGAGGCAGCCTAATGGTTACAGTACAGTACAGTAATGATTACAAAGATGATAATAACGAAGGTAAAGTGATTGAATAAATACAATGTACAGGTTGTCACAAGTTCTAGTAAGTGTGGTCCACTCCTATTACGATTTATTCACTTGTTTCTGATTTCTATTGAGCTCCTATATCATATGTGATTATCTACAGCTTTACATACTCAGTACATATTTCGTACTGACGTCCCCCACGGGGGACCTGCATTTCATGTTGCAGGCACAGGTACCTCAGCTCATACACCGCACAAGTAGGAGCCAGGATATCCAGCTGCTTTTGGTGAGCTCCAGTTTGCTTCGGGGCTTTCCGTGTCATATCCAGTCACTTTTGGTATTGTATAGAAGTTAGTTATATGGCGGGGTGTGTCCCGACCTTAGTTAAACTCTGTGTATTGTTTAGCGGCTTTGTAGACCTAATGTACTGTCAAGGTGGTGTTTTGTTAGTAGACGTGATGGCTCCAACGGTCAAGTATTGTATATACATATATATGTGTGCTCGAGCTTATACAGGTGATTATTTCCTTTTATATGTGACATGATGTTGTCCGAATTTTGGGTTGTCATAGAGGTATGCATGGGAAGTATAAGGTTATGAGCTGGTTCTCCCGGGACTCCTCGGTTACGGGTGCCAGTCCGCCCCAATAGGATTTGAGGCGTGACATTAACTTAGGATCAAAATCAACTCTTTTCTTTAAACTTTGGTAGACTATCTTTAACAAGCATTGAAACTTCAGTGATATGGAGATATCAATACCATTCTTGAAATACTATAGAATATATCAAAATTCATTCTTGGACCTTAGAACATGTATACATATTCAAGAAATCTCAATTGAAAATAGAGGGTAAATCATGACTTCAACCTTAAGAGTATTCCAAACATCAATCATGGAAGAAATATGCAATTCATAAGATTAATTCTCAATTCAAATCATATAATAGGTGTAGTATAATATAATTCAAGACTTGAACAAATCCATAATCTTATATACTTGAAATATAGCAATTTAGGTATAATTCATCTTCAAACATTAAAATCTTTGAAGAAAAACCAAAACTTTGGGCACAAGAATGGAAGAAATGTTCTTGTTCAAACCCCACATACTTTTAATTAGGAGCTTTGGATGAAGTCTAGCCCTTAGGACTCTATTCGTACACTTGAATGGATATTCTTGGTGCTCTTGTTTTGAGAAATCCAATTCTTGAATCAATTTGAAGAATTAATGGTGAACTTAGGAGATTCTTGGAATTGGGTTTGGATGTTTAGAGTTTTTAATTGAGAGAATTCTTTGAGAAAAGTCGTATATGATGCTTGGAATGACCTTGGATTAGATGTTTGGACGATTTAAGGGGCTTGGGAAAAGTCCAAAGTGCCCTTTTTAACATTTGTACGAAGCTGGAAAAATTAAACTAGAAAACCCAATTTTATGGGCCACCAAGACGCGCCACAATCGCGATGGCTCACTGGAATTTGAAAAACGGGATTCTAGGGGTCACCGCGATGTGGTGCTATCGCGTTGTCCCACTGGTTGGGACCTGGAACTTAAGCGCGATGCGCTGCTATCACGGAGTTCCACTGAAAATTGATAATTTTCAAATACACCCTCTCTGCGATGCGCCAAGCACTAAAATGACGTTGTTTTACGACTAGGACTTAAATTAGCCATAACTTATTGCCCGGTTATCGGATTTGGGCGGATCTTATATCATTGGAAAGCTAATTAAATTCCCACATGATAAAAAGTCAAAGTTATGAAAATTCTATATGGTTTAAATGATACTCGGTTAGGAAGTCATTTCTTAATCTTCTCGAGGCGAAATTAAGCTTAATAAAAGTTCGGGGTATTATAGTTCTTCATTTTGATCATCAAAAATAAATAATCTCTCTCTCTCCTTATAATGTCAGCGCAACTCCAATACAATTTCTACTCCAATTTTAATTTTTCGCTATTAACAAATTCTGTGGATTTAATTGAATCATTTCTTTTGGCTTGAAGTATTTAATCACATTTCATTTAACAAGAAGGATCAAAATGTCTTTAAGAAGACGGTAAGATCCCAAATTCAAGATCATTTTAATTTTTAGTAACATTTAATGTTCTTCCAACCATTTTTAAACTACTTTACCCCAAAATATGTTCCGTACAATCAACATTAAGACATTAAAAAGGTTATAGCTTCATAAAGAGGTGTGTCATTTAATAGGTAGTCATATGCTTCTTGTAATACGGATTATTAATGTTAGTGACTCAACGAGATTAGACAAATGTTGTGAGCACTTGTGCAGCCCAAAATCTCAAATTTGATTTCTCACTTAAAGGGCTGGTCATATAAGAATTTTGTTCAATGACAAATTTTTCCGTCATAATTATCCTTTTTGCATGTAATTTAGTCTAACGCCCTAAGACTCACCCTGGGTTTCACACGGTGATTACAATCCCGAAGAACCACAAGCTAACTCATGACTGATACCTATTGTGAGCACTGAATAAAAATAATGAAAATATATGCAGAAGTTTGGCTGAAATTGCCATAAGGTTTATAAACTAAAAACTAATGTTGAATACTGATAGCAATACTGAGAAACTAAATATCTCTCTAAAATAGTCTAGTCTAAAAGCCTTTAAATGTCTGAATATGGAGTTGATGGGACAAGTTCACAACTAACTCCGACTATTAAACATACTGAACTACTGGAATGCTGAAATAAATAACTCTGTCCTCGAAATATGAGGACCCACCACTATAATTATTGCTGATAACCTGAGCTGCTAAGTACGGTTAGGAGCCTGTGTGTTTGAACCTATGATATGAGATATCATAGCGCAAAAGAAAGAGTATGTTTTAGTACTTTAAATGTACTGGTATGCTAAGTGAGGTAGGCTGATATACATGGATTCATATGCATAAGATGATAACTGACTGAATCAACATCATGAAATAACTGAATAAGAGTACATGCAAAACTGCAACTACTGATCATGCTAACTATGCAATACTGTGTATATAACCTCTTTCTGAATTAGACTAAAACTGAAGTACTGAGTTCTGGTAACTGATAACTGAGGTTTAGACTGATACTGAAGTACTAAATTTTGATGGCTAAGTAACTGATAACTGATGGCCATAGTTCTGTAGAACTATCTGAGTTCTTTACATAATTCTAATACTGAATACTAATTACTGAATACTGAAAATGTAATTGTGGGAGGTATCATCTAACTGACATGCCCCATGTTAAGCTGATTTGGGGTCCAACCTGTAACCCCAGTTGGAAGGGTGCTAATACCGTGCAACGGGTACTAACAGGCTAAAGAGTCACCCTCATCTGGATGGTGACCATATTACCCTCACCTGACAAGTAAACACTTTATCAACCCTCAATTGGCAGGTTGATATCTCAACCTACGCTGGTGTAACACCCCAACTTAGTAAGGATTCCTACATCGGCAAAACATAGGAGGGATGCTGGGTATATAAGTAAGAAAGCCTTACTTCCTAGTGACGTATTTTAAAGCCATGTTGGCATGGGCCTAGAGCAGACAATATCACTAGTGGGCAGGCTAAAAAGGATCTCTCGGGCCTTCGTGTCTCGAGATGCCCATCGCGGCCAGGGCCCTACTTAAGTTATGACAAGAATAGTAGCAGAGATGCTCCTGTATTATCCCTGTTGATGTGGGCCAGAGTTCAAACTAAGTGTAGGAGAATCCCGATAAGGCAGTACAAACCTCAGTCCTGAGTGTAGACAAATCCATTCGGTGGGGCAAACCTCAGTGAGGACGCTGAGTTGATAAAGGGGGTTGTATGTAACACCCCAACTTAGGAAGGAGTCCCACATCATCAAAACATAGGAGATACGTTGGGTATATAAGTAAGAAATCCTTACTCCCTAGTGACGTGTTTTAAAGCCGTGAGGGCCTGGTCCTAGAGCAAACAATATCACTAGTAGGCGGTCTAAGGGGGGTCTCTTGGGACTTCGTGGCTCGGGATGCCCATCGCGGCCAGGGCCTCGGCTTGGGTCGTGATAGCTGTCTACATAGTTCTGGAATCTAAGGACTGCTACTAATGATCATACCCTCAATTGGCAGGTGATCCCTCATCCTTGGGTTCACTCGGTGTTGAATCCAACTCCTAACTGAATGACACTACTTATTAGACTGAACTGAACTGGATTGAGTTTCACTGAGTTCTGTAACTGACTGAGTACTACTTTTTTTTACATTACTAAGACTATTCTGTAGCTACTGTAATTCTAGCTAAACAGCTAGATTTTCGAGTATTGAATATCCCCAAGACTCGATAGCATCAATAGTAAAACATGGCAAAATCTTGAAGGCATTACATTAGTTACTTGTCCACCATGCATTCATTTAGACATTTTGTCAAACATTTGAGAGGCATGAACTTGTACATGAATGGGACTATATGATAACATGCCATGAATTCACTACTCAATTTACATAGGCATTCTATTGGGGAGCAAAATTAATGCACATGGAAATCATCAAAATAAAAATATCATGGCTACCACAATCAACTTGGAAATTCAAGGGTTTTAACATGAGGATCACATAATTCTACATACATGCTAATTAATTCACTTGAAACTTGTAATGAATCGTGATTTGAAAATCATACAACAATACATACATGAACACAATCCAATTCAAACATGTAAATCATTAAATCAATAAATTTGTAGTTTTAAAAAGGGTTCTTGAACTCCAAGGCTGGAAGGAAACCCAAGGATAAACATCTAACATACCTTGATTGTTAATTTCTTGAAGATTATAGGGAATTTCATGGAACTTGATCTTGAATTTAATTGACTAGGGATTGTTCTTGAGAGGATTTTGAGAATAAAGAATGAATTTTTCCCATTTGGGGGCTTAATCTCGTGTTTTAGCTGAATTGGGTGAGGAAAAAAAGACCTAATTGCCCTTGGAAAGTCAAATTTTTAATGAGCAAAAACTACCCAGTGACGCGATGCCCAGCGTGCCGCATCGATGGGATCGATGCGATGGACAACACGACACATCGTGATTGTATTGTCTCACTGGAAATTGCACTGAAGGCTTTGCCCAGTGACGCTACAGCCGACGCATCATGTCGATGGGTCGATGCGATAGCCGGGGCACCGCGTCGATGGTGAAGTTATGATGCTTGTCACTGGTGACGATACTATCGATGCAATTTCCTATGCGTCACGTCAAGATCGCATCAACTCACCATTTTGGACATCCAGATATGCTTCTAACGACGTTCAAAAAATCTAAAACTTACCCAAGGTGACCTATTGACATCCCTGATCATGAATCGACTTAAAAATCGACATTTTAAGGTCGTAAGGATCGAAAATAGGATCATCCAATTACAAGGTTAAAAATGATTCCGAGTCTTAACACTTAGCTTAATTTTTATATGTCTGGGATCCCTTTATTACAAGCTATAAGGGATTGAAATGACTAGGATTTACGGGTTCTTACATTTTGGTTCGTTGTTGTTACTTTGAATTTAAATATTGTGTCAACTTATAGGAGTTGGGAATATAGGACCGAGGCTGTGGAAATACGATTGGATGGAAATACTGATTTCTAAGTCATAAAAAGAAAGAGAATCGTACTATCTTACTATTATTTGAAGGCTTTTAAAGATGAAAAATTTAGAACCTTTACTTCAATTTATATGATCGAAATCCTATAATGTTATTCCTCGGTTTATTCACTTAAAGAATTTTTGGTGTCATTTGTGGTGTAGTTAATGGGGGTTAGTCCCTTATTTATTGGACATTATAAAGTTAGATATAGGATGTGGAGATAGAAGGACAAATATCTTTTTGTTGTTATTGCAATATAATATTATGAAAAAATTAAAAATTTTAGTACTTCCTCTATTTCATATTACTTATCTTCCATACTAAATATAGTTGTTAATTTACTTATCCCATTTATAAAATCAACTCAACTTTATTATAATTATAGTCATTTGATTAAGAAAAAGTTATTTCGAGATAAATTATCCAAGGATTAGCTATTTTGGGATAAGTTATCCCACCCATCCCATCACTATGTCATAAATGGTGGTATGAATAATATCTGGACTAACTAATACCTCCAATCAAATAAAAGATAAAATAATCTAAAATCTTATCCCAAGATTATTAGACCTTATACCTTTTTATTGACACGGTATTTTTCTTTTATTTTTTGTTTAGCAAGTGAATCAATTATAATAAGATTGTCATGTTATTATTTAATCAAGTAAGAAAATAATTCAGTTACATTTTCATGTGGCATGTATGCACGTCGCCATTACTATTCTCAACACTAACTGTAGTACCCCGTACTTTTTTCTAGCTTAATTTCGCTCATAGAATATCAAGGGTTAGCTTCAAAAATATATAACCTTTTTTACATATAGAATTTTCCATATTTAGATCCTTTATTGTGTAGAAAATTGAATTAGCTTTCCAACGATACCCATTTCACCTAAATCCGACACTCGATTGTGAAGTTATGGCATTTTTAGTAAAGCAGTGTGCCATTTAGGCAAGCACCGCATCGCAGAGAGGTCCAATTTGGAAATTGTCAATTTTCAGTGGACCTACACGATTGGCCCGCATCGTGGAGAAGTTTCAGGTCCCGTTCTCCATTTTCCAGTGGCTCACCGCGATGGTGGCGTGTCGTGGTGATGGCCAAAATGGAACTCGTCCCTTTTTTAGCGACTCAACGCAATTTCACCGCATTGCGTTGATGGCCAATTTCTCAGTCGTCCCTTTTCCAGTGAGCCACCATGATAGTGGCGCGTCGCAGTGGCATGCAAAATCAAAAAAATTTGACTGTTTTTAGTCCTGATGAAAAAATTAAAAAGGGCAATTTGGTAAATTCTCAAGCCCCCAATTCTTCATAAACAAGGAATTAAAACTATTCTAAGCACGTTATGCACAATTTTCATCAATTCTCACTAAAGAAAAACCCTAGAGCTCAAAACTTACTCAATTTTGTCCATTGTTTCCTCAAGAAAACTCAAAATTGAGGATTCTCAAACCAAGATAATCAAGAGTTCATCTTCAAAGGCTCAAATAGGAATCCAAAGTTCAAGTTTCTTCACTCAATCATCAATTAAGGTATGTGGGGTTTATGAACAAAGATCCTCTTTCATCCTTATGCCCAAAACTTATTTTTAATTACAAATTCACATAATTTTATATGAATTTACATGAGTTTTGAATTAGGGTTTATACCCATTACTGCTATTTGCAAGATTATGAGATTTCAAGTGTTTTAGAAGTTGAATTGCATGACTATTTTCATATTTCCATGCCTATTGCAGTAATTTCCATATTTTGAGTTGAATTATCATTATTTACATTATCAAGCATGGACTTTATGGTGTTTTGACATGAAATTGATGCATGGGTTATTATCCCTAGATTGAATATCATTATTTTAAGAAAAATTATGCTTTAAGCATTAGATGATCAGTTTATATTCAGATTTTTAGTAAAGATTCGATCTTTTGATCCTCAGATAAATTCGGAATCCACTTTACAGATTGATTATGGATTACAAAAATCAAATTAGCTTTACTTATAGATTGAATCAGATTAATGCATAATTGGTTTCATAATAAACCCTTGTGCTAGTTTTTAAAGTGAATTTCCAACAGAATGAGCATACAGATTAAAAGGGAGTAGTATTTAGCACTGAGCGGGAAGTGTGGGATTAGCATGCCCTAACTTCCATAGAACTACATAGCCAACATAGGTACAGATTATCAAGTTATTTCCATTTCTATATGGATGACAGTTACAGATGTGATCTCTTAAATTAGGTTATACTCCTTGGCAAGATATGACACCTCTCCTCATCATGAGGTTTTTTCCATAGGGGAACAAGATGTTGGACTCCATTTTTGCTCACATGGTTTATGTCAGTTAGAAGAACCTCCCTAATAGAAAAGACTACAGAAAAGAATAACAGAAAAGCTTTTAGAAAACTAAGTGTAAAGGCTCACAACTTTATTCAGATTATGCTTTACAAAAAGATATTAGCTACAGATTTCAACTCTCAGATTTCAAATTTAAAAGTGAGTTCTTTATACACTTAGACAGTATGATTTAAGGAGAAAATACAAGTACAACTTTCAGAACTAAATGTTATGACTCACTAGATTTATAAAGTATGATTTGCTACTCATAACTACAAATTTCAGATTTCCAAATATTTCAGCTTATGTGAGTCATTTACATTTAGCATGCATGATTTTACAAATTTTGATGATACTGATATTATGTCTTAAGTATGCATTTCACCCCCCATATACTTAGTTCATCCTCAAATGACTGATCCACATATAAGTCTATGTGCCACATTGTCTCATAATGTAGTTCAGGTGCTCAGTTCCAGCAGCGTGAGTAATTTCGAGCATCTCCATCTACATCCGACAGTTGGTGAGTCCTCCTAGTTCGGGGACTTAGTTGTTCAGACTCTCATCTTATTAGTTTAGAATATTTAGCATTCTTTTCAGATCGTTCGAGTCAGCTGGGGGTTTGTCCCAGTGACACTCTAACTATTAGTAGTAGAGGCTTGTCAGATTGCTAGATTTGATTCAGACTTACAGTATTGATTTTTAGACATTATAGTCAAATATTCACAGTTAACTCAAGTAATTTTACGCAATTAGAATGATTTTTATATCTACATCCTTTTATTATGAGATTCAGACTTAGTAGAAGACAGATAGGGTTAGCTTAAGGCTACTTGTAGTCTTGAGAACCGTGTGACTTCTCGAGACCCATTTTTGGGGCGTTACACTAACGTACCTACTCCATCCTCTATAATAGTAAAATAAGATATATTTTTTTACTTGTTCGGTCGTCAATTGAAATATTATATATTTTTATTCTTTTTATGTACGACAAACATATGCAATGTCGACATACACCTGCAATGCATGTATACTAAACTACATGATATATATGTGTGTGTGAGAGAGAGAGAGTGTGTGTTTATATATATATATATATATATATATATATATATATATATATATATATATATATATATATATATATAGCATTGCTTTAAATCCAAATATTATGTCAAGGTTGTTGTACACTTCCATGCATTTATATATATATAGCATTACTTTGAATCCAAATATTATGTCAAGGTTGTTGTAAACTTCCATGGACCTCCTCATCTCCTTGAGGCTAGGTGGTCTAACAGAATGGGGTTGTGCATCACTAACATCACTTTTTGATTGTTCATGAGGACATTCAGTACCGGTGATTGTCCTTGCGTTGCATCTCCTTAATTAATTGATAACTTTATTAATTAATCAAGTAAAATTATTGAATTTTTTAAGTTGGGTCAAACAAGCTATTAACTTCATATGAAAAATAACTCATTTACATTTACCTGTGGAGTGCATCCACGTTGGAACCACCATTACAATTCTAAACGCATAACATACATTCTCGATCCACCCTAATAAAAAATAAATTTACACTTTTACTTGTTCGGTAATCAGTTGCAATAATATATATTTTCTTTTGGAATGCGACATACATGTGCTACGTCGGACAGACGCGTGCAATGCACATATGCTGAACAAGTTTTTTTGTGTGTATATACATATATTATTTATTATATTGAAGAGTGATTTAAAAGGACGACCAAGTGAAAATATGTAAATATACTCAATATTCAACGACAAAATGGAAAGATACTTTTTTAGCAAACCACGAACTCATGTTTCCTTTCCATTCCAGATCTTTCCTTTCTCCCTCTTCCCTCTCACAATCTTTCAACTTTCTTTTCTTCTTCCTCGAGCCTTTGATATTTAAGAAGACTATTTATTATTATTATTGAAGAATTATCAGTCCAGGAGTATGACATAGAGAAAGGTGATATGCCATAATCTATTAGCAAAGGGAAAAGATGAAAACTCAATGGTAAATACCTCATTGCAAGGCCATATGCAACCAATTACAAACATATGTAGCCAATAGACAAACTCAATCGAATAACAGCAACATTCCTCATAATCATCAACGGTAATAACTAAGTAGCACACAAAAGTTCACACTGAAACTTGACCCTCATCAACAATTCCTTTAGAAACAAAGAGAAAATGGTTCAAAGAAGAGCGATTAAATTTGAAAGAAGAAGGAAAATTTTGGCACTGACATAAATATCATTAAAGGGGACATTAACATTATTCAAGAAATGGGCGTTTATGACCATGAGTGGGCGGTGGATTTCCTTATAGGCAAGGGTTTTCTCCAGGATTTGGTAACATTTGTCTCCTGCTAAGTGTGTTAACTATGATATATTTTACAAGATTTTCGAATGAAAGACCACAATTTCCTTCACAGCTTTCTATAAATATTTTTCATCGATTCTAATACATGATACACAATTCAGTACTAATGAATATCCTTGCATTGCCATCTCCACTGAGGAGGTTGGGTTCGAGTTTAGAGGTGCAAGATGGGTGGATTAGACGGGTATTGATCCCGCCGATAACCGGTCACTAAAAAAGAGATGGACCAGGAGAGATACTATTTGAGATGGATTTGGATTCACAGTTGATTGAAAGAGAGAAGTTGAGCTTAGAGTTGGTCGATATTGAGAGCGAAGGGGACGTCAGAGCATAATTATCTAGAGGAGATAGTTCATTTATGGTGAAGTTAATGGAGGGGGGGGGGGGGGGGGGTTAATCCCTTATTTAATAGAGATTCTAAAGTTGGATGAAGGAGGTGGAGATAGAAGGACAAATATCTTTTTGTAATTATTGTAAAATATTATTATGAAAACGTGAAAATTTTATTACTCCTTTTATTTCATATTAGAGTTGGACGATATTGAAAGTGAAGGGGTATCTTGGCACAATTATCTAGAGGAGATAGTTCATTTATGGTGAAGTTAAGGAAGGGTTAATTCCTTATTTATTAGAGATTCTAAACACGAAAAAGGTGTTAAATGCCATTTTGACTTTAAAACACTTAAAATAAGTCAATTCAAAACTGACTTTAGAATTTTCTCACTTATCATACATATTTTAATTATACGAATTTGTAAATTGCAATTAAACACCACATTAATATTTTAAATAAATAACTTACCTCCTAATCAGTTACCAAGTAATATTTTTTAAGCTTGATTTAATGCATGTATAACTCATCACCAAAGCAGCTAACAAACAACTCCAAAATTTATAATAAATATTTGAAATGCTAACATTTTATATTTTCACTTAAAATACTTAATTTATTAAAATATCAGTTATTAGGTGTATTGTGTACCTCAGATGAACTTTTGTTTTCGCTCACAATTCATTAATTTTAGATTCCAACAAAATAATCAGGTGAAAGGAGTCCATTGCAAAACTGGGTTTTATTTTTTAAAATTTCATTTAGCGAATGAATCAATTATAAGAAAAGTGTCATGTGATTAATTAATCAAGTAAGATTATTAAATTTTTTAAGTTGGGTCAAATATGTTATTAAATTCATATAAAAAATAATTCATTTAAATTTGTACGTGGCATTCATGCCCGTCGAAAGCACCGGTACTATTCCCAACAGGTAGTGTATCTCCCCAATACACTCTAGTAAAAATTAGTTGTACACTTTTACTTGTTCGGTCGTCAATTGCAATATTATATATTTTATTCTTTTTTTGTTCGACATATATGTGCAATGCTAACATACACGTGCAATGCACGTATACCGAATTTGTTAGTGTGTGTGTATGTATATATATATATTGTGTCCAAAATGTATATATGGCCCAGTTGTATAAATAGTGGGAGATACATTGTAGGTTCTTCATTTTGATCTTCACAAACAAATAATTTCTCTCTCGCTCTCGCTCTCCTTATAATCTCGGTGCAATCCTTATACAATTTCTACTCCAATCTTAATTTTTTGTTGTTAACAAATTTTGTTTATTTTATTGAATCATTTCTTTTGGCTTGAAGTATTTATATCACATTTCGTTTAACAAGAAGGACCAAAATGTTTTTAAGAAGACAGTAAGATCTCGAATTCAAAATCATTTTAATTTTAAGTAACATTTAATGGTCTTCCAATCATTTCTGAAATTATTTTACCCCAAAATATGTTCCGTATAGCCAACATTAAGATATTAAAAAGGTTATAGCTTTATAAAGAGGTGTGTCATTTAATCGGTCTCCATATACTGCTGGTAACACGGATTATTAATGTGAGTAACTCAATGAGATTTGGCAAATGTTGCAAGCACTTGTGCAGCCCAAAATCTCTAATTTAATTTCTAACTAAAAGGGCTGGTCATATGAGCATATTGTTCAACGACAAATGTTTCAGTCATAACTATCCTTTTTGCATGTAATTTAGGTTCGTTGTTGTTACTTTGAATTTAAATTTTGTGTGTCAACTTATAGGAGTTGGGAATATGTGACAAAGGCTGTAGAACTACGCTGGATGAAAATACTGATTTCTAAGTTTTTAAAAAGAAAGAGAATCATACTATCTTACTATTAGTTGAAGGCTTTTAAAGATGAAAAATTTAGCACCTTTACTTCAATTTATATGATCGAAATCCTATAATGTTATCCCTCGGTTTATTCTCCATAAGAATCTTTTGTTGTTATTTATGGTGAAGTTAATGGGGGTTAGTCCCTTATTTATAGAAGGTTCTAAAGTTGGATGTAGGAAGTGGATATAGAAGGACAAATATCTTTTTGTTGTTATTGCAATATATTATTATGAAAAAATTAAAAAATTTAGCACTTCCTCTGTTTCATAGTACTTATCTTCCATACTAAATATAATTGTCAATTTACTTATCCAATTTATAAAATCAACACAACTTTGTTATATTTATGTTTGTTTGATTGAGAAAAAGTTATTTCGCGATAAATTATCCAAGGATTAGCTATTTCAGGATAAGTTATCCCACCTATCCCATCATTATATCATAAATGATGGTATGAACTAATACCTTCAATCAAACGTAGGATAAAATAATTTTAAATTTTATCCCGAGATAATTATACCTTATACCTTTTTACTGACGCAGGATTTTTTTTCTATTTTTTGTTTAGCAAATGAATCATTTATAATAAGATTGTCATGTCATCATTTAATCGAGTAAGATTATTGAATTTTCTCAGTTGGATCAAACAAGCGATTAAATTCGTATGAAAAATAATTCAGTTACATTTACACGTGGCATACAGGCACGTCGGAAGCACCATCATTATTTCCAACACTAACGTACATCCTCCATCCTCTCTAATAAAAAATTAATATACACTTTTACTTGTTCGGTCATCAATTGGAATATTATATATTTTATTTTTTTTGTGTACGACAAACAGGTGCAATGTCGACATACACCTACAATGCATGTATCCTAAACTAGTTGATATGTATATATGTGTGTGAGTCTCTCTCTCTCTCTCCCTATATATATATATACTAGTTTAGGTGTACGCGCCTTGCGCGTGTACCTCACTTTGATGAGTTCAAACATTACACTAAATAGGATATTTGTTTAAATAATAAAGATGAATATAATAATTAAATTTAATATCTTTGGAGTATGTAAAGATGGAGAATTTATTTATTAAACCTAACCTTTACCAAAAATATTTTAAAAGTCGATCAGTATTCATGTACCATCTGTAAATTGCAACAAAACAATACAATGATAGAGACATCAAAATAATACAATTAAATCTAGTCTTTACTCACAAAAAAATTTCAAAGTCGTTCAACACTCACCTACCACCTGTAAATAATAACAAAATATTACGATAATAGAGATATCAAATAATACAACTAAACCTAAAATTTACATAAAAAAATTCTTCCAAGCCGACCAATATTTAACTATCACCTGTAAACTGCAACAAAATAATACGATAAAAGTGATATTAAAATAATACAATTAAACTTAAATTTTACACATAAAAATTTTTCAAAGCCAGCCGAGATTCACCTACAAACTGTAAACTACCACAAAATAACAAATTAATAGAGATATTACGATAATACAATTAAACCTAACCTTTACCTAAAATAAAATTTCAAAGCCGACTCACATTCATCTAGCATCTGTAAATTAAAATAAAACAATAAGATAATAAACATATCAAAATAATACAATTAAATCTTACCTTTACACAAGAAATTCTTTAAAGCCAACCGACATTCACCTACGACCTGTAAACTATAAAAAAAAATATAATAGTGATCACAAAGCTTTTATTTTGATTCAGCTAATTCATGTCTGAGCGAAAATTTTGACCATAAAGAATGATTTTGGATGAAAACAAAGAAGATATATATATACTCACATGTCAAATTCTATTATGCTGACAAAAACAGTGAAGAAGTTGAGGGTTAGAAAATCAAGCATCCACTAATCTAGACATGCAATCGAATCAAGTTAGATGAGCATCAATCATATTCTCCCAATAGGCAAAACCAGTTTGTTCTATAATTTAACGTACATCCCAATATTTATAGAAGTATTTCCTTAATAGAGTCTTATTTTAGGAGTATTTTTCTAGTTGAACAGTAGAAAGAAAAATATTAATTAATTCGCATATCATATATTTTAGGAGTCCCATATATTTTAGAAAGTCTAATAGAACAAAAAATATTAATTAATTCTCTTACTATATATTTTAGGAGTCTCATATATTTTAGGAAGTCTAGTTAATATAGAAAGAATAATTAAATAATAAATTTAAAAAAATAATGAAAAGACAATTTTGTCTAAAGAAGAGTCTTTTAATGAAGGGCAAAAAGTTGAAATCACTTTTCTAAGAGTCTTCACACTTTTAATATTATATATATATATATAGCATCACTTTGAATTCAAATATTGTGTCAAGGTTGTTGTACACTTTCATGAACCTCCTCATCCTCTCTGAGGCTAGGTGGTCTAACAGAATGGGGTTGTTTATAACTAACATCACTTTCCGATTGTCCATGAAGAAGTACTGGTGATAGTCCTTGCATTGCATCTCCTAAATTAATTGGTCACGTTAATCAATTAATCAAGCAAGATTATTGAATTTTTTATGTTGGGTCAAACAAGCTATTAAATTCATAAAAAAATAATTCATTTACATTTGTACAGTAGAATGCATCCACGTTGGAACCACCATTACTATTCCGAACACATAACATACATTCTTGATCCACTCTTATAAAAAAATAAATGTACACTTTAATTTGTTCGGTCATCAATTGCAATAATATATATTTTTGTTTTGTATGTGACATATGTGTGCTATGTCGGACAGACACGTGCAATGCACGTATACTAAACAAGTTTTTATGTGTCTCTATGCGTGCATATATATATATATATATATGTATGTATGTATATATATATGTATGTAGGTATATATATATGTATGTATGTATCTATATATGTATGTATGTATGTATATATGTATGTATATATATATGTATGTATGTATATATATATGTATGTATGTATATATATATGTATGTATGTATATATATATGTATATATATATATATATATATGTATGTATGTATATATATATGTATGTATGTGTATATATATGTATGTATGTATATATATATGTATGTATGTATATATGTATGTATGTATGTATGTATTTATATATATATGTATGTATGTAGATATATATATATATATGTATGTATATATATATATGTATGAATGTATATATATATATGTATGTATATATATATATGTATATATGTAAATATACTCTATATTCAAGGACAAAATGGAAAGATACTTTTTTAGCTAACCACGAACTCATGTTTCCTTTCTATTCCCGCTCTTTCCTTTCTCCCTCTTTCCTCTCACAATCTTACAACTTTCTTTTCTTCTTCCTCAAGCCTTTGATATTTAAGAAGACTATTTATTATTATTATTATTGATGAATTATCAGGCCAGGAGTACGACATAGAAAAAGGTGATATGCCATATTCTTTTAGCAAAAGGAAAAGATGATGAATCAACAGTAAATACCTCATGCCAAGGCCCTATGCAACCAATTACAAACATATGTAGCCAATATGCAAGCTCAATCGGATAACAACAACATTCCTCATAATCATCAACGTTAATAACTAAGTAGCACCCACAAGTTCACAGTGAAACTTGACCCTCATTAACAATTCCTTTATAAACAAAGTTAAATGGGTCAGAGAGAGATTAAATTTGAAAGAAGAAGGAAAATTTTGGCACTGATATAAATATCATTGAAGGGGATTAACATTAGTCAAGAAATGGGTGACTATGAGTATGAGTTGGGGGAAACTTTGCTTATAGGCAAGGGTTTTCTCCAGGATTTGGTAATATTTATCTCCTGCTGAGTGTGTTAACTATGATATATTTTACAAGATTTTCGCATGGACAACCAAGGGCATTTTTGTCATTCCATAAAAGAAAAGTGCATTGTCTGCTTATTTTGTAAGCCTCAAAGTTTGTACATTAATATTTAAATGACACAAAAAAATTAAACCTCTTTTTGTAAATGTCGGTCCTATCTCGAAGTTGTATAGTATCTCACGTGGACCCCACAGCTTCCTTCACAACTTTCTATAAATATTTTTTGTTGGTTTTAATACATAATACTCATTTCTAGTTTTTTTATATGTGGTGAAATTTCAATTTCATTTTATTCCACTAAAATGCCCATAGTCAAATAGAATTAAATCTTTTCTTTGAGCATTTGGTTATAATAAATTATGTAGTAGAGTAATAAAAAAATAAAGAAATATATTACTCTCTTCGTTGTAAAAAGAATGATATAATTTAATTTGATATGGAGTAAAAGAAAATAAAAAAAACTTTTGTATCTTGTGATCATAAGTTAAAGTTATGTCAAATGTACTAAAATGCCCTTTATCTTGTGGTTCTAAACATGACATGTGGAAAATTGAAACAAAAATATTGCCCAAAAAAAAGTTCATTTTTAAAACGAATTAAAATAGAAAACTAGTCTTTATTTTTGAAATGGAGGGAGGAAAAACATCTACAATACATTCATCTATCCATAGTCCACAACATTCAAAACTAATTTCAAGTTGAACTTGTTCACGATATCTAAAACAATTTTAAAATATAATTTATTAAACCTTAAAAGGTAATTTAAGTTAATTTTGGCCACACATTTAATTATATTATAGTAAAATAATAAAAAAATGCTCATAAATATTGAATGAGTGTTTATCTATCAAATACAATAAGTGATTCCTCCATAATTTCAAAACTTCACATGATATATTGCAAAGATTTACAATACATATAATTTATGAAAACATAATTATTTACTAATCACCTGTAAAAATTATTTTAAACAAATTATTTAAAATGTTATTTTAAAAAACTTTTTTTATTAACTACCTCATGTTACTATAATATATATCATGTTAACTTTTATTAATTCTTTTGATTCTCTTTATTTGAGGTAGTAAATTTTCTCGTCAGGTAGAAAAAAACTTTTAAATTGTTTTTTGCTTATTATATTAAATTGATCTCCTATTTTTGAAGTATATAAGACCAGACATAAAAAGCAATCCTTTCATGTTATGATTCATTAAAACGTTCATCAAGTAGGTCTTTTGTTAAACACCCATAAAATCAATTCTAATGTATTTAAAATAAATTTATGTATGAATTAATATCCTTTATTTGTAAGACTTCAAAAAATCATAAGCTTAACTCAGTCCATTAAAGCTAGAAAAAGGGGTTCCAGACTTAGAAATTTCAGCTAAGTGTCTACTCTTAGAATTTATTTTAGCCTTCATAAGTTGGTGATTCTATTTCACGATCCTTACGATTATTAAATGTTGATCTTTAGGTTGATTCATGATCAGGAATGTCAATAGGTGATCTCGGATGAGTTTCAGAATTTTTAAACATTGTTTGAGGCATATTTGGAAATCCAAAATAGTGAATCGACAAGATCTCGATGCGTCGCGTCACCTATCGCGTCGATAAACATTTTCCTTTGCTCCCAGTGCAAATTCCAGTGAGCCGACGCAATCTCGACACTCGCGTCAGCCATCATGTCGACCCCATTGACGCAACGCGTTGGGCTGCACGTCACTGGGCACATTTTTCAGTAATTAAAAGTCACATCCTCAGGGGTAATTGGGTCATTTTTCCACCCTTATTCAGCCCCAAAAAACACAAAATTATTCATTTCTAGGAAAAAAATATTCACTTTCTCTCAAATTTACACAAGAACAAAATCCTAGTAGATCTAATTTCAAATTCAAGCTTCAAGAACACACCATCAACCTTTATTAATTCAAGCACCAAAGTATGGGAAGTGTTTATCCAAGGGTTTCCTTCCACCTTTGGAGTTCAAGAAACTCTTTTAAACTATAAGTTAAATGATTTCGTGAATTCCATGTTGGATTTGAACGTATTCATGATTTTGATATTAATTGGATTTCTAATCCACAGTTTATTACAAGTTTCATGTGAAATTATTCATCATGTGTGTAGTATCATATGAATTCATGTTAAAAACCCTTGAATTGTAAATTGAGATTTGATATTATGATGCCTGCATGTTGTTTAATATCATATGCATAGATTATATTCCCCAAGTGCTTGATGAATTGCTCATGTGAATTAAATGTGAAAAATCATAACATGCTAGCATATGTACAAGTTTATATCTTACAAGTGTTTGATAAAATGCCTCTATGAATGAGTTGTGAACAAGTAAACATTGTTACGCTTTTCAAGTTTATGCTATGCTTTAGTTTTCATGCTATCGAGTCCTGGGGGTATTCAATACCCAAAAATCTAGCTATTTACCTAGAGCTACAGTAGTTACAAAATAGTCTCAGTAGTGTCACGAACAGTAGTACTTAATAATCAGTCACAATTTCAGTTCAGTATTCAGTTTAGAACTCAGTAAACTCAGCCAGTTAATAGAAATCAGTAGTATTACGTTAGTCAGTAGAACTCAGTGAACTCAGTTTAGTTCAGTTAGACAGTATAAACAGTAACAGTTCAGTCAAGCCTAGTACAGTCTAGAAAATAGTTCAGTGTCTATTCAGTTGGGAGTAGGATTCAGCAGCAAACCCTGGAATGGGGGTATTCCTGCCAGCATAGGGTTTGACCCTTAGTAGCAATCCCTACATTACAGAGGTTGAGAAATCTTCCTTCTAATATAGGGTTGATATATATCGTACGAGTTTTCCTGCCAGCGAGGGTTGATGAAAGTGCTTCCTGTCAGAGAAGGTTAACTCACAGCTTGTCTTTACCCGTGGTACGATACTAACACCCTTCCAACAAGGGTTACAGGTTGGACCTCAATCCATTCGAAGAGGGGCATGTCAGTTAGATGACTACCTCCCACAGTTTTAGTTTCAGTTTTAGTATAGAACTCAATTCAGTTCTACAGATTTAGGAATGTCAGATATATTCACCCAGCTCAGTATAGAACTCAAATTATCTCTAAAGAATCAAGACTGTTAGAAATAGTCATTCAGCTATCAGTACTACAGTATCAGTAGACTCAGATATCAGTTAATCAGTGTTCAGAACTCAATATCCATTGTTAACATGATCTCAGTTATAGTCTATATATTCATGTATGTATTCTCTTTCAGTTATATTTATGTTACTCAGATGTCTATTATTTATGCATATGAACCCATGCATATCATCCTACCTTACTTAGCATACCAGTATATTTAAAGTACTGACATATACTTTGCTTTTGCGCTATGATGTCTTATATCATAGGTTCAGATGCACGGGCTCCTAACGTACTTAGCAGCCCAAGACATCAGCAGCAGATTTAGTGAAGAGTCCTCATAGTTCGAGGAAAAAGTTGTTATTACAGAATTTTAGTATTCATTTTATTTCAGTAGTCAGAGTTAGTTGGGGGCTTGTCCCATGAACTCCATATTCAGATAGTTAAAGGCTTTCATACTAGAGTATTTCAGTCAGTTGTTTCAGTATTCAATTATCAGTATTCAGTATTGGTTTTCAGTTATGAACCTTATGGCGTTTACAGCCTAACTTCTTCATTTATTTCAGTTATATTGTTATTATAGTGTTACTATTATACAGTGCTCACGGCAGGTACCAGTCATGGGTTAGCTGGTGATCCTTTGGGGTCGCTAGCACCGTGTATCATCGAGGTACAGAATTGGGGCATTACAAACTTAGTATCAGAGCCTAAGGTTCAACAGAGTCCTAGGGAGTCTAAAAGTCGCATCAAGTAGAGTCTTTTGCATGGGTGTGTAGCGCACCACACTTATGGACAGGAGGCTACGAGATATTTTAGGAAAAATTTACCTTCTTTTAGCATTCATGTCGTGTGAGTAAGCATGATCTCAAGTTAAACTCTCAGTTTAATCCTTTCTTTTCTTCCATTGACAGAACATGCCTCCCAAAAAGAACAGAAGAAGAATAGGAAATCAGCCAGCACCTCAGCCCATTCAAGCAGATCCCCTGGATGAGCATATCTCCTATGTGGAATTCAGGGCTATATTTACTACTCTAGAAAATTCAGTAGCAACCCAAAATGAATGCCCAGTTGCTATTTTGACCAACCCAATGGCCAATACGGCGGCAGCTAGGATTCTGGACTTCACCCGAATGAATCCTCTATCATTTACTGAGTCTAAGGCATATGAAGACCCATAGGAATTCCTTGATCAAGTGTAAAAAGTTACAAATTTAATAGGGATGACTGCTAGCGAGAGTGCTGAGTTGGTTGCATATTAGTTACAGGATGTGGCTCCCTCATGGTTCAAGCAGTGGAAGGCAGAGAAGGCCGTAGATGAAGGGCCCATATAATGGGAGGAGTTTGCGACGGCTTTCCTTGATAGGTTCTTCCCGCTGGAGTTGAGAGAAGCTAAGGTTTTAGAGTTTATTAATCTGAAGCAGGGCAACATGACGGTACAAGAGTATTCTCTTAAGTTTACTTAATCATCTAGATACGCTCCTCATGTGGTAGCAGACAGCAGATCTAAGATGAGTAAGTTTGTGTATGGTGTGTCTAATAGTGTAGTCAAGGAGTGTAGGACCGCAATGTTGATTAAGAAGATAGACATATCCAGGCTCATGGTCCATGCTCAGCAAATAGAAGAGGTTAAGAATAAGGAGAAGGAGAGGTAGAACAAGATACATAGAATAGGTAGCTTCAACTTTACTCAGCCTAAGTCAGAGGTTGGAAATCTTTCCCAGTTTCGCCCAAAATCCTCAGTTCCAGCTCTGTCCTTAGCCAGTGCTCCAGTCCTAAAATTTAGAGACGGCAATAGAGATAGGGCATCAGTCCCTAAACCCTAGGGTAGTGTTAGAAGTGTCCAAAAAAATCCTCTTTACTAGAAGTATGGCAGAAACTATCAGGGTGCCTGCAAAGCTAGCAGTGATGTGTGTCTCGGATATGGAAAGCCAAGCTATAGGATTAAGGAGTGTTCGCATGTGGGTTCCCAGAGTCAGCATAATCATCCCCCAGCTCAGTCCGATCACCCTAATCAATAGGGTGACTCCTCCAATGCCACCAGTGGACAACGCCCAAACAGACTCTATGCATTTCAGTGCCAACAGAATCAGGAAAGTTCTCCTGATGTGGTCACTGGTATGTTACAAGTTTATTATTTGTATATTTTATGCTTTGCTAGATCCAAGAGCTTCTTTGTCCTTTATAACTCCTTATATAGACGTTGACTTTGGAGTCAATCCCAAAATTCTAGCATAGCCTTTCTCAGTTTCTATCCCAATGGGTAAATCTATCCTAGCTAGGTGGGTATACAGGAACTATCCGATTATGGTGTCTCAAAAATTTACTTCAGCAAACTTAGTAAAGTTAAAGATGATAGATTTTAGTGTCATTATAGGCATAGATTGGCTTTATTCATGTTATGCCTTAGTTCGCTGCTGAAATAGAATTTTCCAATTTCAGTTCCTGAATGAACCTGTCCTGGAGTGGAGGGGTAGTACTTCAGCACTAAGGGGTGAGCTTATTTCTTACCTTAGGGAAAGAAGAATGATATCTAAGGGGTGTTTCTATTATCTTATTTGAGTTCAAGACTCTAGTTCAGAGACCCCTAATCTTGAATCAGTGTCAGTAGCATGTGAATTCACAGATGTATTTCTCAAAGATCTTCTTAAAGTTCCTCCAAAAAGGGAAATTGACTTCAGAATCAACCTTCTTCCTGATACTCAGCCTATATCTATCCTGTCATATAGAATGGCTCCAGAAGAACTCAAAGAATTAAAAGAACAGTTAAAAGATCTCCTAGATAAGGGATTCATCAAACCCAGCGTATCCCAGTTTTGACCTTACCAGATGGTTCAGATGAGTTTGTGGTATATTGTGATGCTTCCAGAGTTGGTTTGGGGTGTGTTTTGATGAAGAGAAGTAATGTCATATCCTATGCCTCTATACAGCTTAAGCCCCATAAAAAGAACTATCCCACTCATGATCTTGAGTTAGCAGCTGTAGTATTCTCCTTAAAGAGTTGGAGGCACTATTTGTATGGGGTGCAAGTTGATATGTTCATAGACCATAAAAGCTTGCAGTATGTATTTTCTCAGAAAGACCTAAACCTCAGTCAGAGAAGGTGGTTAGAGTTGTTGAAAGACTAAGACATGAGTGTTCTGTATCATTCGGGCAAAGCCAATGTAGTGGTTGATGCTTTCAGTAGGATGTCCATGGGTTATGTCGCTCACGTGGAGGATGGTAAGAATAAATTGGCTCAAGAATTTCATCAGCTTGACAGACTAGGTGTCCTCTTAGTCGATTCAGCAAAAGGTAGTGTGTGGGTGCAGAGTAGTTCAGAATCATCTTTAGTTTCAGAGGTGAAGGAAAAGCAGGATAGGGATCCCAGCCTAGTTGAGTTAAAAGAGTCAGTCAGACATAAAAAAGAAATTGTTTTCTCCCAAGGGTGAGATGGTGTATTGCATTGTCAGGGTCGGCTATATGTGTTAGGTGTAGATGACTAGAGGCAGCGGATTCTTGCAAAAGCTCATGGTGTGTGCTATTCGATTCATCCAATGGCCACCAAGATGTACCGTGACTTGTGGGAAGTCTATTTGTGGAGTGGGATGAAGATAGATATTACAAAGTTTGTAGATAAGTGCTCAACATATCAGCAGGTTAATATTAAGCATCAAAAGCCTAGTGGGGCTATTGTAATGCCTCGTACATTTCTAAGCTAGAACACGAACCGTTGTTCCTGCATGTGAAACCTCCTATCCTGTAATTCGTATTTGAGCACATGACTTACCATGAGTATCCTAGTGAGAAGAAGCTTATGATGTGTTAAATGTATTCATATGAGTCACTTAAGATAATGCAAGCTAAGAGTTTTTTAAATCCATCAAGTTTTAGTATTCGATTTTGTAAGATTCATCTTTGAATGAGCATAACTTCATGAATATATGGTACTCTTGTATATTTCCACCCACCAAATTGTAGATAATCATATTATCTTTCCGACGATACCAAGTTTACCAAAATCCATCACCCGAGCAAGAAGTTATGGCTTTGTAAAGTTGAGTGTGCTGCCTAACCAATCGCACATGACTACTGGAATGGGTGTGCGATAGGTTGTATGACGCACACACTCAAGTGTGTGATAAGGTGTGTGGTGCACACCCTAGCATATATGATGAGGTGTGCGACGGACACTTTGGGTTCCAGCAACGAAAACACTCTGTTTTGAGTTATTTCAAGGACAACTAAGTCTTTTAACATTTCTCACACATTCCTAAACTTAACCTTATGAATTTAACTATTCCTAATCACATCATAACCCTATTATCAGTCTAATCACATCATCTAAGAGCACGATAGGAGCAAAACAGCTAAGGTTACACAATCAAGATTGGAGGTCCAATCTTTCAACAATTTCATTACCATAAAGGTATGTGGGGGTTTTCCACAAGAACACTCTTTCGTTCTTGTTCCCAAAGTTGATTTTCTTTTACGAAGATACATGATTTTATACTTTTTTCTATGAATTTGAAGTATGAATTTATACCTTATATTGCTTTCATAAGAATGTTCATATGGTTATACATAAAGCTGAATTTTTCTGATTTAAAGTGATTTATATATATGTCTACGATATAAAGCATAAATCTTAAAGGTTTTATTGTGATATTGATATATGGGTCTTTGAACCCTATTTGATATTATTATTTTTGAGGAATCATGTGTTATAAGCATCTTGAGAATTGAATGAATTGACATGATGCAGAAAGATTTGACCTTTTTGGTCGTGAAAGAGTTGATTTTGAATCCAAGTGAGAAAAGAAATCCACACCATTTGATTGAATTATGATAAAAGTGGTAGCATATTGTCTCCCAATGCAAATTATTGAATTGTGAAAGGTGGATTGTCTTTTAAAAATTCTGAGCTAAGTCCGGGAGTAGTATTTAGCACCGAGTGGGGAAGTGTGGTACTTCCCTAGAACTACGTGCCCTTGTAGGATGTGAGCCTGAGGCTGATATAGTGATCACTAGTGAATGAATGAATTATTAAAGTCCTACTCTGATGGCAAAGATAGGACGGCTCTCCCCAATGTGGGTTGGACGTTGGACTCCATGTAGCTCACATGGTTTATGTTGGTTATGAGAAACTCCCATAGTGTGTCTCTACTCTATCTAAGATAAGTGCGTATGGTTTGAAAAATATGATTTCTGAGAAAGTTTCTTGTTTTTGAATGATTGAAATGTATGCTCTAAAGAGAGTTGTTTTAAGACTTGATTACTTTACAAGCTTGAAACCGAGAAGAAAGTGAATTGAGAATTTATTGTAATGACTCACTTGTTTTAATTTACATGTATTATTCATCCATGATTATGATGGTTTAATTTAAGCTAAGTGAGTCATTTACATCAGCATGCACGTTTCTAATAAATATTATGATATTTGATTATTGAAATTGCACACACCCCCATATACTCGGTACATTTTCCATAGTACTGACCCACATACTCATATGTGGGCTATATTTTCTCGTAATATAGGTTCAGGTGCTCAGTCCCAGCCTCGATAGTGATTTCCTTGCACGTTGATCTACATCTTCTGCAGTGGTGAGTCCTCATGATTTGAGGACATGTTATTCAGACTTTTAGTTTCATTATGAGTTGATTTCTCTTGTTTCTTTGAGTTTGAGACATTTGGGGTCTGTCCCAATGGCTCAATAGTACATTGAGTAGTAGAGTCTTGTCAAGCTGGATTTATCAGAATTGTCAGAGGTTCCATATTTTGATACCTTTACAGTACTTATCCGTATTTCATTTAGACTTGATACAATGGGTTTTCATGATATTGCTTTCAACATCTTTCTTTAAGTGTTTAGATATGTTAGCAGGCTCAAAGGGTTAGCTTGGGGCTACTTATAGCCTTAAGCACCGTGTGACGTCTCAGGACCCATTTTTGGGGAGTTACAAACTTGGTATCAGAGCCTAAGGTTTAAAGAGTCCTAGGGAGTCTGACAAGCCGTGTTAAGTAGAGTCTTAATCATCGGTGTGTATCATGCCACATCTATGAGTAAGAGGCTACGAGACATTTTAGGAAAAAGTTATTTCTTTCTTTCAAGTCCATCGTGCTTAAACTTGTCTCTCTTAGATACTGATTCATGCTCTCTTGCTTCATAAAATGCCTCCTCATCGAACTCGTAAAAACAACAATAATTAGCAACATCAGCCCACTTATCCCCTTAATACAAATGTATCCCACGCTGAGTTTCGAGCAGCCTTTCAGGCGCTGGCCCAAGCTGTCACCGCCAATGTTCAGGAAAATCAGGCCCCAGTTCCACCTCAGTAGGGAGGTGACTCAGCTTCTTCTAGAATTCATGATTTCATGTGGATGAATCCTCTAGAGTTCTACGGGTCTAAGGTAGGTGAAGACCCACAGTTATTTCTTAAGAAAGTGAGGAAGATTACACGGGTGATGCACGTATCTGAGGAAGAAAGTGTTGAGATGGCATCCTACAGGTTGAAAGACATTGCTCATGGCTGGGTTGTTGTGTGGAAGAAGAAGAAAGAGAAGGGTGTTGCCCCTATGACTTGGCAGGTATTCCAGGATGCGTTCCTGGATAAGTTCTTTCCATTGGAGATAAGGGAGGCGAGATTAGAGAAGTTCATGAATTTGAGGAAAGGCTCTATGACTGTTAAGGAGTACTTCTTGAAGTTCAACCAATTGTCCAAGTATTCTCCTAACTTGATTGTTGATGCTTGCTCTAGCATAAGTAAGTTTGTGACAGGTGTTTCGGGTTTGGTGTTGAAGAAGTGCAGGACTGCTATGTTAAATAGGGATATGGATCTGGTTAGGTTGATGCTTCATGCCCAACAGATTGAAGCAGACAAGCTCAGGAAGAGAAATAGAGTAAGGGGAAATAAGAGGGCTAGATTCGAGCAGCACGATTATGGTCAGACCAGGTCTCAAGGAGGGAATCACCCTCAGTTTTAGAGTCGTTCATCTATGCCAGCACCGTCTTCAGCTAGCTCTCTCGTGCCTGTAGGCAGGCAGGAGCAAGGAAATAAGCCATCTATGTCTAGGTCTCATCATAGTATTATAGCAGGCCTAATTATCCTCCGTGTGCTAAGTGTGGTAGGACTCATTTGGGTAAGTGTTAGGGTGAGAATAGAGGCTTCTTTGGGTGTGGTGACTAGGGTCATAGACTTAGAGTGTGCTCGTATGCCAGGCAGGGAAAAAGTGATATTCGCCCCTAGACTCAGACTGCTAGTGCTCCAGCTCCGGTAACTCGTCCAGCTCCTACTCAGGGCGCTTCTTCTAGCACCGCTGGCGGTCAGCACCAGAACCATTTCTATGCTTTGCCATCTCTCCAGGAGCAGGAGGACTCTCCATATGTTGTTACTGGTATGATCCGTGTTTTCCATTTTGATGTTTATGTGCTTTTGGATCCCGGGTCAATTTTTTCTTATGTGACCCCACTGGTTGTTATGAACTTTGAAGTGCATCCCAAAAATATTCCCGAGCCTATCCTAGTTTCTACCCTAGTGGGTGAATCTATTATTGCCCAGAAAGTGTATAAAAAGTGTCCTGTTACAATCCTTCGTAGAGTCATGTTTGCTGATCTGATAGAGTTAGACATGGTGGATTTTGATGTTATTCTGGGTATGGATTGGCTTCACTCTTGGTATACATCTATAGACTGTCATACCCATATGGTCATATCAATTTCCTGGTGAGCCAGTTTTAGAATGGTCCAGAAATTCTGTATCCCCTAAGAGTTATTTTATCTCATAGCTCAAAGCCAGAAAGCTTATTTCCAAAGGCTGCATATATCATTTGGTTAGAGTCAAAGACACTAAGTCTGAGACTCCAACTCTCTAATCAGTCAACATTGTTAATGAGTTTCTTAACGTGATTCTGAAAGATATTCCAGGGATACCTCCCGATAGAAAGATAGAGTTCGAGATTGATCTTCTTCCCGACACCCAACCCATTTCTATTCCTCCCTACCATATGGCACCACGGAACTTAAGGAGTTGAAAGAGTAACTTAAAGATTTGTTAGACAAAGGTTTCATAAGGCCCAGTGTCTCTTCTTGAGGTGTACCTATGTTATTCGTGCGGAAGAAAGATGGTTCTTTGCGTATGTGCATTGACTATCGTCAGCTTAATAAAGTCACTATCAAAAACAAGTATTCCCTTCCGATAATAAATGATTTGTTTGATCAGTTGCAAGGTGCAAGTTATTTTTTCAAGATAGACCTTAGATTCGGCTATCACCAACTTAAAGTAAAGGAGTGTGACATCCCGAAAACAGCCTTTCGAATCTGCTATGGTCATTTTGAGTTTCATGTCATGTCTTTTGGGCTAACCAATGCCCCCGCAGCTTTCATGGATCTTATGAATCGAGTTTTCAAGCCATATCTTGATATATTTGTTATTGTGTTTATTGACGATATTCTTGTATATTCCCGTAATGAGGATGACCATGCAGACCATCTCCGAATCATCATGTAAACTCTTAGAAATCATTAATTGTTCGCCAAGTTTAGTAAGTATGATTTTATCTAACGTCAGTTGCATTTTTGGGTCATATTATTTCTTCTGAAGGTATTAGAGTTGATCCCCAAAAGACAGAAGCTGTAATAAATTGGCCTAGGCCTATTTCTCTGTCTGATATTAGCAGTTTCTTGGGTCTAGCTGGCTATTACTGCTATTTCATTGAAGGGTTCTCCTCTATTGCGTCTTTCATGACTTGGTTGACCCAAAAAAAAGTAAAATTTCTCTGGTCTAATTCCTTCGAGAAGAGTTTTCAGCAGTTAAAGACTTGACTCACTTTCGCCCCTGTGTTGACTTTGCTTGATGGTATAGATGGTTTTGTGGTATATTGTGATTCTTCAAAAGTGGGTTTGGGTTATGTGTTGATGCAAGGGGGTAAAGTTATAGCCTACGCTTCTAGGCAGTTGAAACCTCATGAGAAGAACTACCCGACCCATGACTTAGAGTTGGCTGTTGTAGTGTTTGCTTTAAAAATCTGGAGACATTATTTGTATGGTGTGCATGTAGATGTTTTTACTGATCACAAAATCCTGCAGTATGTGTTTACCTAGAGAAAGTTGAACCTTAGACAGAGGAGGTGGTTAGAATTGTTAAAAGACTATGATATAATCGTGTTGTATCATCCGGGCAAGGCCAATGTAGTGGCAGATGCCCTTAGCGGGGTGTCCATGGGTAGTGTTTCACATGTTGAGGAAGGTAAGAAAGAGTTGGCTCGTGATGTGCACCGTTTGGCTAGGATGGGTGTTAGGCTGCTTGATTCTGCTGAGGGGAGTATGTTAGTTCAGAGTAGTTTTGAATCATCCTTAGTTTCAGAAGTAAAGGAGAAACAGGACTTAGATGCTAGCTTGGTCAGACTGAAAGAGTCAATCAAAAACCAAAAGGTAGAGGTTTTCTCCCAAGGGTAAGATGGTGTGCTAAGGCTGCAGGGTAGGTTATGTGTTCCGAATGTTGATGAACTATGGTTGAGAATCATGGCTGAAGCGCATGGCATGCGGTATTCTATTCATCCCGGTGCTACCAAGATGTACCGCGACTTACGGGAAATCTATTGGTGGTGTGGTATGAAGAAAGATATAGCTAAGTTTGTGGCAAAGTATCCAACATGTCAGCAGGTTAAGGTTAAGCACCAGAGACCTGGGGTGTGATGCAAGAGTTCAGTATTCCTACTTGGAAGTGGGAAGAGATTAATATGGATTTCGTGACTGGTATACCTCTTTCCCAACGACATCATGATTCTATTTGGGTTGTTATTGATACACTAACTAAGTCAGCGCATTTCTTGCCCGTGCATACATCTTATTCGGTTGAGGACTATGCTAGATTGTATATTCGGGAGTTAGTCAGGATGTATGGAGTTCCCTTGTCTATCATTTTGGATAGGGGTACTCAGTTCACCTCTTAGTTTTGGAAGGCTTTTCAGAAGGGTCTGGGCACCCAAGTTCATTTGAGTTCTGCGTTTTACCCGCAGACGAATGGTCAGTCTGAGAGGACCGTCCAGACTTTGGAGGATATGTTGAGAGTGTGTGCTCTCGATTTCAAAGGTAGTTGGGATGAGAATTTTCCACTAATTGGGTTCGCGTATTACAACAGTTATCATGCTAACATCCAGATGGCACTATTTGAGGTTTTGTATTGTAGAAGGTGTAGATCACCCATAGGCTGGTTTGAGGTAGATGAGGCTACTATAGCTGGGCCTGGCGCAGTATTTGAGGCAATGGATAAGGTGAAGTTGATTAGAGAGAGGTTGAAGACAGCTCGGAGTCGCCAAAAGTCATATGCAGATGTGAGGCGTAGAGACTTGGAGTTTGAAGTGGATGATCTGGTGTACCTAAAAATTTCACCCATGAAGGGGGTAAAGAGGTTTAGGAAGAAGGGGAAGCTTAGTCCTCTCTATGTCGGTCCCTATAGGATCCTGAATCGTGTAGGAAGAGTGGCTTATGAGATTGAGTTACCTGCAGAGTTATCATCTGTTCACCCTGTCTTTCATTTTTCCATGCTTAGGAAACACGTTGGTGATTGTGTTCTTATAAATCCTTCAGAAAGCTCTGATGTGCAAGACGGTCTTTCGTTTGATGAGGTTCCTGTTGAGATTTTAGATCACCAAGTCCGGAGACTAAGGAACAAAGAAGTTCCCTTAGTCAAAGTGTTGTGGCGAAATCAGTCAGTTGAGGGTGTTACTTGGGAAGCCGAAGAAGATATGCGATCCAAGTACCTGCAACTCTTTCCCACAAATTCAGATCAAGACAAAGGTACCATTCTTTCTTACTTCAATCCCTTTCTAATAAAGTTGCAGCTGTATAGCCATTCCTACTATGAGTTTATGCATTCTATGAAGTATCTGAATGTTTAGAAAGAAGTGGAATTCGATTAGCAAGATATTTTAGATGTGTACCCTTAGTTTTTCTCCGTATTCATAACCTATCGAGCATCATCATAGGACAAATGTCCCTAAGGAGGAGATATTGTAATAACCCGTACATTTCTAAGCTAGAACACAAACCGTTGTTCCTGCATGTGAAACCTCCTATCCTGTAATTCATATTTGAGAACATGACTTACCATGAGTATCCTAGTGAGAAGAAGCTTATGATATGTTAAATGTATTCATATGAGTCACTTAAGGTAATGCAAGCTAAGAGTTTTTTTAAATCCATCAAGTTTTAGTGTTCGATTTCGCAAGGGTCATATTTGAACGAGCATAACTTGATGAATATGTGGTATTATTGCATATTTCAACCCACCTAATTATAGAGAATCGGATTAGCTTTCCAATAATACCAATTTTACCAAAATCTAACACCCAAGCAAGAAGTTATGGCTTTGCAAAGTGGAGTGCGTCGCCTAACCAATCGTACATGGATACTGGAATGGGTGTGCGATAGGTTATGCGATGCACACCCTCAAGTGTGAGATAAGGTGTGTGATGCATACCTTAGCTTGTGCGATAAGGTGTGCGATGCATACCCTAGCATATGCGATGAGGTGTGCGACGCACACTTAGGGTTCCAGCAATGAAAATACTCCGTTTTTGAGTTATTATGAGGACAACTAAGTCTTTTAACACTCCTTACACGTCCCTAAACTTAACCTTACGAATTTAAATGTTCCTAATCACATCATAACCCTATTATCAATTTTAGCACATCATCCAAGAGCACGATAGGAGCAAAACAACTAGGGTTACACAATCAAGATTGGAGGTCCAATCTTTCTATAATTTCTTAACCGTAAAGGTATGTGCGGTTTTTCAACAAGAACACTCTTTCGTTCTTGTGCCCAAAGTGGGTTTTCTTTTACGAAGATACATGATTTTATACCTTTTCCTATGAATTTATACCTTATATTGCTTTCATGAGAATGTTGATATGGTTATACCTAAAGCTGAACATTTTAGATTTAAAGTGATTTATATATATGTCTACGATATAAAGCATAAATCTTAAAGGTTTTATTGTGATATTGATATATGGGTCTTTGAACCCTGTTTGAGATTGTTACTTTTGAGGAATCATGTGTTATAAGCATCTTGAGAATTGAATGAATTGACATGATGTAGAAAGATTTGACCTTTTTGGTCGTGAAAGAGTTGATTTTGAATCCAAGTGAGAAAAGAAATCCACACCATTTGATTGAATTATGATAAAAGGGGTAGCATATTGGCTCCCAATGCAAAGTATTGAATTGTGTAAGGTGGATTGTCTTTTAAAAATTCTGAGCTAAGTCCGGGAGTAGTATTTAGCATCGAGTGGGAAAGTGTGGTACTTCCCTAGAACTAGTGCCCCCATAGGTTGTGAGCCTGAGGCTGATATAGTGATCACTAGTGAATGAATAAATTATTAAAGTCCTACTCCGATGGCAGGGATAGGACGGCTCTCCCCAACGTGGGTTGGACGTTGGACTCCATGTAGCTCACATGGTTTATGTCGGTTATAAGAAACTCCCATAGTATGTCTCTACTCTATCTAAGATAAGTGTGTATGGTTTCAAAACTATGATTTCTGACAAAGTTTCTTATTTCCGAAAGATTGAAATGTATGCTCTAAAGAGAGTTGTTTTAAGACTAGATTACTTTACAAGTTTGAAATCGAGAAGAAAGTTAATTGAGAATTTATTGTAATGACTACTTGTTTTACATTACATGTATTATTCATCCATGATTATGATGGTTTAATTCAAGCTAAGTTAGTCATTTACATCAGCATGCATGTTTCTAATAAATATTGTGATATTTGATTATTGAAATTGGACACACCCCCATATACTCGGTACATTTTCCATGGTACATTTTCTCGTAATATAGGTTCAGGTGCTCAGTCCCAGCCTCGATAGTGATTCCCGAGCACGTTGATCTACATCTTCTGCAGTGGTGAGTCCTTATGATTCGAGGACGTATTATTCAGACTTTTAGTTTCATTATGAGTTGATTTCTTTTGTTCCTTTGAGTTCGAGTCAGTTGGGGTCTGTCCCAATGGCTCAATAGTACATTGAGTAGTAGAGGCTTGTCAGGATGGATTGGTCAGAATTGTTAGAGGTTCCATATTTTGATACTTTTACAGTACTTATCCGCATTTTATTTAGACTTGATACAATGGGTTTTCATGATATTACTTTCAACATCTTTATTTAAGTGTTCAGATATGTTATTAGGCTCAAAGGGTTAGCTTGGGGCTACTTATAGCCTTAAGCATCGTGTGACATCTCGAGACCTATTTTTTGGGGTATTACAGCTATGTAGGAGTTCAGTATTCCCACTTGGAAGTGGAAAGAAGTGAACATGGATTTTTTTATGGGTATGACCCGTACTCCTCGTCAGCATGATTCAATTTTGGTCATTGTAGATAGGATGACCAAATCAACTTATTTTTTACCAGTCCATACCTCTTATTTATTCAAGGATTATGCCAAGCTCTATGTTAGAGAGTTGGTCAGATTTCAAGGAGTTCTGTTATCCATCATTTCAGATAGAGGTTCGCAGTTCACCTCTTATTTTTGGAAAGCTTTCCAAAAAGGTCTTAGTACCTAAGTCCACCTCAGTACAACCTTTCATCCTCAGACAGATGGTCAAGTAGAAAGGACCATCCAAACTCTTGAAGATATGCTAAGAGCATGTGCCATTGACTTTAAGGGTAGTTGGGATGTCCACTTGCCCATGATTGAGTTCGCATATAACAACAGTTACTATTCCAGCATTCAGATGGCTCCGTTTGAGGTTCTCTATGGAAGGATATATAGGTCTCCCATTAGTTGGTTTGAAGTGGGCGAGGCCACAGTGGTAGGGCCTAACTTGGTATTTGATACTTTAGAAAAAGTTTAGTTAATCAGGGAAAGGCTTAAGACAGCTCAGAGCCGACAGAAATTGTATGTCGATGTGCACAGAAAGGATCTCAAGTTTGACATTGGGGATTATATGTATTTGAGTATATTTCCTATGAAAGGAGTGGAGAGGTTTGGGAAAAAGGAGAAGCTCAGTCCCCGATATATCAGTCCCCACCAAATTCTCAACCATTTCGAAAAGGTAGCTTACGAGCTTGAGTTGTCTTCAGATTTAGCTTCAGTTTATCCAGTATTTCATGTATCCTTGCTAAAGAAATGCATAGGTGAACCAGCAGTTATAGTCCCTGTAGAGGGTACAGTTGTTTAGAACAGCCTCTCTTATGAAGAGATCCCAATTGAAATTCTTGACTAACAGATTCGCAGACTGAGGAACAAAGAAGTCCATCTAGTCAAAGTTGTTTGGCGGAATCAGTCCGTTGAGGGAGATACTTGGGAAGCAGAAGAAAATATGCAGACCAAGTATCCTGACCTTTTCTCCACAAACTCAGATTCAGCTCAAGGTAACAATTTTCCTTGAATTTACTCAGTTCTATGTTCAGATTTCCTTTATGAGTTAAATATTAGTTCAGTCACTTAGCATTCTCATATCATGCATATCTTCATGAACCAGCTCAGTCATGTGTCGTGTCTTTAGAATTCAGTCATGCTTCAGTTATGCATCTTCAATTTGAAAACTCAGTATATCAGCAGTCTCAGTCATGAAATCATGCTTCAGTTATGCATGTCCAGTATGTAAATTCAGTCTATCAGTATTTTCAGCTTAGTCAGTCTCATTCGAGGATGAATGTTCCAAGGGGGAGGTATTGTAAGACCCCGCAAAATCATAAGCTTAATTCAGTCCGTTAAAGCTAGAAAAAGGGGTCCCAGACTTAAAAATTTCAGCCAAGTGTTTAGACTTAGAATTTATTTTAGCCTTCATAAGTTGTCGATCCTATTTTACGATCCTTACGGCCATTAAATGTTGATCTTTAGGTTGATTCATGATCAAGAATATCAGTAGGTGAGCTCGGACGAGTTTTGGAATTTTCAAACATGGTTTAAGGCATGTTTGGAAATCCAAAACAGTGGATCGACATGATCTCAACGCGCCGCATCGCCTATCTCATCGATAAATATTTTCCTTAGCTCCCAGTGCAGATTCTAGTAAGCCGATGCAATCTCGATGCATTGCATTAGACATCGTGTCAACTCCATCGATGCGGCGCATCAGGCTGTGCATCGCTGGGCACATTTTTCAGTAATTAAAAGTCATATCGTCAGGGGTAATTGGGTCATTTTCCCATCCCTATTCAACCCCAAAACACAAAATTAATCATTCCTAGGGAAAAAACATTCACTTTCTCTCAAATTTACTCAAGAACAAAACCCTAGGAGATCTAATTTCAAATTCAAGCTTCAAGAACACACCATCAACCTTCATTAATTTAAGCACCAAGGTATGTGAAGTATTCAACCAAGGATTTCCTTCCACCCTTGGAGTTCAAGAAACTCTTTTAAACTACAAGTTAAATGATTTTGTGAATTCCATGTTCGATTTGAATGTATTAATGATATTGATGTTAATTGAATATCTAATCCACGGTTTATTACAAGTTTCATGTGAAATTATTTATCATGTGTGTAGTATTACATGATTTCATGTTAAAAAACCTTGAATTGTAAATTAGGATTTGATATTATGATGCCTACATGTTGTTTAATAGCATGTGCATAGATTATATTCCCCAACTGCTTGATGAATTTCTCATGTGAATTAATTGTGAAAAATCATGACATGCTAGCATATGTGCAAGTTTATATCTTACAAGTGTTTGATAAAATTCCTCTATGAATGAGTTATGAACAAGTGAAGAACATTGTTATACTTTTCAAGTTTATGCTATGCTTTACTTTTCATGCTATCGAGTCCTGGGGGTATTCAATACCCGAAAATCTAGTTGTTTACCTAGATCTATAGTAGTTATAGAATAGTCTCAGTAGTGTCATGAACAGTAGTACTCAGTAATTAGTCAAAGTCTCAATTCAGTATTCAGTTCAGAACTCAGTGAACTCGGTCAGTTAACAGAACTCAGTAGTATTCCTCCAGTTATCGAAACCCTATGAACTCAATCCAGTCAGTTAGTTAATACGATTAGTAACAGTTCAGTCCAGCCTAGTACAACTTAGAAATCAGTTCAGTGTCTATTCAGTTGGGAGTAGGAATTAGCACCGAGAGAACCCAGGGATGAGGGCATTCCTACCAGCATAGGGTTTGACCCGTAGTAGCAGTCCCTGCGTTATAGAACTACATAGCTAGCATAGGTTGAGATATCTTTCTACCAGTATAGGGTTGATATATATCGTACGAGTTTTCCTACCAGCGAGGGTTGACGAAAGTGCTTCCTATCAGAGAAGGTTAACTCACGGCTTGTCTTTACCCGTGGCATGGTATTGACACCCTTCTAACTGGGGTTACAGGTTGGACTGTAATCCATTAGGAGAGGGGCATGTCGGTTAGATGACTACCTCCCATAGTTTTAGTTTTAGTCTCAGTATAGAACTCAGTTGGGTTCTACATATTCAGGACTGTCAGACACAGTCACCCAGCTCAGTATAGAACTCAGATCATTTCTACAAAATTAGGACTGTCAGAAATAGTCATTCAGCTATCAGTATTACAGTATCAGTAAACTCAAATATCAGCTAATCAGTGTTCAAAACTCAGTATCCAGTGTTAACATGATCTCAGTTACAGTCTATGTATTCATGTATGTATTCTCTTTCAGTTACATTTATGTTACTCAGCCAGCTATAGTTCATGCATATGAACTCCTGCATATCATCCTACCATACTTAGCATGCCAGTACTTTCAAAGTACTGACACATACTTTTCTTTTGCGCTATGATGTCTTATATCATAGATTTAGATGCACGGGCTCCTGACCATACTTAGCAGTCCAATCCATCAGCAGCAGACGTAGTGGTGAGCCCTCATAATTCGAGGACAAAGTTGTTATTTCAGCATTTCAGTATTCAGTTTATTTCAGTAGTCAGAGTTAGTTGGGGGCTTGTCCCATCATCTCCATAGTCAGATAGTTAGAGGCTTTCAGACTAGAGAATTTCAGACACTTATTTGAGTATTCAGTTATCAGTATTTAGTATTGGTTTTCAGTTATGAACATTAGGGCAATTACAGCCTAACTTTCACATTTATTTTAGTAATATTGTTATTACAGTGTTACTATTATACAGTGCTCACAGCAGGTACCAGTCATGGGTTAGCTGGTGGTCCTTCGGGATCGCTAGCACCGTGTTGAGTCAGGGGTATAGATTCGGGGCATTACATTATTGCTTTATATGATTCTATAAATAAAAGTGGTAAAAGAAAAATCTTAAAATTAGTTATTTATGTAAGAGAATTTGTTTGATTTAATGTTAAAATAAGCATTACAGTAAATGATATTTTAATGTTAGTTATGAAACTTAAATAAGTTTCAAGTTATTATTTGATTTTATAAAAATAAGAATTTATATTTATTTATATAGTGTGATTTCTACTTACATTTTCTATTATATTTATTCAAAAGTATTAATGATTATTTATTTGCAAAACTAATAAAATAGCTATAAATATATTCAAAATTGTAATATTGAGCGCGTAAACGAGCCCTTCATTAGCAAGTATATATACATAGATATATAATTATAAATTACTTGAAATTCAACTATTGCGTCAAGATTGTTGTACACTTCATGGACCTCCTCATCCCCCCAAGGCTAGGTGGTCTAATAGAATGGGGTTGTGTATGACTAACATCACTTCTCGATTGTTCATGAGAACATTCAGTATTGGTGATTGTCCTTGCATTGCCATCTCCACCCAGGAGGTTGGGTTCTAATTAAAATATGCAAGAGGTGTGGGGTAGACAGGTATTGATCCCATCGATAGGTCGGTCACTAGAAAGTGATGGATCGAGAAAAATAATATTTGAAATAGATTTGGGTTCCTGGTTGATTGAAAGAGAGAATTGGAGCTTAGAGTTGGTCGATATTGTGAGCGAAGGGGACGTATGTGCATAATTATCTAGAGGAGGTAGTTCATTTATGGTGAAGTTAATGGGGGTTAATCCCTTATTTATTAGTGATTCTAAAGTTGGATGTAGGATGTGGAGATAGAAGGACAAATATCTTTTTGCAATTATTGCAAAATATTATTATGAAAAAATTAAAAAATTTATTACTCCCTCCTTTTCATATTGCTTAACCCCATACTAAATATAGTTGTTTCAATTTACTTATCCAATTTATAATTTCAACAAAACTTTATTACAACTAAGTAACTACATACAATCAAGTGCTTCTAAGCACCTTTTTAATTTACCTAAACACTAAAAATTAGTTTCAATGCCTTTTTGAATTAAAAGCACTTAAAATATATCAATCCAAAGAGACTTTTGAATTTCCCCATATATTATACATATTATAATTATGCGAATTTCTAAATTGTAAATTAAAGACCATATTAGTTGTATACATAAATAACTTACCTCCTAACCAGCTAGCAAGTAATATTATTTAAGCTAGATTTAATATATGCATAACTCATAATCACAATAACAACTAACAAATGACTCCTAAATTGATAATAAATATTTGCAAATACTAACATTTAATATTTTCATTTAGAGTATCAGTTATCAATAAATCAAGTAAGCTTTTGAATTTTTTAAGCTCGGTCAAAAAAGCTATTAAATTCATATGATAAATAATTCATTTACATTTGCATGTGACGTGCATGCACCTTGGAAGCACCATGACTATTCCCGGCATGTAATGTACCTCCTCCATCCACTCAGATAAAAAATTAATGTACACTTTTACTTGTTCGGTCATCAATTGCAATACTATATATTTTATTTTTCTGTGTATGACATACATGTGCATTACCAACATACACGTGCAAAGCACGTATACTGAACTAGTTCGTCTATATATATTTATATTTAGTGTCAAGGATGTTGTACACTTTCATGGCCTTCCTCATCCTCTCTGATGCTAGGTGTGATAATAGAATGGGGTTGTGTATGACTAATATTACTTCCCAATTCTCCATGAGGTCATTCAGTACTAGTGAATGTCCTTGCATTGCCATATCCACCTAGGAGGTTGTGTTTGAGTTTAGAGATGCAAGAAGGGTGGAGTAGACAGGTATTGATCCCACCGATAGGTCGGTCACTGAAAAAGAGATGGACCATGGGAGATACTATTTGAGATGGATTTATATTTACGGTTGATTAAAAGAAAGAAGTGGAGCTTCGAGTTGGTCGATATTAAGAGCGAAGGGGACGTTTGGGAATAATTATCTAGAGGAGATAGTTCATTTATGGTGAAGTGATTGGGGGTTAATCCCTTATTTAATAGAGATTCTAAAGTTGGATGTAGGAGGTGAAGATAGAACGACAAATATCTTTTTGTAATTATTGTAAAATATTATTATGAAAATTCTATTACTCCCTCCGTTTCATATTAGAGTTGGTCAATATTGAGAGCGAAAGTGATGTATGGGCATAATTATCTAGAGGAGATAGTTCATTATAGTGAAGTTAATGGGGGGGTTTCCCTTATTTATTGGAGATTCTAAAGTTGGATGTAGGAGGTGGAGACAGACGGACCAATAATTTTTTGTAATTATTGCAAAATATTATTATGAAAAAAATAAAAAATTTATTACTCCCTCCATTTCATATTAGAGTTGATCGATATTGAAAGTGAAGGAGACATCTGGGCATAATTATCTAGAGCAGATAGTTCATTGATGGTGAAGTTAACCGGGGTTAATCTCGTATTTATTAGAGATTCTAAAGTTGGATGTAGGAGGTGGAGATAGAATGGCAAATATCTTTTTGTAATTATTGTAAAATCAACACAACTTTATTACTATTAAGTGACTACATAAAATCAAGTGCTTCTAAGCACCTTTTTATATACCTAAACCCTAAAAAAGTATTTAAATGTCATTTTGACTTTAAAACACTTAAAATATGTCAATCCAAAATAAACTTTAGAATTTCCTCATATATCATACATATTTTAATTATTCGAATTTCTAAATTGCAATTAAACACCACATTAAATTTCTACATAAATAACTTACCTCCTAACCAGCTACCAAGTAATATTATTTAAGCTTGATTTAATGCATATATAACTCATCATCATAGCAGCTACAAGACTCTTAAATTTACAATAAATGTTTGGAAATACTACGTTTAATATTTTCACTTAAAGTACTAAATTTATTAGAATATCCGTTATTAGGTGTATTGTGTACCTCGGGTGAATTATTATTTTTGCTCACAATTCATTAATTTTAGCTTTCAATAAAATAATCTGGTGAAAGGAGTCCATAGCAAAATTGAGTTTTTTATTTTTTCTATTTTTTATTTAGCAAGTGAATCTATTATAATAAGAGTGTCATGTGATGATTAATTAAGATTATTGAATTTTTTAAGTTGGGTCAAACTGCTTTTAAATTCATATGAAAAATAATTCATTTACATTTGCATGTGGCATGCGTGCACGTCGGGAGCACCATTAACTATACCCAACAAGTAGCATACCTCCTCGATACACTCTGGTAAAAAATAATTGTACACTTTTACTTGTTCGGTCATCTATTGCAGCATTATAGATTTTATTCTTTTTGTGTTCGACATATATATGCGATGCTGACATACACGTGCAATGCACATATACTGAACTAGTATATATATATATATATATATATATATATATATATATATATATATATATATATATATATATATATATTGTGTCCAAAATGTATATGTGGCCCACTTGTATAAATACTAGGAGGTACATTGTACAAAGTCAGATTTTTCATTTTGATCTACTCAAACACATAATATATATCTCTCTTTCCTTATAATGTCGGCGCAACCCTAATACAGTTTCTACTCTGATCTCAATTTTTCTCTGTTAACAAATTTTGTGGATTTAATTGAATCATTGCTTTCAGCTTGAAGTATTTATATCACATTCCTATTAACAAGAAGGATCAAAATGTGTTTAAGAGGACGGTAATATCCCAAATACAAAACCATTTTAATTTTCAGTAACATTTAATAGTCTTCAAGCCATTTCTGAAACTACTTTAACCCAAACTATGTTTCGTGCAGCTAACATTAAGACATTCAAAAGGTTATAGCTTTATAAAGAGGTGTATCATTTAATAGGTTGTCATTAATGTCAGTGACTCAACGAGATTAGGCAAGATGCAAGCACTTGTGAAGCCCAAAATCTCTAATTTGATTTCTAACTTAAAGGGCTGGTCATATGGGCATTTCGTTCAATCAGAAATGTTTATGTTGTAATAATCCTTTTTGCATATAATATAGGGGTGTGTGAATATATATTAAATTATTTTGAATTCAAATATTGTGTCAAGAATTTATTACACTTCCATGGCCCTCCTCATCCCCTCCGAGGCTAAGTGGGCTAACAGAGTGGGATTTTGTATGACTAACATCACTTTTCGATTATCCATGAGGACATCAGTACTAATGATTTCCCTTGCATTACCATCTCTACCCAGGACGCTGGGTTCGGATTTAAATATGTAAGAGGGGTGGAGTAGTTGGGTATTGATCTCGCAGATAGTTCGGTCATTGAAAAGAGATGGACCGGGGGAAATACTATTTGAGATACATTTAGATTCATAGTTGATTGAAAGAGCAGAACAGAGCTTAGAGTTGGTCGATATTGAGAGCGAATGAGACGTCTGGCATAATTATCTAGAGGAGATAGTTAATTCATTATAATGACTTGATATTTGGTGGTTTGTGTGAAATATTTAATTTTGTATGATTTAACAATTTTACCTCTTCCGTGGTTGCTTTTGGGTAGTTCTAGGATGTTGGGATAATCGGCATGATTTTTGATACATTTTGGTGGGATTTCAGTGAAATTGTGGTTTTTGGTGGCTTGAAGATCCTTATAGTTGACTTCGGTCATCATTTATTGATTTGAACGTCGGCTGGCAAAATCCCATTTTTATGATTTTTCACCATTTTGAGACATGGAGATTGGGGTTTTGAGTTTTTGAGCAATTTCTTTCATTTTTATGTATGGGTAAGCTCCAAATCCCTATTTTAATTACTTTTCTTCGATCCTTATCAAATAAACTTTGTTAAAACTTGATTTCAAAAGTGAAATTTAGTGATTTTGGCTTGGAAAGCCGTATTTCTTTGATTTACACTCCAGTTTCAACCCGTTTTCACTTGGGATTTTCTTGTATGAGTTCCTTTAATCACGAGAAATATTTTTTTGAATTAAAATTCTGATTTTACCCTTCTTTTTTGTAAAATCCATTTAGGATATTTGTTTTGACCCCGACCCGAAGATGGATAATATGGGTATCATTGGCTTTCTTTTGATGCGTAGTTTTCATACTTATATATTTTAGTTGATTCTGAATCCGTTCGTGAGGGGAAAGCTCTGAATTGAGGACTTTTTGGACCAATTTACGATATTCGAGGTAGGTTATAGCTTAACTTTCTTCAAAATGGACCGGATAGTTAATATTGGTACAAAATCATGTTAAGGGTGTGAGAACTAATCATAAAAATGGCTATTTTTATCGTGTTGTGCCAGTGTGGGGGCCTATATTATTGTTATTTGGTGGTTTATGACATTATTTGCTATGTGTGATCGTTTGGGATCTTACATGATGTTGTTGGTCTTGTGTATATGTATTTGGTTGTATCCTTCTATTCCAAAATCCTAGATTGGATATTATGTGTATCAATGGCATATTTTGGTGTATTTTTCTCTATTGGAATATGATTTCATTGGATTTCATGGATGGTTGAAATATTGAGTGAATTTTTGGCTCACATGGTTGGTATACTATTTGGATATGGAAATTCTCATTTTGGTTGATTGTGAGCATTACATTCTCATATCATATACATTCATGAAACATTGGTACCACTATGGAAACACTAGCTTTTTCTGACAAAAAATGTGACATCTTTAAAACCCTCTACCGATGGATGTGCCTAAGAGGAGATATGGATATTGGTATTGGATATGGATTATATATGGGTTGACAACTATTATGACCTGATCCGAGGCCCTGGCCGCAACAGGCATCCTAAGCACGAAGGACCGAGAGACCCCTTAACATACTATCATAAGCATAATTCATATAAAACAGAAGTGCGGATGATATAATGAAATTCAAAGGAAACTTATAATCAAACTGTGTCAATAAAGTTGTGATAATACAATAACTAAATCTCATATACAAAACCTCTTATGAAACTAACTGTATGGGATGGTACAAGGTCCCAGGATGGACCATAAACTGAAAGAAATCAACATATGATTAAATGCCTTCGGAAAGATAGATGACTCACTGACTCTGTCATACCCAAAGGTTCTACTGATGTGATGGACAGGGGACTAAGCCTTAGAGCCTACATTATGAGACAATGTATCCGCTATAAGGACGGTCAATACTTTGAATGTATTGGTATGCAGAATAATCCAAAAATAATAGTTATCTTATATAAAGTAATCAAGAGTTTGTGAAAATAATGTAACATAAAATAGTTCAAAACACATGGACATAATTAAAATACAAGTTGTGGTCAATTGGTAAAACGTAAACTAAATTCTTTGTTTTACTTTTAGGCTAGATAGCGTCCCGACCTCATCACCTATGGACTATATGGGTCTGCTATTAACTCGGCGGCAAAGCCTCCAATCCAAGTTTGCCACAAGGATTGGAGTTTTGCGTGATGGTAAACTGTAATTATCCCCCTTTTGGGATAGCATACCATAGTTATTCCCTTTCCGGTATAACCTAACATAAAACCCATGCCGGTAAAATAAAATTTTGGGCTACGAGTTATCTGAACTCGCACCTTCTCAATTTTTCATCAATCCCTCTTTAAGCCCAATTTTAGCCTCTTAAAATCATGCTTCATGTTTAAAACATCATTTCTTTCATGTTAAGGGCTTTTCATGATAGGTATTATCATACCTACACTTGCAAGCCATATCATATCATGTCATGCCCATAGCCCTTTTCATTCAAAATCATATTAATGAACACCAAAAGATTTAAACATGACATGAGAGTTCTTATTTCAAATGTCATATAGAAACTTATGCAAAACATTCTCTTTTTAAGACTTTAACATATGGTGGCCATCTCTTGTATAAATCACATGAAATATTTCATTAAACAAAAGAGCATTTAGAAAATACGAAAACACTCTCTCATTGGAACATAAAATAATGTCAATCCATAAATGATAGTAAAACATTTAAATTCAAGATTTTAATCATCCATTTGAACAACCCATAACATGTTAAGATAAATAGATTTCATCATGAAATAGGAAAGTTCATAAATCATGCTCTCAATTGAATTCTTGAAACTCATAGCATATATACACATGAATATAACTCAAGTTTATGGAAAAACCCCATAGTAAATATAAAATTTCATCATAAAATGGGGTTCATAATGCATGCTCTTCAAAAAATTTCAAAACTCATAATATATACATACATATACAATTTAAAGATTATTAAAACAACATACGCATGCCCATGAGAGTTAGGATAATTCTACATACTTTTTGATGGAGGAAAATTGAATAAAAACCTTGAGTTGGAAACCCTGGAGCTTTGGAATTAAGCAATCTTTGTTTATGCTCTTGGGAGGAAGAGAGTGAGGGTTTTGGGGGATTTTCCATTATCGTTGGATGAATTTAGGGTTATAAAACGGATTAGGAGAGTTATGGGGTGAAAGGACTTTTTTGCCCTTGATTTAAAATGGAAAAAATGTTTTTTAATATTTGAGAAAGGAGGGCCACGCCACAGACCCAAAAGCATAGCTCCATCTGTGCCCCTCGACCCCAATGGCAAAGCAAAAGCTTTATCCCACGTACCCCATCGCGCACCCTGGATAGTGCCTTACTAAAATGCCTATAACTTTTTACTCTAAACTCGGATTGAAGAACGGCCAGTTGAGTTGGAAAGAAGACTCAAAGATATTTAAATTAATGTATAATAGGTCACATAACTCATTATATTCTAGGTGTAATGTTCTATGTAAATTGACCCAAATAAAATCGTCAACTAAAACTCAACTGGTAGGAAAGTGCTCAACTTTGAGTTTAGGAGATTTTTATGACTTATATTTATATCCAAAGACGTTTCCACATTAAAGAATTATTATTTACACTTATATATAAATAGAAATCATTGGGTTTTGGTGTATATACAAAGGAAAGATGGTTCAAACTTTAGCCCAAAAATGTGGGGTATTACATTATCTCCCCCTTGGGATCATTCTTCTTCGAATGATAGATAGGAATATATTAAAGCTCTAAAAGAACAGAATAAAGGACGTAACCTCACATTAGGAATTCTCCCTCAATGAAACATACATAGGTATCAAGAAGAGATTTATGACATCACTAAGCAAATCGCGCAAACATGAGGAATGAGATAATGAGACTTGACATAGAGATGATCTTGGACAAAATTTCTATCGAACATAACCATAAAAACGTAAGACATGACTTTATTTGGTGACCATAGCTTCTGATTTACATTAATTCTAAATATGAGATAAGGTACTTGTGGGACATAGGAATAGAGGTCTCCTCCACCTTACATGATACGACCAATAGACCTTAAATTTAGCGACACTACTCGACTATGCTCTATACAATAAGTTAGTCACTTCCTCATTTCCAACTTACAATTCCCCCAAAACACACCTAACCACAAAAGTGTGAGTCCCACTGCATAGTGCATCCATGTTGAAGCCTAACTCGGAGTTAAAAGATGCTAGCTTAAGCTATTGGACCCTATACTCTACATCCCTTCAAGAATACTATTCCATTTTATCACTATAATTAAAAAACTTCGGGTCTTAAATCAAGGAGTACCAACCACATAGCATATTATTTTGTGTATCCATCAATCACAACATTCAATCCTACCTTTATTACACCCACTTTATGGATCTCTCTACTAAGAACCAGCAACTCAACAACTTCAACCACTCTCAAAAATATTTTCACCACATATCTCCTTTCTAACTATTTCATATAACGAAAGTTCATCACTCTCCTCCCTCTTCATCTATAACCTTAGCTTAAAGTAGTCACACCAAAATTTTCACAATAAATAACATCTACTCTTTTATCTAAAACATTACTTTTCTTCTATAACCATCATCATCCTAACATAAGAAAGGTGATTGAGGGACTGGAGCACAAGCATCAAGATTGAAAGTGACACTATTCAATCATAACTTATATTTGTTGCAGTACTTAAGGTGGGGATCAAGACTTAAGATACGATATAATGGGCACGAAGTGCTTCATATATCAAATGCCTAGATCATAAATATAGGGTCGTTCGATCTAAACAAAACATAGCATGAGTTCATAGGGTTAGGAACAATAAGAAACATGAGTGCATATATCATGAGTTATAAAATATAAAGGCGGAATTCATGTAGTCAATGATTGAGGCAAGGATTGCTACTCGAAGCTATTGCTTCTTATTTTATGAACTGAAAATGGCCAAGAGTTTGCATAAATCTTATCACTTTGGGCTAGACCTGACATAAAATGAATTGGTAACATATAGAAAGCATAGTTTCTTAGAACTGAGCATGATATGATACATAGATTTATGGATCATGAGAATCATAGCATAGAGCTTGAATACTTCAAAGCTTGGATTACTAATGGACATTATTGCTTTTAGTTTGGAGGTTAGAAAATGGACATAAGTTGTATAGAGAACTTGAACCTTAGGCACAAGCATGGCTTGAATACGTAAGACATTAGTATAATGTCCTCTTAAATTAGAGTAGAAGGAGTTTACTAGAATAGGAATAGATTTAGCATGACTCAGCCCTGAAACTTGCCACCATGAGAAAAATTTAAGACCTGCCTTAGTCCACCATCCCCCCCCCTTAGATCAAATTCATAATCCTATCATCAAATCTATAACCACAACTCTCAACAAATGGGGGTATCACTATTCACATGAATGCCAGACTCACCCTGATAAAATATATAAGAAAGTACTAATTTATTTCTAAGACATTCCTTCGAGGCATAATACTCTTAACTTTCCCTAACCTATGAATCTTGAACACTAAACTTAAAGAGAATGACCCTTTTTGGAAAGATTTTATCCCTTTTAAGGGCTTGGGAATTTAATAAGTGTAAAGGGGACAGTCTACTAGGTGTGAGAGGACCTAAATACCCCTAAATATGTTTAAAAACATTGATCTCTTGAAAAAGGAGAGGGAGGTCATGACATAGACCCTAATGAAGAGGTCCAACCTCGCAACATAGGGCCCATCGTAAGGCTCTGTCTTTGCAATGCGATACCCGATATGGAGGCAAGGTAGTGAGCCTTTGCGGGGTTCCTCGGGGTGTGGGGCAATTGTGAATCGGCTCACTCATGATGCAAACCTATTTTCCATGCTCAAACTTTACCCAATGCATAATAATCCATCTCTGGACATCCTATATTTAATCTAGGACCATATAAGCTCATTTTAAGCTCGATTTAGACTCCCCAAACACCTGGGGTGCTACAAATTCATGGACTCAACACTAGTCTTCATATATATCACAATTATCCACTCAAAATTTTCATAAGTTATCAACCAAGGATCTTTCACACATTATACCAAGACCACTAATTTACTCCCACAAATTTTGCATCACTATCCTCGAGCTAACATCCTTATCACCGTAATCAATATCTAAAGTTCAAGATTAGTGTATTGCACAAATAATGCGTACAACCAATAAAGAATACCACATACTATACTAGTACATCAATTTATAAATCAACCTAAATTCCTTATTTCACTTAACTATGATCCATAAGCACGTATTTTTCATTATGTCATTACTACACCTTAAAACTTACTACATGTATTCTCACATACTATAATAGTTTACAACTACTAGATAAAAAGATAGTCATGGGGGATATAGTCACATAATAAGGGTCATAAATTTTGACCTTATAATCTAGCCCATTATGGTCTATTAGCACATCCGTCTTCCTCACATTATATCTACTTACCCAAGCATGTTAAAGGTGTGGAAACTAATCATGAATATGTGTTGTAGACCGAATAGTTAATATTGGTACAAAATCATGTTAAGGGTGTGGGAACTAATCATGAAAATGGTTGTGCCAGTGTGGGGGGCTATATTGTTGTTATTTGATGGTTTGGAATATTATTTGCTATGTGTGACCATGTGGGGTCTTACATGATGTTGTTGGTCTTGTGTATATGTATTTGGTTGTGTCCTTTTATTGTAAAAGCCTATATTGGAGTTTATGTGGTATCAATGGCATATTTTGGTGTATTTTACTCTATTGGCATATGATTTCACTGAATTTCGTGGATGGTTGGAATATTGAGTGGATTTTTGGCTCACGTGGTTGGTATATTAGTTAGATATAGAAATTCCCATTCTGATATTTTGTGATCATTACATCCTCATATCATATACATTTATGCAACATTGGTACCATCATGGAAATACTAGAAACACTAGCTTTTTCTGACTGAAAATGTGACATCTTTAAAACCCTTTACCGATGAATGTGCCGAAAAGAATGTATGGATATTGGTATTAGATATGGATGGTATATGGGTTGACGAACCTCCTCCCACCCCCCCACCCCGAGTCCTACCTCTGGAGTATAGCTTGATAGATATATACATAGGTAGTGCAACAACCTCATGCATTACAGCATCATCATCATTGCATTTTAGATACCTTATGCTCTTTTATGTTGTATTATCTTTATTGATATGTGATTTGTCTATGTGTATTACTTTTTTCTTACTTGTATGTGTGATATTTGTATACTTGTGCTTTCCTGTTGTATTTGAGTGTGGAATATGTGAATATTATAGAACTATTAGTGGAGACGTCGTTTGGGACATTTTCTAACTGCAGGTGATATGCTCTTAGTGTGTATTTTGTAATGATTTATTTTGTACATTGCTCAGTCGGCCTATGATACCTACTAAGTACAAATGGACGGTACTCACCCCTATTGTGCCCTTTCGGTGAAGATCCAGGTATGAGTGCGCCTATGGCAATTAATTCATGCGGTATTGGGAGCCCATTTTGAGGTAGCAGTTGATCTTTGTATCCGGAGCTGACTACTACATTTCTTATCTAGACTATATCTTTATTTGTATTCAGAGACAAAGTTCTCTTTTTTGGATATCTTATGTATATTTTGATTTCGAGTTGTATTTAGTTAGTTCTTATACCATGACACCTGGTTTTGGGATATTCTTATGGTATTTTTGGTCATGTATTTCCGTTATTACTATATTATGTGGTTTGGATTCATTCTAGAAGCCTTACCTTGAATTTTGGTATTGTCTTTCTTAATTTATATCAGTTTGGCTAATAGACTTACTTGTCAAGGCTTGTCGCAACAAGTGCCATCATGGCCCTTGGTTTTTGGGTCGTGACATATATGGTGAAGTTAATGGGAGTCAATACCTTATTTAATAGGGGTTCTAAAGTTGGATGTAGGAAGTGGACGTAGGAGGATAAATATCTTTTTATAATTATTGCAAAATATTATTATAAAAAAATTAGAAATTTTATTACTTCCTCCATTACATATTACTTTGACCCCTTACTAAATATAGTCGTTTCAATGTACTTATTCAATTTATAAAATCAACACAACTTTAATACTACTAACTAACTACATAAAATCAAGTGCTTCTAAGTGCCTTTTTTATTTACCTAAACACTAAATGATGTTTAACTGCTATTTATGCCAATCCAAATAGACTTTAGAATTTTCTCATATATCTTACATATTTTAATTATGCAAATTTCTAAATCATAAATTAAACACCACATTAATTTTTTACATAAATAACTTACTTCCTAACCAGCTACCAAGTAATATTATTTGAGCTAGATTTAATACATTCATAACTCATCATCAAAACAACTAAAATGATAGGCCTTTCGAAGAATGGAAGCTCATAACTTCAATCTGAACCGTGAACCGGTCAGGATCACCTAACACTGTACAAAGGAACAGAAATATCCTCAGACCCTATAATATGAAACAATGTAGCGTCTAGTATAGTTAGCGGGGTGAGCGCTATCATGTAACTTAGGGATAAAGAAATAAAATAATATCATTTCAAAACAATCAAAAATCAATCTCAATGTACATATCCACATACAAGCATATATATTTAAATAAGTGTTGGGATAGGGTATGGGGAATAACATGAGGTTTAGGACATTTAACCTGGACTGTGTAGCTTAACCATCATAACAGTACTCATGTGCTATATGGGCCCCATCTCTCAGCCCCAATGCGTGTTAGACACACGAACCTGAGATATCCTGGAAGCCGGGAACCCACGACCCTACGCTATCTAGGATACAAACATATAAAGTGTGACACGAGCACATGGTTATCAAGACTACCCCACGCCGGTAAATGCAGGCAATATTAGTCCTCTCAAGACCTCCACTTTTACGCGAGTTACATAATTTCCTTTAAGCCCAATTAAAACATTTAAACATAACTCATCCATTTAATCAAGGAGTCATTCATCAAGGAATTATCAAGTGATATCGTCATACCAATTCAAGAGCTTGCAAGCTAATTCATTTTTCCATCACCCGGGGGAATCCATGACCCCTAAACTCCATTATCAAAAATCCACGACCCCCGAGGTTTTCAAAATCATCCTCATTCATTTAGCCATCTATGCAATGCATTAGAAATAGACAAATCCCTATGAATATTCACATTTCAAAACCAATTATCTAAGTGGGGTGAGGTTATCATCAATTCCAACATCAAAATCCAATTATTTGGGGGAATTCACGACCCCCGTCATTTACTAAATTATTTTTTGGGGAATCCACAACCCCCTAGTTTTTATAAAATTGGGGAAATCCACGACCCCTATTACATCACCATGCCCATGCACCCTAATGAGTTTCAAATCCACCATTAAAACATAAAAAATGCATACAAACTATAAGGATTATCATTTACACAATTATCAGTCAAAACCCTCAACCCATCAATCAAAATCCAACGTCAAAACCATGTGAATATCAACCAAATCATGCCATATAAAAATACAAGTTTAGGAAAAGAGATACATGCCTTAATCACCAAGAAATTTGAAGAAGAAATCACACTTTGAGCTCTAGATGACCATGATGATAGGCGTATTTACACGCCTAAAGTACTATAATTTACCCATATTTTAGCTAAGTTTTGAGGATAAAATATATAATTCATGCACTTTTAGTCCTTTTTCCTGTAAGTGAGCTAACAAACGTGATTAGCAAGTTTTCAGGTATAAATGATGAAGATTTCAGCATTTTATGGATAACTTGACGCCCAAGGAAGCTTCACAAAAGAAGGAAAGGAGAGCTTGGATGCCTAGGGACTAAAAGTGACGCATGGAAAACCTGTCCCGGGCAAAAATAGCATTTCTAAAGACTTTGGGGATCAGCAGTAACTTATTAGGATTAGGACAATGATGCAGTAACCTAGTAGGACTAGGATAAGCAATGCAGTAGCTTAGTAGGAATAGGATATGGGTGTTATAAATACCCTATTTTGTTAGAGATTTTAAGCATTCTACTTCTAGTTCCGAATCATTCTAATTCTTCCATCAATTCGAATTCTCATACTTTTACTTTTTATTCAATTAATTCTTATTACTTTCTCTTCATCTATTCGATCTTAAGTTACACAACAAGAGAAATTCTATTCTCAAAGGACTTCACGCCACAAGACACATACTACACGTGAGATCCTATTTTGATATAATGATAATGTCTATTGTGATTTCCATCGTACTCATGAATAGCTAAACTTCTCTGTTGGGGTTATGGAAGCCTTATGAGATACTATCTATTGCTATGAGTTTGTGAATTCGTGACACCTATGCTGCTTATATCATTATTCTCTTCATCTTAATGCAAATTCTTGTGGTTGCAAACGCATAGAATACACCAGTATAGCATTAACTTGTTCGAAAGAAAAGTTATATGTCTGGAAAAGAGATAATGTCAAGGTAATAGGGCACCAACCCCTGTTAAAAAGTTAGTGTCGTAACTGGATTAACCTCTTGGAGAGTTTGTACCGTTAGACACGATGGTCGAAAGATGCCTGGATTTACCATAGAATACAACTCTCTATAAGCACATGCATGTCTGAATTCCACATAACTCCTAGCCAATAGAGACGTATAACTCATAAGGTGGACATAACCCCAACTCTCAATTCTCATTGGTTAAACATCTTACTGAACATTCTTTCCTTTTTACTTTGCTATTTTCCGTTTTTACTCTACTATTTTGTTACATTATTGCATACTACAAAATCCCCCCCCTTTTACGAGACTTGCACCAAAAGTCTACTAATCTTTGCTTACTTAGTGACCGGCTATTCTCTGTGGGATCGATACCCAACCCAGTTGGGTTATATATTTGACAACGACCGCTTACACTCTTACGAGAGCTGTAGTTTGAGCGTTATCAAAAATTGGCGCCGCAGCCGGGGAATACAGTTGTCAACTAAGTTTGTGATAGTTACTAGACCCTTTGGTCAAAAGTTCTCAGATTTTACTTTTAGCTGTTGTTTTTGTTCTATTCAGGTTCTATTGGCAGGATGGATGCACAACGTGACATTGACAGAAGGGCGGCTCAACAGGAGCAGGCTAGACTAGCTGCACTGGCAGCTGCTCAAGTGCATCAACAGAATATTGATAACTCAGGTCGGGCAACAAATCCTGATGATGAGGACCTGGGTGATGAGGAGCTACTAAATCCTAGGAGTATTTGTATGCTTTACTTCTTTATCTGCATTTGCATCTATCTATGTTTGTTTGTTTTGTTTGTTAGTAGTTAAATTTTTTAAATTTTTTTTAACTTTGCATGAAATTGTTCTGACGGGCATCATGGTATTATAACAAGAGTTTGTGCTAAAATCATTACTATTGAGATGTTTAGGCTCTAATTGTGACTCACTATGTGATAATTGTGTGGTTCAGTTCCTTCATCTGTTGGGTCAAGAGTCTATACTACTCCCAATAAAGTCGATCATGTGCCTTGTGTGTGTGAGGATATAGTATATTCTGTGTTTGTGACTGATGCTAGAACTTGCCTGGTGTGTGTGTAAAGCAAAATAAAGAGTGTGAGTTTAGGAGATGATTTAGGCATTTCTTTGGCAACCGATACTTGTTTACCTTCGTTTTACCTACCCGTGGACATTATCCTAGTCAACCCCTTTGAGCCTTTAAGCCATTTTCTTTGACAGCCTCATATGTAAGCCTAATCCATTTTTTTCAAGACCATAATTTGATCCAAATTCCTAAGTGCTTTAAGTTGTGAAGTCATGTGACAAAATAAGAGGAAATTGGGTGAGAGTGATGCCTTAGAGTGTATTGGTACTTGAATTTGTTATGAAAAAGAGTGGCTATCATAGAGGTGTGTTATAAAAAAAAAGAAAAAAAAAAGAAATAGAAAAACAAAATGATAAATTGTGTTTATGATTAAATAAAAAGATAGTTATGCTTGAATGGCAAAATAGGTGAAAAGGGGTGATAGATGAAAGAAAGGTAGCAGGGTTGATTAAAAGAGAGTGTTAATGGCATAATGTGATGTATTAAAGCGCTTAGGAACATAGTCACTATTTCTGGCCAAAATAGTCCTACCCGTCCCTTAGCCTACATTACAACCTGTAAAGACCTATTTGATCCTAAGCTTAACATTCTGATATTAGTAGAGCATTACACTAAGGGCAAGCCTATGGTCATCAGTTGCAACATATGAATTCTTTGTGAGAGTGAGAGCAAGGATAATCTTATACCCATGTTCTGAAAAATGCAATATTTGAGAGTGATTATGGGTAATATCTTATGTGAGACACACATGGTTGATGAGTTTTGGGTAGTCTTGTATGATTCTTTGTGACTTAACTTTTGAATACGAATTAGACATCATCACGAGTCTATGTTAGAGGTTAAATTGTTTCTAGTAGTGATCAGAAAACTACTCTTTGTTAATGATTGTCGTGTCTGTCTTGATGAATATTTTGTGCTGTTACTGTGAAACCCTAAGTAGATGTTTAGATGGACATGATATTTTGTTCGAGGACGAACAAAGATTTAAGTGTGGGGTTTTGATGATAGGCGTATTTACACGCCTAAAGTACTATAATTTACCCATATTTTAGCTAAGTTTTGAGGACAAAATATATAATTCATGCACTTTTAGTCCTTTTTCCTGTAAGTGAGCTAACAAACGTGATTAGCAAGTTTTCAGGTATAAATGATGAAGATTTCAGCATTTTATGGATAACTTGACGCCCAAGGAAGCTTCACGAAAGAAGGAAAGGAGAGCTTGGACGCCTAGGGACTAAAAGTGGCGCATGGAAAACCTGTCCGGGCAAAAATAGCATTTCTAAAGACTTTGGGGATCAGCAGTAACTTATTAGGATTAGGACAATGATGCAGTAACCTAGTAGGACTAGGATAAGCAATGCAGTAGCTTAGTAGGAATAGGATATGGGTGTTATAAATACCCTATTTTGTTAGAGATTTTAAGCATTCTACTTCTAGTTCCGAATCATTCTAATTCTTCCATCAATTCGAATTCTCATACTTTTACTTTTTATTCAATTAATTCTTATTACTTTCTCTTCATCTATTCGATCTTAAGTTACACAACAAGAGAAACGCTATTCTCAAAGGACTTCACGCCACAAGACACATACTACACGTGAGATCCTATTTTGATATAATGATAATGTCTATTGTGATTTCCATCGCACTCATGAATAGCTAAACTTCTCTGTTGGGGTTATGGAAGCCTTATGAGATACTATCTATTGCTATGAGTTTGTGAATTCGTGACACGTATGCTTCTTATATCATTATTCTCTTCATCTTAATGCAAATTCTTGTGGTTGCAAACGCATAGAATACGCCAGTATAGCATTAACTTGTTCGAAAGAAAAGTTATATGTCTGGAAAAGAGATAATGTCAAGGTAATAGGGCACCAACCCCTGTTAAAAAGTTAGTGCCGTAACTGGATTAACCTCTTGGAGATTTTGTACCGTTAGACACGCTTTAAGCTCGAAAGAGTTAAAGTGAAATAATCCTTGATGGTCGAAAGACGCCTGGATTTACCATAGAATACAACTCTCTATAAGCACATGCATGTCTGAATTCCGCATAACTCATAGCCAATAGAGACGTATAACTCATAAGGTGGACATAACCCCAACTCTCAATTCTCATTGGTTAAACATCTTACTGAACATTCTTTCCTTTTTACTTTGCTATTTTCCATTTTTACTCTACTATTTTGTTACATTATTGCATGCTACAAAATCCCCCCCCCCTTTTACGAGACTTGCACCAAAAGTCTAATAATCTTTGCTTACTTAGTGACCGGTTATTCTCTGTGGGATCGATACCCAACCCAGTTGGGTTATATATTTGACAACGACCGCTTACACTCTTACGAGAGCTGTAGTTTGAGCGTTATCAGACCACACTCTTGAAAATCTCTAATGTTCTTGCTTGAGAGATTTTGAGAGAAGAGATAAGTGTATTTGGTGTGTTTTGAAGTGATAATGAGGTCCCAAAGGGTTTGTTTAAAGGCCATGGGTCTTAATTAGGGAAAGAGGAAAATGTCTAAAGTGGCCCTATTAAAATTGTAAAAAAATTATCGTTAGTGACTACGGGTCATCTTACGACTCGTAAGGACACTTTTGAGTCATCACCATGACTCATGGTCTAGGCAGTACCTCAGGATATCTTCATTAGTTAGGTCACGAGTCAGACCCTACGACTCGTGACTAGACCTTATGACTCATAGGGTACTAGTCATTGCACTAATAGAATTCATGGACCATCACACTGGTGAGACCACGAGTCCCACCTTACGGCTCGTAGGGTCTTACCACAACTCTTGATGTCTCAATCATGTTCAGGACAAAAACATAGGGGAACCAAACTGTTATGGTCACAAGTCCTTCACCACGACTCGTAACCACACTATACAACTCATGAGTTCCAAGTCGTGACCTCAATAAAAACTTAAGAAAACCTTGAACAACTTACTGGTCAGACTACGATTGACACCATCCAACTCATTTAGAGTCTTCACAAATCGTTACCTAAGTTGTCACCTGGGCAGTGAGCTTAAAAACTCAGAAAGTTTTAGGGTCCAAAATCAGGTATTACATTATCTCCCCCTCAAGATCATTTGTCCCTGAAGGATCAGTCAAGGCACCCTTAGCATGAATATAAGATGCAACACAACCATAAAACCACGCACAAACTTGGAAATTCAAAAATAACAAGATTGAAAGGAAATCTATACCTCAAACTTGATCATTCAACGTGGGGAACAAGAATGGATATTTGGACTTTATGTACTCTTTGGTCCTCAACCTACAGACTTGCCAATCCAAAATATCCACTGGACTTCCTCATAAACAAGGACTTCGAAATACCAATATTCTCTATAGGCGCAATCATGGAAGGATCACCCATACACTTCTTCAACATCGACATATGAAACACCAGATGAATAAACCCAAGCTTGAAGGCAACTCCATTTCGTAAGCAACATTTCTAACTCTCCTCAAAATCCGATATGGGCTAACATAACGGGGACTTAGATTCCCTCTCTTCACAAACCAAATCACTCCCTTCATAGAAGATACTTTCAAAAACACCCAATCATCTACACCAAACTCCAAGTCCCTTCGCCTCACATCCGCATAGGATTTTTGGAGATTTTAGGCCGTTCTAAGCCTATCCTGAATCACCTTCACCTTCTCTATCACTTGGTGAACCAAGTCGGGACCAAACAACCTAGTTTTACCAACCTCAAACCACCCAATAGGAGACCTACACCTCCTACTATAGAGAGCCTCAAAAGGATCCATTCTAATACTAGAGTGATAACTATTATTATACGCGAACTCAATGAAAGGCAAAAGATCCACCTAACTACCTCCAAAATCAATCGCACAAGCCCTTAGCATATCCTCCAAAGTCTGAATAGTCCTTTCCATTTGACCATCCATTTGAGGATGAAAAGCAGTGCTAAGGTTTACCTTAGTCCCCAAACCTTTCTTAAATGGACACCAAAAATGAGAGTAGAATTGTGTACCTCAATCCAAAATGATGAACACCGGCGCACCATGTAATCTGACACCTTCCTCAATGAACAACTTAGCATAATCCTTACCTGAGTAGGTCGTCCTCAAAGGCAAGAAGTGAGCCGACTTAGTTATTTTATCCCCAATACCCAAATCAAATCATACTAACTACGAGACCGCGGAAAATGCACAGCAAAATTCATATTGATCATCTCCCATTTCCATATGGGCAACTCTATCTCTTGGGACAACCCACCCATCCTTAAATACTCAACCTTCACTTGCTGACAAACTATGCACTTGGCAATGAAATTCGCCATATCTTTCTTCATATTATTCCACCAATAAATTTCCTTCAAGTCATAATACATTTTCATTGAACCCGGATGAACAGTATACCTCGCCTCATGAGCCTCAGTCAAAATCCTTTCCCATAACCCATCAACATCAAAAACACACAATATACCTTGGTACCTTAAGATACCATCGCCACCAATATCAAAATCCACTACCTTTTGATGACTCACATCACCCTTAATCTGCACAAGAATAGGATCCAAAACCTATTTTTTCTTTACCTCGGCACTAAGAGATGACTTAACTACTTCTTGCACCATCACACCTCCATCCTCTAAATCCATCAAACAAACTCCTAAGTAAGCCAATCAGTGATTATCCTTCACCAACCCTCTTTTCTCCTCATACATGTGAGATAAGCTTCCCACATACAACCTGCTAAGAGCATCAGCAACCATAATAGCTTTATTTGGATGGTGGTAAAGACTCACATCATAATCCTTGAGCAATTCAAGCCACTGGCTCTGCCTGAGATTTAACTCCTTTTGAGTAAACACATACTGCAAGCTCTTATGATCAGAAAAGATGTCCACATGAACCCATATAAATAATGACGCCAAATCTATAAAGAAAAACCACAGCTAACAATACCAAATCATGCATTGGATAATTCTTCTCATGAACCTTAAGTTGTATTGAAGCATAGGCCACTACCTTACCATGTTGCATCAACACACATCCAAGTCCCACCCGAGATGCATCACAATATACCATGAAGCCCTCAGTACCCTTGATTTGGGTCAAAATTAGAGCAGAAGTCAACCTATCCTTCAACTTCTCAAAACTACCCTCACAAGCATTCGACCACAAGAACTATACCTTTTTCTGAGTTAATTTCGTCAATAAAGAAGTAATGGACAAAAAACTCTCCACAAACCTCCTATTATACCTGGCCAAGCCCAAGAAGCTCTGAATATCAGTTGGAGTCGTGGGTCTAGGAAATTTCCTTACCGCCTTAATTTTATATGGATCCACCTTGATCCCCTCACTAGAAAAAAGATGCCCAAAGAAGGTCACAACATCCAACTAGAACTCACACTTAGAGAATTTCGCATACAACCTCTGATCCTTAAAAGTCTGCAACATAATTCCTTCTCTGTCACGCCCCAAAATCCCATCGGGCCGGACTGGCACCCGAAGCCGAGAAGGCCCGGGAGAACCCGTTCAAATACCTGTACTTTCACTTACATGTCACCAAAAATTTGGACAGCACTTCATTGCATATAGAAGGGTCTAATTACCTGTATCAGCACAACACGCACAAATATAAATATATATAATACTTGGCCGTCGGAGCCACCACATATACAAATATAACATCACTATATAAACTTCCATGACTTTACCGTTCCTTATGTCTACAAAGCCTCTAGGATATACATGACATAACTAGGGTCGGGACAAATGCCCCGCCCACACATGTCTCCTGTACAATAACAAAACATAAGGAATCGACTCGGAAAGCTCCGAAGCAAACTGGAGCTCACCAATAATAGTTGTATGACCTGGCTCCTATCTATGTTGTGTATGAGCTGAAGCACCTGTGCATGCAGCATGAAATGCAGGTCCCTCGTGAGGGACGTTAGTACAAAATATGTACTGAGTATGTAAAGCTGTAAATAATCATATGTGATATGGGGGATCAAGAAAATCAGACACAAGTGAATAAATAATAATAGAAGTGAACCACACTTCATAAACACTTTTAGGATCATGTACATTATCATTAATCTGAATTGGGTTCTTGAATTCAAACACATTTGTGGAACGGTATACATTCGTTCATTTCATTCTTTACAATTATCATTCGCCATTACCTCCTCCTCCCGAACCTCCAACCACCTAACAATAATCAATATTGTACCGTACTGTGACTATTAGGCTGCCCCCAGTACATATCAATTGTAATCATATCAAGTATCGGGATCGGCCCATGCTAGGCTTAAGCCCCTGAGCTACCACCCACACGTATATCAAGTAACACACATAAGAGATATTTCCAATAACTTAGTTCAAAAGCTTTTGAGATTATTACATTAGTGTTCATGCCAATATAGTACCTTTGGAACAATGATACATCAATAGGAACCAAGTAATAGACCTTCTATACAATAACGATGTAATAAAGACTCATTGGTACATCAACAATGTGTTTCAGAATCATCAATATCACAACAATGAAATAGGAGCCTTTTGGTATATCAATGAAACATTTTGACACTTTATAGAATGGAAACAACTTCGTTGGTAACGTAGAACAATACATGTTTTTTTTGGACAACCTCGGAATCTTACTTGATGGAACATTGGTGTTTTCATGCCAAAGAACATCGTTAGAGTATGCTTTACATACCTCGTTGTAGATTCGGATACCAATTCAACATAACTTCCCGCCTTTACAAATCACTTATCTACAATGAAATGTTTGGCATCTAGTATTAGCAACCCAACACCACAATTCTCTTCCATAATTCCATACAACCAATATTTGCAAAGCATTCCAAAAATCAACTTGAACAATAGGTTTATGTGTGTATATATATATATAATCATCATTTCAATACCACATCATCACACCAAATCCCTTCACAATTCAACATAATCCAACCATGCACAAGAATAATCCAACATCATTTCCAATCATCTTTCAACAATAATCAAATAACATACTTCTTATGCTCACATGCATATATATACATATCCATATAAATAACACCAACATAATTTACATCCTTACCATAAAATGGCCCTTTTGATTTCGAAGTCCTGTTGGCACAAATAAGGGGTGCTTCTCGAAGCCCTCGAGACGGTGAACACAACTACGGAATCAATTTGGATTTTCTACGGTTTAATCACAAGATAATTGGAGTTGAAATTAGGCTAGGGTTTCTTATTCTTCAATAATTTGGATGATAAATGATGGATATGAGGCTAAGTATATGTATATAATGACCAATTTTCGTCCATGAGGTGATGGAAAATGACCATATTTCCCTTAAAATTTAAGTAAATCCGAATCTGTCCATGGTGGACTATTTTGATAGGCTAAAGTAAATCGACCATAACTCTTTGCTCCGATAATGGATTTGGGTGAAACCAATTTCATTAGAAAGAAGAATCTCGGGGATTCTCATCGATATATAGAATCTCACACAGTTCATTTTGTACAAGGAGTTATGATCGTTTAAAGTCGACCCAAAAATCTGTTTGGCTGCAGTACTTTTGTGTGCAGAAAATTTCTGCACATTTACTGTTCATTGCGTCCACCGTTTTCAAGTTTCGAACATGTTCGCTTATATCCGATACTCATCTATTTTCAGAAATCTTTATATCGTTGGAAATCTAACTCGATAAACTTCGCATAGAAACTTCGACGAGCAAATTCCGGTATAAATAAAGTCGATTCCTATACACATATAATCAAACTATACACTTGAAACCATCTCAAAATAATCAATACTCATACTTAAACTCATATATACCTAACTTATGATCAATACATATACTCCAACACATATAACCATGGCTAATGCACGTAATTAAGTACGGGGTGTTACATCCTTCCCCCCTTAAGGACATTCGTCCTCGAATGTGAATGTAGTTATTTAGCCAAAACAAGTTCGAATTCATAATTGATATTCACGTCATCATATAGATATTATGCATATGTAAAAACTTACTTGTTAGTGTCCCATTTCCACTCCTTGCACTTCTTTTTCACCTTTGAACAAATAAGGGTATTTGGATTTCATTGCTTCCTCCGCTTCCCATGTAATCTCTTCCCTTTGTTAATTTCTCCAAAGTTCTTTCACCGATTCTACTTCTTTATTTCTCATCTTCTTAACTTGACGATCTAATATAGCAACAGGCATCTCCTCATAGGTAAGATCTTCTGTTACTTGCACATCTTCAGTAGAAGTAATAAGGGATGGATCTCCGATGCACTTTCGAAGCATCGATACATGAAATACTGGATGCACTGATGAGAGTTCCTGGGGTAGCTCTAATTCATAAGCAACTTGCGCACATCTTCGAATAATCTTATACGGGCCTATATATCGTGGACTCAACTTTCCTTTCTTGCCAAATCTCATCACCCCTTTCATTGGCGATACCTACAAAAATACCCAATCGCCTAACTAAAACTCTAGCCCTCTTCTTCTACTATCCGCATATGACTTGTGTCGACTTTGGGCTATTTTCAACCGTTGCTGAATCACCTTGACTTTTTCTATGGCTTGATACACAAGATCCGATCCGAACATAAGAGTTTCACCCGCTTCGAACCATCCTATTGGTGATCTACACTTCCTCCCATATAAAGCTTCATATGGTGCCATTTTGATACTTGAATGATAGCTATTACTGTAGGCAAACTCAATAAGAGGTAAATGATCATCCCAGCTGCCTTTAAAATCTATAACACATGCTCGTAGCATATCTTCAAGTGTTTGAACGGTGCGCTCTGCTTATCCATCCGTCTGAGGGTGAAAAGCTGTACTCAGATTCACTTGTGTTCCCAAACTCCGTTGGAAAGACTTCCAAAAGTTTGCGGTAAATTGAGTTCCCCAATCCGATATAATAGAAGTTGGCACTCCACGTAATCGGACTATTTCTTTAACATACAGCTTTGAATATTCTTCAACTGTGTAAGTGGTCTTAACGGGTAAGAAATGTGCGGATTTAGTAAGCCTATCCACAATCACCCATATAGAATCAAATTTCTGAGCTGTACGAGGCAAACCTGTAACAAAATCCATGTTGATCATGTCCCACCTCCAAATAGGAAGATCTATGCATTGTATATAGCCTCCGGGCTTTTGATGTTCCACTTTAACTCGTTGGCAATTTGGACATTCAGCTACAAATTCTGTGATGTTCCTTTTCATGTCATTCCACCAATATACATCCTTCAAATCTTGATACATTTTGGTTGACCCTGGATGAATAGAATACCTTGAGAAATGTGCCTCAGTCATAATTCTTTTTCTTAGCTCATCAACAATAGGCACACATAGACGATTTTGGCATAGAAGTACTCCTTCTTGCGAAAGCTCAAATACCTTCGTCGCACCATTTTGAACATTCTCCTTGAGATGCAATAAAACAGGATCTATATCTTGCTTCTCTTTCACCTCAGCTACTAATGAGGATTCCGCGGCATTATGCACAATAAGCTCCTCGTTCGGAGTTTCGAGAAGACGAACTCCTAGACTAGCTAATTGATGAAGATCTTTAATTATCCCTTGTCTTTCTACAGGTGCCATCATAGCCTTACGATTCAACGCATCAGCTACTATATTCGCTTTCCCTGGGTGATACAAAATATCAACATCATAATCTTTTAATAGTTCAATCCACCTTCGCTGCCTCAGATTTAGATCCTTCTGACTGAAAATATATTGTAAGCTCTTGTGATCAATATATATATCAACATGAACCCCATATAAATAGTGGCGCCATATTTTAAAGCAAAGATAACCGTTGCCAGCTCAAGATCATGTGTGGGGTAATTTTTCTCATGTGGCCTCAATTGCCTTGAGGCATATGCTATCACCTTACCATGCTACATTAATACACATCCTAAACCAATTCTCGAAGCATCACAATACACTGTATACCCTTCTGTACCTTCTGGAAGTACCAACACAGGTGTAGAAGTCAACTTATTCTTCAATTCTTGGAAACTCTCCTCACATGCATCATTCCATTGGAACTTGGATGCTTTATGCGTTAGCTTAGTTAAGGGTGCTGAAATAGAAGAAAAACCCTCAACAAACTTTCTATAATAACCAGCCAACCCAAGAAAACTACAAATCTCCGTAGGCGTTGTGGGCCTTGGCCAATTCTTCACAGCTTCTATCTTTTGAGTATCAACCTGTATGCCTTCATTTGATACAATATGGCCCAGAAATGCCACTGACTTTAGCCAAAATTCACATTTAGAAAATTTTGCATACAGTTTGCAATCACGAAGAGTTTGCAACGCCTGTCGCAAATGATTAGCATGATCCTCTTCTGATCTAGAATAAACTAGAATATCATCAATGAAAACTATCACGGATACATCTAGAAATGGCTTAAATACCCTATTCATTAAATCCATGAAAGCTGCAGGTGCATTAGTTAGCCCAAATGACATAACTAGAAACTCATAATGACCATACCTTGTTCGAAAAGCTGTCTTGGGTATATCTTTTTCTTTGACTCTCACTTGATGATAACCTGACCTCAAATCAATCTTAGAAAAACATTTGACACCCTGTAACTGATCAAATAAATCATCAATTCTTGGAAGAGGATATTTATTTTTAAGAGTCACTTTATTCAACTACCTATAATCAATACACATTCTCAATGTGCCATCTTTCTTACGCACAAACAGCACTGGTGCTCCCCAAGGGGAAATACTAGGCCTAATGAACCCCTTTTCTAGCAAATCTTTCAATTGCCCTTTCAATTCTCGTAATTCTTCCGGGGCCATTCTATACGGAGGAATTGAGATTGTCTTAGCGCCTGGTATCACATCAATACCAAATTCTACTTCTCGTTCAGGAGGTAAACCTGGAAGATCTTAAGGGAATACATCAAGAAATTCACTTACTACTGGTACAGTGTGAAGATCTGGTGATTCCGATTCCGTATCCTTTACTCTAACTAAATGACATATGTAGCCCTTGGAAATCATTTTTCTCGCTTTGAAATAAGAAATAAATCTACCTCTTGGTGCGCCAATCTTACCTTACCATTCAATAACTGCTTCATTAGGAAAATGTAAATACATCTTTTTCGTACAACAGTCAATTTTGGCATAACAAGACGCCAACCAATCCATACCCATTATAACATCAAAATCTACCATTTCTAGTTCCACAAGATTGGCCATCGTGTCTCGACCACACACAGTTACTACACAATCTTTATAAACTCTTCTAGCAATAATAGATTCCCCAATCGAGGTAGACACTTCCAACGGCTTATCTAACAATTCGGGGGTTCTTTTGAACTTTCCAGCAACCAAAGGAGTAACATATGATAATGTAGAATCGGGATCAATTAGAGCATATACATCAAATGAAAATATGGATAACGTACCCGTGACCACATCTGGGGAAGGCTCTAGATTCTGTCGATCCGCTAAAGCATAAGTGCGATTCTGAGTCCCGCTGGAACTGGCGACTCTTATTTCATTTCTAGCGTGACCCGCAGGTTGTGCGCCCCTACCAGAATAAGATACCGGTGACGATGATGCAACAGCTGATCCCGAAGGTCGTGCTACGCCACCTTCTCTCCTTCGTGGGCATTCTCTCATCATATGTCCCGTCATACCGCACCAAAAACAAACATTTGTTCCCATTCGACATACGCCCATATGATGCTTTCCGCATCGATTACATAGCTCTCGAGAAGGTCTCGATTGGATCATGTTCCCTTGCCCATGATAACCCACTGATCACGAACTATGACCCTTACTTCTTTGCCCAAATTGACTGTCTCTGAACCCCTGATGCTGTGGTGGAGCACTAGCTGCAAAATAAGAAAATAATGGCCTAGGTGGTCTAGCAGAAAATTGAGGTCTAAAACCTCCTTGTGGCGTCATAAACTGCCCTGTAGATCTGGCCCTCTTAGAAGATCCACTTTCAAATTCCTGTGTTCTTTTTCTTTGCCTCTGATCTTCCATTTTCTGTGCAAATACTTGGATCCTAGCTATATCCATGTCTTTATTCAGTGCAGCAATAGTACAATCCCTAACTAAATACGGATCCAATCCATCCACATACCGATGAAATCTTTCATCCATAGTAGCTATAACATTAGGAGCATATCTGGACAAAGAATTAAATCGAAGACTATACTTCCTCACACTTGTATTACCCTGCCAAAGATTTAAGAACTGATCTGCACGGGCCTGACGAGTCTCATATGGAAGATAATGATCAATAAATTCCTCTTCGAACTCTTTCCAAGTAGCTGGGGGTGCATCAATGCCCCTTGATCGTTTCCAGTCTTCATACCAATATATAGCCTCACCTTTGAATCTATACGCGGCTAACTCCACTGTCTCTCTGCCCGATACATGCATCACCTCTAGGGCCCTTTGGATCTGATCAATAAAGTCCTGCGGATCTTCATTAAGATCGGATCCGGTAAAAGTAGGCGGATCCATCTTAAGAAAATCTTGCGTCCGAAGACTAGCCGCCCTATCAGTACCGCTAGAACCCGCGGTAGGAATAGCTTGCCCTTGGACTTGACCGGCAACAATTCGGGTCAACATTTGTACTACATCCCTCATATCCTGATCAGCAGCATTAACAAGTGGTTCTGTGAATGTGGTTCGCCTCCCACTTATTTCATCTGGAGTGGAAGACATTTCAGATACCCGCTTAGCTTGAGCTTCACTCTGATTAACTTGTACAGGTGGTGACTTACTAGTCCCTTCTCCGGCAGCCACATCTACCCGCTTGCCGGTATTCTTACTTCCGGTATCCGGCATTCTTACTGTAATAAGAGAAACAAATGGATTCAGAGGTCAACTATGACTTCATTTGCTATATAAGCTCTATGGCACAATCTATGACCTGAAGGAAAGAAACAATTTCCTAAATATCCATAGCCTCCTGTTTATAGATGTGGTGCACAACACACCGATAAACAAGAATCTACGTAGACACGGCTTTGTAGACTCACTAGGACGAACCTCTCTGATACCACTTTTTGTCACGCCCCAAAATCCCATCGGGCCGGACTGGCACCCGAAGCCGAGAAGGCTCAGGAGAACCCGTTGAAATACCTGTACTTTCACTTACATGTCACCAAAAATTTGGACAGCACTTCGTTGCATATAGAAGGGTCTAATTACCTGTATCAGCACAACACGCACAAATATATATATATATATATAATACTTGGCCGTCGGGTCCACCACATATACAAATATAACATCACTATATAAACTTCCATGACTTTACCCTTCCTTATGTCTACAAAGACTCTAGGATATACATGACATAACTAGGGTTGGGACAAACCCCCCGCCCATACATGTCTCCTGTACAATAACAAAACATAAGGAACCGACTCGGAAAGCTCCGAAGCAAACTGGAGCTCACCAACAATAGTTGTATGACCTGGCTCCTATCTATGCTGTGTATGAGCTGAAGCACCTGTGTCTGCAGCATGAAATGCAAGTCCCCCGTGAGGGACGTCAGTACAAAATATGTACTGAGTATGTAAAGCTGTAAATAATCATATGTGATATGGGGGATCAAGAAAATCAAACACAAGTGAATAAATCATAATAGAAGTGAACCACACTTCATAAACACTTTTAGGATCATGTACATTATCATTAATCTGAATTGGGTTCTTGAATTCAAACATATTTGTGGAACGGTATACATTCGTTCATTTCATTCTTTACAATTATCATTCGCCATTACCTCCTCCTCCCGAACCTCCAACCACCTAACAATAATCAATATTGTACCGTACTGTGACCATTAGGTTGCCCCCAGTACATATCAACTGTAATCATATCAAGTATCGGGATCGGCCCATGCTAGGCTTAAGCCCCTAAGCTACCACCCACACGTATATCAAGTAACACACATAAAATATCTTTCCAATAACTTAGTTCAAAAGCTTTTGAGATTATTACATTAGTGTTCATGCCAATATAGTACCTTTGGAACAATGATACATCAATAGGAACCAAGTAATAGACCTTCTATACAATAACGATGTAATAAAGACTCATTGGTACATCAACAATGTGTTTCAGAATCATCAATATCACAACAATGAAATAGGAGACTTTTGGTATATCAATGAAACATTTTGACACTTTATAGAATGGAAACAACTTTGTTGGTAACGTAGAACAATACATGTTTTTTTTTGGACAACCTCGGAATCTTACTTGATGGAACATTGGTGTTTTCATGCCAAAGAACATCGTTAGAGTATGCTTTACATACCTCGTTGTAGATTCGGATACCAATTCAACACAACTTCCCTCCTTTACAAATCACTTATCTACAATGAAATGTTTGGCATCTAGTATTAGCAACCCAACACCACAATTCTCTTCCATAATTCCATACAACCAATATTTGCAAAGCATTCCAAAAACCAACTTGAACAATAGGTTTATGTGTATATATATATATATAATCATCATTTCAATACCACATCATCACACCAAATCCCTTCACAATTCAACATAATCCAACCATGCACAAGAATAATCCAACATCATTTCCAATCATCTTTCAACAACAATCAAATAACATACTTCTTATGCTCACATGCATATATATACATATCCATATAAATAACACCAACATAATTTACATCCTTACCATAAAATGGCCCTTTTGATTTCGAAGTCCTGTTGGCACAAATAAGGGGTGCTTCTCGAAGCCCTCGAGACGGTGAACACAACTACGGAATCAATTTGGATTTTCTACGGTTGAATCACAAGATAATTGGAGTTGAAATTAGGCTAGGGTTTCTTATTCTTCAATAATTTGGATGATAAATGATGGATATGAGGCTAAGTATATGTATATAATGACCAATTTTTGTCCATGAGGTGATGGAAAATGACCATATTGCCCTTAAAATTTAAGTAAATCCGAATTTGTCCATGGTGGACTGTTTAATTAGGCTAAAGTAAATCGACCATAACTTTTTGATCCGATAATGGATTTGGGTGAAACCAATTGAATTAGAAAGAAGACTCTCGGGGCTTCTCATCGATATATAGAATCTCACACAGTTCATTTTGTACAAGGAGTTATGATCATTTAAACTCGACCCAAAAATCTGTTTGGCTGCAGTACTTTTGTGTGCAGAAAATTTCTGCACATTTACTGTTCATTGCGTCCACCGTTTTCAAGTTTCGAACATGCTCGCTTATATCCGATACTCATCTGTTTTCAGAAATCTTTATATCGTTGGAAAGCTAACTTGATAAAATTCGCATAGAAACTTCGACGAGCAAATTCCGGTATAAATAAAGTCGATTCCTATACACATATAATCAAACTATACACTTGAAACCATCTCAAAATAATCAATACTCATACTTAAACTCATATATACCTAACTTATGATCAATACATATACTCCAACACATATAACCATGGCTAATGCACATAATTAAGTACGGGGTGTTACATTCTCACTCTTAGAATATATCAAGATGTTATCAATAAACACAATCATGAATAGATTTAAAAACTACCTAAAAGCCTAATTCATAAGATTCATAAATGCAGTCGGAGCATTGGTCAACCCAAATGACATAACTAGTAACTCGTAGTGACCATATCGGATATGGAAAATAATTTTGGGAATATCCACTTCCTTAATCTTCAACTGGTGATAACCCAAACAAAGACCGATCTTAGAAAAATATTTAGCATCCTAAAACTGGTCAAAGAGATAATCAATCCTAGGAAGAGGATACATATTCTTCACCATCACCTTTTTCAACTACCGGTAATCTATGCATATTCGAAGAGACCCATCTTTCTTATATATGAAAAGCATAGGAGCGCCCCATGGGAAATACTAGGGAAGATAAATCCCTTATCTAGAAGATCCTTCAATTGCTCCTTTAACACTTTTAACTCAGCCGGAGCCATTCTATACGAAGGAATAAAAATAGGACGGGTATCCGATAAAAGATCAATCCCAAAATCGATTTCCCTATTGGGAGGAATGCCAAGAATATCATCAGAAAAGACCTCAGGAGATTCACCAACCACAGAGATAGATTGCAAAGAGGGACCTTGTCATAACCCTAACCAGGGTTTGTCCATGACAGGTATCTCAAGTCCACCATGGACCAGACATCACCGCTTAAACCTGAACAAAACATCACACACTGCCCAACAATTGCTGGATTTTGAACATACAGTAAGATAACATAAGATAAGCTCAAAGAATAAAAGATATGCCTATAACCAATAACCGACAACCGATCACAAAACAACCAACCAACACCACCATAGTTCACAGTAATCCAACAAATCCTCTATCCATAGAAAACCAAAACCAGTGTTGGTCGGGATATTTCCCCAACTCTAATAGATGACAATGACAATGGTAATGTAAACTCTCAATTCTAGTATATGAAAGAAACTGATGAAATGTCTAAGTCTTCTAGAGAATGAAATCTCACCACTTCACCATAACGAATCGACGGATCGAGCCGATCCACTAAACTCTGCATAGGAAAAGTAGAAGTATTGCCACTGCCTGCATCGCGTGGGGATACAGCATCCGAAGATGGTTAGGGGGGTGAACAATAGCATGTAACTCAGGGATAGGGGAAAAAATAATGTCAAGTCAAATCATGTCAAATATCATATGAACCACATCAAAATAAAAATAAAAATAATATGTCGGGATAGGGAACAAGGTTTAGCATGAAGTGAAACGTTATCCTGGACTATGTAGCTCAACTGTCACAATAGGCACCCACGAGCTATATGGGTTCAGCGTCCCCTAGTAAAAGGGCCTCAGTGTGTATTAGCCGCACAAACCGAAGAAAATTCGAGGGAAAGACAAAGCCATAAAGGCAACCAGCCATCCCAAAAATATATATATGTGTGTGTGTGTGTGTATATATATATATATATTGATATGTTTGTTTGTATATCAAGTGTGACATATGCACACAGGTCATCAAGACCAAACCTCATGTCGGAAAATACGAGTTTCTAGTAAAAGTCATCCAAGACCCACACCTTCATGGCTTCGCTACATAGCCCCTATTAAGCCTAATTTAAAGAAAGTTTCACATGACCCATTTATAAGTCAATGAACCAACCGTTAAGGCACACCATGGGTATCATCATACCTAAGTTCTTGTAAGCTTATCTCTATGACATAACAATCATATTAAAACATAGAGGAACGTCTCGCCCCCCCCCCCCTTTGTTCATTAATATCAAAATTTTGGGGGAATGCCTTGCCCCCTTTGTTCATTAATATAATAGCCAACAAGGCTTTTAAAATCTGAGTTCATTAGTTTACCAATTATGCAATGCAATAACATAAGTGAGTAAGTCAAACCAAGTGACAATTTAACAATTTAAATCCATTTACTTAAGTAGGTTGAGGGAATACCATTATTCAAAACCAATTCCAATTTCAAAGCATAAATTTTGGGAAAACTATGACCCCGTAGTAAATTCACCATACCCATGCACCCTACAAGTTCAAAACCATTAATAAAGCACCAACAATGCATAATAAATCATTGGAAAGCAATTCAAGGAGAAACCATATCAAAACCCTCAACCATGTTTGAAACCCACATTTACAACCATCCCATAAAACTATGTAAGTCATGCTTTTAATAAGGTAACAATTAGGAAAGAGTAGCATGCCTGAATTAACCAAGTTTATAGAGAGAAATCAACCATTGATCCAATGGATGACCTACTTCTTAGAAACCCCAAGTATCTTGCTTGAGAGATTTAAGAGAGCTTTAAGAATGTTTGATTATGATATGAATAGGAAATAACCCCCCTTGAGTGCTTTATGAATGTGAGGTTTTAATTGGTTAAGACGGGAATTGTAAAAAGTGCCCTTAAATTAAAAGATAAAATTTAGTTGTTAGTGACTATGGGTCACTATACGACTCGTAGGGACTCATTATGACTCATCACCACGAGTCATAGCCAAGACAGTTTCTAGGGCACACACTCATTGTTGACTCTACGAATCACCTAATATGACTCATCAAGTGACCCTATAACTCGTAAGGTCCAGTCGTAGTCAACACAAAAACCATTTGGATATCCACTGGACATTCTACGATTTGCACACAACGACATTCAATGAGTCCTCATAACTCATAGTGAGCCACTCGTAGTCAGAGCAGAAGACTTAGACGCACACACTATTCAGGCTAAGATTTGGGTCCAATGACTCATCAAGACTCCTTACGACTTATAGGGTAAGTCGTAGTCACGAAAGTGAGGATAAAATTTTAGAAATTTTTAAGGACCAAGAATCTGGGGTGTTACATTCTCCCCCCTTAGGATCATTCGTCCTTGAATGACAAGATAAAGCATTAATTTACACAATTTGACTACCAATACAGCCACATTTACATTTAACAAAGACAAAAATCAAACACATTAAGGAATACACATACCTCAAGCATGATTATCTGAAGCAGGAAACAGGAAGGGTATTTGGACTTCATGTCCTCTTCGACTTTCCAAGTAGCTTCTTCATAATTTTGGTTCCTCCACAGAACCTTTACTGAAGCCATATCCTTAGTCTGCATCCAATGGACTTGCCAATCCAAAATCCCCACTGGGACTTCCTCATCTGACAAGGAATCCTAAACACTAACACTCTCCAAAGGAATGACCAAGGAAGGATCACCTTCACACTTCTTCAACATTGACATGTGAAAGACTGAATGAATAGAATTCAAACTAGAAGAAAACTCTAACTCATAAGAAACCTTCCCAACTTTCTTCAAAACATGATATGGGCCAACATAACTGGGACTAAGCTTCCACTTTCTTCCAAACTGCATCACTCTCTTCATGGGAAACATCTTCAAAAATACCAAATCCTCCACATCAAACTCCAAATTTCTCTGCCATATATCTGCATAGGACTTTTGGTGACTTTGGGAGGTCTTAAGCCTATGTCGAATCACTTTCACCTTCTCCAAGGCTTGGTGAACCAAGTCCGATCCAAATAATATATTTTTGCCAACCTTAAATCTCCCAATAGGAGACCTACACCTCCTACCATACCATGCTTCGAAATGATCCATCCTAATACTCGAATCATACCTATTATTCTATGCAAACTCTATAAGAGAAAAATGGTCAACCCAACTGCCACCAAAAATGATCACACAAAACCTTAGCATATCTTCCAAAGTTTGAATGGTCCTCTTCGCTTGTCTATCTGAGGGTGGAAAGCAGTGCTAAGGTTCACCTTAGTCCCCAAACCTCTCTGAAATAAAAGCCAAAAATGAGACTACAACTGAGTAACTCGATCAGAAAAGATGGAAAATGGAGCACCATGTGGCTTAACAATCTCTTTAATGAACAACTAGGCATAATCCCCAGTAGAGAAATTAGTCCTCACCGGTAAGAAGTGAGTAGACTTAGTCATCCTATCTATGATGACTCAAATGGAATCCAATTGGCTACAAGACCATGGCAGAACGGTAACAAAATCTTTATTAACCACTTCCCATTTCCACACGGGCAACTCAATCTCTTGAGAGAAAACACCAGGCTACAAATGCTTAACCTTTATTTGTTGACACACCATACACTTGGAAACAAAAATGGCTACACCCCTCTTCATGTTATTCCACCAATAAATATCTTTAAAGTCATAAGACATCTTTGTAGAGCCAGGATGAACATTATACCTCGAATTCTAAGATTCAGCCAAGATCCTCTCTCTCATCCCATCAATGTCAGGAACACATAACCTACCTTGATACCTCAACATGCCATCACCACCAATCTCAAAATCCACACTCTTTGGTGACCTACATCATCCTTGTTCTACATCAAAATAAGATCCAAAATCTGTTTCTCCTCTACCTCAACACCTAGAGATGACTTCTTCACTTCTTCAACAATCACACCACCATTCTCGGAGTCCAAGAGACGAACCCAAGATTATCTAAAAGATGAATATATTTCACCAATTTTTGCTTCTCCCCATCAACATAAGACAATCTTCCCATGGGCAGCCTGCTAATAGCATCATCAACCACGTTAGCTTTACTTGGATGATATTGGAGAATTATATCGTAATCCTGGAGCAACTCAAGCCATGTTCTTTACCTGAGATTCAACCCTTTTTAGGTGAACACATATTTCAAACTCTTATGGTCTGAGAATATATCAACGTGAACCCCATACAAGTAATGGTGCAAGATCTTTAGAGCAAAAACCACAAATAACAACTCCAAATCATACGTCAGATAGTTTTTCTCATGAACTTTAAACTTCCTAAAAGAATACACAACCAACTTGCCATATTGCATCAACACATAACCTAATCCCACTTGGGATGTATCACAATAAACCAAAATACTATTCGTTCCCTTGGGTAGGGTCAAAACTGAAGCCGAAGTCAACTTATCCTTCAAATTTTCAAAACTACCCTCACAAGCTTCAAACCAAAAGAGCTTCACCTTTTTCTAAGTCAACTTAGTCAATAGGGTAGCAATAGAAGAGAAGCTCTACACAAATCTTCCATAATAACTGGCTAAACCCAAAAAGCTCTGAATATCGATTGAAATCATGGGTCTAGGCCACTTCTTAACCATCTCAACCTTTTGTAGATCCACCATGATCCCTTCGCTAGAAACAACATGACCCAAATAAGTCATAAAATTTAACCAAAACTCATACTTAAAGAATTTAGCATACAACTATTTCTTCTTAAGGGTATGCAACACTAAACGGAGGTGATCAGCATGATCCGCCTCGCTCTTCGAATATATCAAAGTATCATCAATCAACATAATGACAAACAAGTCCAGAAACTGACAGAATACCCAGTTCATAAGATCCATGAATGTTGTCGGGGCATTAGTCAATCCAAAGGACATCATCAAAAACTCAAAGTGACCATACCGGGTTTTCAAGACAGTCTTAGGGATATCTACCTTCCTAATCTTCAACTGATGATAACCCTACCGAAGGTGGATCTTAGAAAAAAACTTAGCACTTTGGAGTTGATCAAACAGACCATCAACCTCGCAAGGGGATATTTATTCTTCACAGTCACCTTGTTTAATTGGCGATAGTTTATACACATTCGAAGAGACATAGTTTATACACATTCGAAGAGACCCATCTTTTTTACGCATGAAAAGCACGGGAGCACCCCATGGAGAAATACTAGTGCAGATAAAACCTTATCAAGAAGATATTTCAAATGCTCTTTGAGTTCTTTCAACTCAGCCAAAGCCATTCTATAGGGAGGGATAGAGATAGGGAAAGTGTTCGAAAGATCAATCTCAAAATTTCCCTATCGGGAAAAACACCAAGAAGATCTTCAGGAAACACCTCGGGGAACTCACAGACCACAGGGACAAATTAAAATGAAAGACCTTTGGATCTAGAATCCTTAATATGTACGAGATGGTAGAGACACCACTTGGACATCAATTTTCGAGCTCTAAGATAAGATATAAAACTTCCCTTGGGCACTAAGGAATTACCTTCCCATTCAAATACCCATTCAATCACAGGCTCATTTGGGAAACGGAAACTGACCCTTCGGGTCCGATAATCAAGGGAAGTATGGCATGAATGCAACCAATACATCCCTAAAATCACATCAAAGTTTAGCATGTCCAACTCTATCAAATCCACTAATGTCTCCCTACCATCGATAGATACCACACAACCCCTATAGACTCTTTTGGCCATAATAGAGTTGCCAATCGGGGTGGACACAAAAAAGGGATCCAAAATACACTCAGGACCAATACCAAAATGAATAGACATATAAGGGGTAACATAAGAAAGAGCAGACCTAGGATCAAGAAAATAATGCATATCACGAGAAAAATTTTAGCGTACAAGTAACAATATGGGAGATGCTTCAAAATCTTGATGGCTAGCAAGAACATACAAACAGTTCTGACCTGCGCCGGAGCTAGGAGTAGCATCCTTTGGTGCGAGTGCAGAAGAAACATCAACTGAAACCTTATTTGACCCCTAGAAACATCGCCTGAAGAACAGTTCCTCTGAAAGTGGTCAGGTTGGTTGCATATAAAACACATATTTCTCCCCTCCTCACAAAAACCACGGTGCAACTGTCCATAAAATCTACAAGAAATATGGTATGGAGTTGACTGAGCCCTACTGTCCAGAGATTGGGCACCTTGTACCTTATAACAAACACTATTCTGAAGACGACGATCACCCAAAGGCTTCGGATAAGAAGCACTAGCCGTAGAGTATGAACTAAAACTGCCTCACTTCTTCTTAGACCATTTTCTACCATCTCTACCACTCTATTTTTTACCTCCACCCTGATCTGAATATCAAAACTTCTTATTCGGCCTTTCACTTATCTCAACCTTCTTCTTTTTTTCCTCCTCAACCTACTGCATGTACACCACCATCTTGGAGATGTCCATGTCTTTGTTCAATAAAGCAGCTTTGCATTCTAATACCAAATCATGGGACAACCCCAAAGAAAATTTTCTCATTCGAGCACTCATAGAGGACATCAATTTTAAAGCATTTAGTGAAACTTCAAGGCATACTCCTTCACTGTCATCCTGCCTTGCCTTAAGTTCACGAACTCCTCAGTCTTCGCCTTCCTCAACTCCTAAGGAAAGAAACAATCAAGGAAAGCATTAGAAAAGTCATCCTAAAAGGCCAACTCTGCCTCATCACTCCTCGTCTAATCCCACTCCTCATATCATTAATATGCCACATCTTTCAGCTAATATGCAGAAAATCCCAGACCCTCCGAGCTAGAGGCATGCATCATATAGAAAAACTTTCTATCTCATCAATAAAACCTTAAGGATATTTCTCAACCCTAGAACAAGTGATTATCGGAGGTTTGAGCCTCATAAACTGGCCAACTCTAGTGACCTCAAAAGAAAGAGCAACATCACTCTCACGTTTAGACTAGCGAGACTAAGAGGCCACCAACTGAATAAGCAAATGGATCAAATGAATGAACTCAACATTAGTCACATCAACCTAAGGAGCCCTAGAAGGACTAGTGGAATTTAGAGGAACCCCACGAGAGCCATTAAGAGCAAGATCCCTCGACTGGGTCTGAACCCCATAAGTAGGATGGGTTTTATTGATGTTGTCCTCAAATGGGATAGAGGAGTTTCCTTGAGCATCAGATCTTTGGGGAGGCATGATCTGAAATGCGAGCAAACATATATTAGAGAAGATTCAAGACCTTAGACTCTATAGCCCAAAAATAGATCACAAAAAAGGGAAATATTTCTAAATGCATCGTAGCCTCTCCCTTATAAGTTTGGCATGCTACACACCCATAAAATAGAATCCATTTGACATGACTTTATGGACACCCAATGACACCAAACCTAGGCTCTAATACCAACTTTGTCATGACCCCAACCAGGTCCTGGCGATGATGGGTATCTCAAGTCCATCATGGACTAGAGACCACACCTTAAACCTAAATAAAATACCACACACTGCCCAACAATGGCTGAATTAGGAACATATAACAAGATAACATAAGATGAGCTCAACAAATAAAAGATATGCCTATAATTGATAATTCGTAACCGACCCCAAAACAACCAACCAATACCACCCATGTCCACAGTAATCCAACAAAACCTCTATGCATAGAAAACCAAAACCATTCTTGGTCGGGACATGTCCCAGACTCTGGCAGATGGCAATGACAATGGTAATGTAAACTCTCAATTCTACTCTATGAAAGGAACTAATGAAATTTCTATGTCTTTCAAAGAATGTAAACTCACCACTTCACCACAATTAACCGACAAACTGAGCCAATCTACCAAACTCTATGCAGAAAAAGTAGCAGTATCTCTGATGCTTGCATCACGTGGTGATACAACTTTCGGAGATAGTTAGTGAGGTGAACACTAGCATGTAACTTAGGTATAGGGGAAAAAATAATGTTAAGTCAAATAATTTCAAATACCATATGAACCACATCATAATACATATATAAATAATATGCCGGGATAGGGAACAAGGTTTAGCATGAAGTGAAATATTATCCTGGACTATGTAGCTTAACTGTCATAATAGGAACCCGTGGGCTATATGGGTTTAGCTCTCTCTGCTAAAAGGGCCCCAATGCGTGTTAGACATACGAACTGGAGAAAATCTGAGGGAAAACCAAAGCCATCAAATCAACTATATGTATATATATATATATATATATCAAGTGTGACATATGCATATAGGTCATCAAGACCAAACCTTATGTCAGCAAATATGAGTTTCCAGTACAAGTCATCCAAGACCCACACCTTCATGGCTTTGCTACACAACTCCCATTAATCCTAATTTAAAGCAAGTTTCACATGATCCATTTATCAGTCAATGAACCAACTGTGAAGGAACACCATGGGTATCATCATACCCAAACACTTACAAGCTTATCTTAATGCCATAACAATCACATTAAAACTTAGGGGCATGTCTCGCCCCCCTTTGTTCATTAATACAAAATCTTGGGGGAATGTCTCACCCCATTTGTTCATTAATATGATAGCCAACAAGGCTTTTAAAATCTGAGTTCATTAGTTTACAAATTATGCAATGCAATAATATAGGTGAGTAAGTCAAACCAAGTGACAATTTCTCAATTTAAAGCCATTTACTCAAGTAGGTTGAGAGAACACCATTATTCAAAACAAATTAAAATTTAAAAACATCAATTTGGGGAAAACTATGACCCCATAGTAAATTCACCATACCCATGCACCCTATAAGTTCAAAACCATTAATAAAGTACTAAAAATGCATAATGAATCATTGGAAAGCAATTCAAGGAGCAACCATATCAAAACCCTCAACCATGTTGGAAACCCACATTTAAAACCATCTAATAAAACTATGTAAGTTCATGCTTTTAATAAAGTAACAATTAGGGAAGATTAACATGTCTGAATTAACCAAGTTTATGGAGAGAAATCAACCATTGAGCCCTGGGATGACTTACTTCTTGGAAAATCCAAGTATCTTTCTTGAGATAATTGAGAGAGTTTTGAGAGTGTTTAATTATGTTATAAATAAGAAATAACCCCCCCCCCTTGATTGTTTTATGAATGTGGGGTTTTAATTGGGTAAGAAGGGAATTGTCCAAAGTTCCCTTAAATTAAAAGATGAAATTTAGTTGTCAGTGACTACTGGTCACTATACAACTCGTAGGGACTCATTACGACTCGTCACCACAAGTCGTAGCTAAGATAGTTTCTAGGGCACACTCTCATTGTTGACCCTACGACTCACCTGGTAGACTAGTCAAGTGACCTTACAACTCGTAAAGTCTAGTCATAGTCAACATAGAAATCATTTGGGTATACACTGGATATCCTATGATTTGCACACAACAACCTGTAATGAGTCCTCACAACTCATAGTGATCCACTCGTACTCAGAGCAGAAGACTTAGCTACACACACTGATCAGGCTAATCGTCAATACTCCCTATGACTCGTAGGGTAAGTCATAGTCATGAAAGTGGGGATAAAATTTCAAAAAATTTCAAGGACCAAGAATTTGGGGTGTTACAGACCCTTCGAGTTAGCGTCTTTAAACTAGATCAAATGGTAAATACACCCCTTGGAAATCAACTTCTAAGCTCTAAGACAAGAAATAAACCTTCCCTTAGGTACCAAGGAACTCCCTTCCCATTTTATAATCGGTTTATTAGGAAATTGTATTATGACCTTATGGGTTCGACAATCTAGAGAGGCATAGCATGAATGGAGCCAATAAATCCCCAACATCACATCAAAATACACCATATCCATCTCTATCAAGTCCACCAAGATTTTTCTTTGGAAGATGGACACCACACAACCCCTATAGACTTTTCTAGCCACGATAGAATCACCCACCAAAGTAGACATAGAGAAGGGATCAGAAATACATAAGGAGTCACATAAGAATGAGTAGACCCCGAATAAAGCAAATAATACATATCACAAAAGAAGAGCTTTAACATACCCATAACAATATCAGGAGATACCTTGGATTTCTGATGAGTGGAAAGATCATAAAGACGATTCTGACTAGTGTTGGAACCATAAGTAGCACCCATTAGTGCAGGAGCTAAAGAAGTAGAAATCGGGACCTTATTAGCCCCAAAAGCAACCTTGGTCGGATAGTGCCACCGAAAATACCCTGATTATCCACAATTATAACATTGGTTTCTCCCCTCATCACACTGACTATGATGCATCTGACCATAAAATCTGTAAGGAGGATAGAATGGGACCGATTGAGCTCCACTAGCCTGAGACTGAGCACCCTGTGCCCTAGAACCATCACTACTCTGGAATGACGATCAACGGAAGGCTTTATATAAGGAGCACTAGTCGTCAAATAGGAGTTATAACTTCCCCAAATCCTCTTCTTAAACCACTGTTTCCTATCTTTTTCACTATTCTGTTGTCCTCCATCCTGCTTAGAATATTGAAACTTCTTGTTTTGCCTCTATCTCATTTCTGCTTGCTTCTTTTTCCATCCTCTACTTATTGCATATATACCATAATTTGAGATATCCATATTATTATCCAACATAGTAGCCTTACACTCTAAAACCAAGTCCTGAGGCAGTCCCAAAGTAAATTTTCTCATTTTAGCCCTTATGCTAGAAGCTAACTCAAGAGCATAGTAAGACAACTAGTGAAATTTTAGGTCATATTCCTTCACAATCATCTTTCCCTACTTCAGATTTACAACTCCTCTACCTTTGCTTCCCTTAACTCATGAGGAAAGAAACGATCAAGGAATGCACCATAAAACTTATCTCATAATGCCGACTCAACATCATCTCCCCTAAATTGCTCCTATTTCTCATACCACTGATACTATATGTCCTTCAGCTGATACGTAATAAATTCCACACCCTCAGAATCAGTAGCATGCATAACCCAAAATATCTTCTCCATCTTATCCACAAAACCTAGAGGATCCTCCTCAACCTTAGAGCCAGTAAAGGTTGGGGGATTTAACCTCATGAATAGCCTAACTTGAGTAATCTTAGATGAAGGGGTAACAGAACCCATGGGAGCAGGCTAGCAAGACTGATAAGCAACCAACTGAGTCAACAAATGAATAGAATAGTGGAACTTTGCATTAAAAATGTCTCCCTAAGGTGACTGTGTATGAGTGTTACCAACCGAAGAAGAATCAGTGGGGACTGGTAAGCACTATACTCGTGATGCAATACTCATGCCTTGTACTCGAAAATGTTTTAATTTCTTCTATTGTCCGGCGGGGCAAGGCCCCGCCACATTCTCCTCAGGTGGGGTAGACTTACTAGAAGATTTTTTATGGACACTAGATCTTCTTGGAGGCATGATCTGAAATGCGGATAAAAGATGAGTTGGAGAAATCTCAAGAACCTAGACTCAATAACCCAAAATAGAACACATGAAAAGCGAAAGATTCCTAAATGACTTGTAGCCTCCCTCATATAAGAGTGGTGTGCTACACGCCTATAAAAGAGACTCTACACGACATGTCTTTGTGGACACCCATAGATACTTAACCTAGGCTTTGATACCAAGCTTGTCATGACCCAACACCGATCCTAGTTGTGATGGATATCTCAATCTCTCCAAGGAACGGAGACCACCCCCATATCCTATACAATACATAACCCAACCAACAATGGAAAATAATTAAACATGATAATATAGAGAATATAGCTTATGAAACAAGCTCTATGAGTCAACATCCACCACTTCCAACATTCTTGTTAGTTGTAGTTTTTGCTTTAAAGATTTGGCATCATTATTTATATGGGGTCCATGTGGACATCTTTTCTGATCATAAGATCTTAAAGTAAATGTTTAATCAGAAGGAGTTGAATCTCAGGCAGTGCCAGTGGCTTGAATTGCTCAAGGATTATGACGTGAGTCTTCACTACCATCCAGATAAAGTTAATATGGTTGTTGATGCTCTTTGCAGGTTGTATATGGAAAGCTTATCTCATGTCGATGAGGATAAAAGAGGGTTAGTGAAGGATATCCACCGGTTGGCTAACTTGGGAGTTCGTCTATTAGATTTCAAAGATAGAGGTGTGATGGTGCAAGAAGTAGTTAAGTCATCTCTTAGTGTTGAGATAAAGAAAAAGCAGGTTTTGGATCCTATTCTCATGTAGATTAAGGGTGAGTATTGACACCATACGACTCGTGAGGAACCTTCACAACTCATCACCTAAGTCGTGACCTGGGCAGTGAGCTCAAAAACACAGAATTTTTCAGAGTCCAAAATCTGGGGTATTACACACGTTATCAATTAATCAAGTAAAATTATTGAATTTTGTAAGTTAGTTCAAACAATATATTAAATTCATATGAAAAATAACTCATTTACATTTGCACGTGGCGTGCATGCACGTTGGAACTGCCATTACTAGTTCGAACACATAACATACGTCCTCAATCCACTCTAGTAAAAAATAAATGTACACTTTTACTTGTTCGGTCATAAATTGCAATAATATATATATATATATTATTATTTTTGTATGCGACATACATGTGCTACACCATATAGACACTTGCAATGCATGTATACTAAATAAGTTAGTGTGTATGTGTGTGGGTGTGTATGGGTGGGTGGGGGTGTATGTGTAGGGGTGTGTATGGGTGGGTAGGTGTGTACGTGTGTGGGTGGGTGTATATATATATATATATATATATATATATATATATAACTTTGAATTCAAATATTGCGTCAAGGTTGTTGTATACTTCCATGGACCTCCTCATCCCCTCCGAGGCTAGGTGGGCTAACAGCATGGGGTTGTGTATGACTAATATCACTTCCCGATTGTCCACGAGGACATTCAATACTGGTGATTGTCCTTATATTGTCATCTCCACCCAGGAGGTTAGGTTTGGACTAAAATGTGTAAGAGGGGTCGGGTAGACGGATATTGATCTCGATGATAGGTCGGTCACTGAAAAGAGATGGATCGAGGGAAATACTATTTGAAATAGATTTGTAATCATGGTTGATTGAAAGAGAGGATTGGAGGTTAGGATTGGTCGATATTGTGAGCGAAGGGGACATCTAGGCATAATTATCAAGAAAAGATAATTCATTTATGGTGAAGTTAATGGGGGTTAGTCCCTTATTTATGAGAGATTCTAACTTTGAAGTAGGATGTGGAGATTGAAGGACAAATGTCTTTTTTCAATTATTGCAAAATATTATTATGAAAAAATTAGAAATTTTATTACTCCCTCCATTTCGTATTACTTAGTCCTATACTAAATATAGTTGTTTCAATTTACTTATCAAATTTATAAAATCAACACAACTTTATTACTACTAAGTAACTACATAAAATCAAGTGCTTCTAAGAATATTTTTTATTTACCTAAACACTAAAAAGGTGCTTAAGCGCCATTTTGACTTAAAAACACTTAAAATACACCAATCCAAAGAGACTTTAGAATTTCCTCATATATTATACATATTTTAATTATGCGAATTTTTAAATAGCAAATTAAACACCACATTAGTTTAATACGTAAATAACTTACCTTCTAACCATCTAGCAAGTAATATTATTTAAGCTAGATTTAATATATGCATAACTCATCATCAAAACAGCTAATAAATGACTCCTAAATTGATAATAAATATTTGCAAATACTAACATTTACTATTTTCATATAAATTACTGAGTTTATTAGAGTATCAGTTATCAATAAATCAAGTAAAGTTTTGAATTTTTTAAGTTGGGTGAACAAGCTACTAAATTCATATGAAAAATATTTCATTTACATTTGCACGTGGCGTGAATGCACGTTGGAAGCACAATTACTATTTCCACCATGTAACGTACCTCCTTCATCCACTCTGACAAAAAATTAATGTACATTTTTACTTGTTCGGTAATCAATGGCAATACTATATATTTTATTTTTTTTGTGTACAATACACATGTGCAATACCGGCACACACGTGATTATATATATATATATATATTGTCAAGGCCGTTGTACACTTTCATTGCCCTCCTCATCCCCTCTGAGGCTAGGTGTACTAATAGAATAAGGTTGTGTATGACTAACATTACTTCCCGATTGTCCATGAGGACATTCAGTACTAGTGAATGTCCATGCATTACCATCTCCACCTAGGAGGCTGAGTTCGAGTATAGAGGTGCAATAGGGGTGAAATAGATGGGTATTGATCCCGCCGATAGGTCAGTCACTGAAAAAGAGATGGACCGGGGGAGAAATTATTTGAGATGGATGATTGAAAGAGAGAAGTGAAGAATAGAGTTGGTCGATAATGAGAGCGAAAGGGCGTCTGGGCATAATCATCTAGAGGAGATAGTTCATTTATGGTGAATTTAATAGGGGGTTAATTCCTTATTTAATGGAGATTTTAAATGTAGGAGGTGTAGATAGAAGGACAAATATATTTTTGTAATTATTGAAAAATATCATTATGAAAAAAGTGAAAATTTTATTACTCTCTCCGTGTCATATTATTAGAGTTGGTCGATATTGAGAGTGAAGGAGATGTTTGGGCATAATTATATAGAGGAGATAGTTCATTTATGGTGAAGTTGATGGAGATTAATCCCTTATTTATTAGATATTCTAATGTTGGATATAGGAGGTGGAGATAAAAGGAAAAATATATTTTTGTAATTATTGTAAAATATTATTATGAAAAAAAATAAAAAATTTATTACTCTTTCCGTTTCATATTAGAGTTGGTCGATATTGGAAGTGAAGGGGACGTCTAGGCATAATTATCTAGAGGAGATAGTTCATTTATGGTGAAGTTAAAGGGGGGGGGGGGGGTTAAGTGGAGATAGAATGACAAATAACTTTTTGCAATTATTGCAAAATATTATTATGAAAAAATTAAAAAATTTATTACTCCATACTTTTCATATTACTTAGCCTCATACTAAATATAGTTATTTCAATTTACTTATCTAATTTACATAATCAACAAAACTTTATTACTATTAAGTAACTGCATAAAATCAAGTGTTTCTAAGCACCTTTTTATTTACCTAAACGATAAAAAAGTGTTTAAATGTCATTTTGACTTTAAAACAAGGATTGTTTGGTTGAAAAAAGTCATCCCAAAATAATAATTTTCGAAATTAGTTATCCCACCATGTATATGGGATAACTTATTTCATCTTTATGGTGTAAATGGTGGGATAAATAATTTCAGGACAAATTAATACGTCCAACCAAATATTGGATAAAATAATTTCACATTTTATTCCATGGACTATTATTACTTATACCTAAAACCAAACGATTAAAATATGTCAATCCAAACAGACTTTAGAATTTCCTCATATATCATACATATTTTAATGAAGCGAATTTCTAAATTACAAATTAAACACCACATTAATTTTCTACATAAATAAGTTACCTCCTACAGCTACCAAGTAATATTAGTTAAGCTTGATTTAATACGTGTATGAATCACTACCAAAGGATGTGGTGCAGTGGATAGGGATGCTCCTCCCTTAACCAGAAGTCTCGAATTCGAGCCGTGGATATGGAAAAATCCTTGGTAGGGAGTGCTTCCCCCCGAATGGGGCCCTAGCGGCGCGAATCCGAATTAATCGGACTCCAATGCGGGTACCAGACACCGAATAGAAAACCAAAAAAATAATGCATGTATGAATCATCATCATCTAACAAATGACTCCTAAATTTATAATAAATATTCAATAATACTAACATTTAATATTTTCACTTAAAGTACTAAATTTATTAGAATATCAGTTATTAGGTGTATTGTGTACTTAAGATGATTTATTGTTTTTGCTCACAATTCATTAATTTTAGCTTTCAAGAGAATAATCTGGTGAAAGGAGTCCATAGAAAAATTGAGTTTTTTTTTCTTTCTATTTTTCATTTAGCAAGTGAATCAATTATAATAAGAGTGTCACGTGATCAATTAATCAAGAAAGATTATTGGATTTTTTAAGTTGGTTCAAACATGCTATTAAATTCATATGAAAAATAATTCATTTACATTTACACGTGGCGTGCATGCACGGTGCAAGCACCATTACTATTCCCAAAAAGTATTGTACCTCCTCGATACAATATGGTAAAAAATAATTATACACTTTTACTTATTTGGTTATCAATTGCAATATAATATATTTTATTCTTTTGGTGTGCGACATATCTGTGCAATGCTGACATATACGTGCAATGCACATATACCGAACTAGTTAGTGCGTGTGTTTGTGTGTGTGTGTGTATATATATATATATATATTATCTCTGAAATGTATATGTGGCCCACTTGTATAAATAGTAGGAGATACATTGTACGAAGTAAGATTTCTTTGATCTAAACTAACAAATAATATATCTCTCTCTTCCCTTATAATGTCAGCGCAGCCCTAATACAATTTCTAATCCGATCTCAATTTTTCATTGTTAACAAATTCTGTGAATTTGATTGAATCATTGCTTTCATCTTGAAGTATTTATATAACATTCATGTTAACAAGAAGGATCAAAATGCTTTTAAGAAGACGGTAAGATTCCGAATCCAAAATCATTTTAATTTTCAGTAACATTTAATGATCTTCCAGCCATTCCTGAAACTACTTTACCCCAAAATATGTTCCGTACAGCCAACATTAAGACATTAAAAAGGTTATAGCTTTATAAGGGAATGTGTCGTTTAATAGGTTGTCATATACTGTCGGTAACACAGATTATTTATGTGAGTGACTCAACGAGATTAGGCAAATGCCGCAATCACTTATGAAACCCAAAATCTCTAATTTGATTTTTAACTAAAAGGGCGCTGGTCATATGAACATTTTGTTCTATGAAAAATACTTCTGTCGTAATTATCCTTTTTGCATGTAATATAGGTTCATTGTTGTTACTTTGAATTCAACTATTATGTCAGCTTATAGGAGTTGAGAATATGGGACTGAACTACGTTGGATGGAAACACTGATTTCTAAGTTTCAGAAAGAAAGAGAATTATACTATCTTACTATTGGTTGAAGGCTTTTAAAGATGAAAAATTTATCACCTTTACTTTAATTTATACTATCAAAATCCTATAATGTTATCCTTCCATTTATTCTCCACAAGAATTTTTGTTGTCATTTGTGGTGAAGTTAATAGGGGTTAGTCCCTTATTTATTGAGATTCTAAAGTTGGATATAGGAAGTGGAGATAGGAGGACAAATATTTTTTTGTAATTATTGCAAAATATTATTATGAAAAAATTAAAAAATTTAGTACTTCCTCTGTTTCATATTACTTAGCTCTCATACTAATTGTCAATTTACTTATCCAATTTAGAAAATCAACATAACTTTATTACATTTATACTCGTTTGATTGAGAAAAAGTTATCCCAAGGTAAATTATCCGAGGATTAGCTATTTTGGGATAAGTTATCCCACCATGTATATGAGATATCTTATCCCATCACTATGGCATAAATGGTGGTATGAATAATGTTGGGACTAACTAATACCTCCAATCAAACGCAGGATAAAATAATTTTTAATTTTATCCCAAGATTATTGTACTTTATACCTCACATCAAACAACTTATACAAAAAATCAAGTGCTTCTAAGAGCCTTTTTTATTTGCCTAAACAGTTGAAAAGTGTTTAAACTCTATTTTGACTTAAAATCACTTAAAATACGTCAATCCGAATAGACTTTAGAATTTCCTCATATCTTATATGTATTTTAATCATGCGAGTTTCTAAATTGCATATTAAATACCACATTAATTTTATATATGAATAACTTACTTACTAACCCGCTACCAAAATAACATTATTTAAGCTAGATTTAATACATGCATAACTCACCATTAAAACAACTAGCAGATGACTCCTAAATTGCTAATAAATATATGCAAATACTAACGTTTAATATTTTCACTTAAAGTACTGAATTTATTAGAATATCAGTTATTAGATATATCGTGTACCTCAGATGAATTATTATTTTTGCTCACAATTCATTAATTTTAGCTTTTAGTAAAATAATCTGGTGAAAGAAGTCCATAAAAATGACAAAAAAAAGTGTCATGTTATCAGTTAATAAAGTGTACAATTGATAATTACATTTATACTTTAGGAATTCATTCATTATGAGACATGTGACAAATATACCATGTCAACCATATTAATATTAACTGATGACAAACTATGACTGAGATAATAGGAATACTCGTCCCGTAAGGAATAATGACAAGTGATAAAAACTCATGGATGAGTGGACAAATGAAATATAAAACCAACATGGGTTGTGGTGTAATGGATGGGCCCCATCCTTAACTAGAAGTCGGGGGTTCGATCCTGGGCATGGAGAAAATTCTATTGGGAGCGCTACCCTTCGAATGGGGCCCTACCCGGCGCGAATCCGAATTAGTCGGGCTCCAATGCAGGTACAGGACACCGGATGGGAAACCAATATATATAAATATATATATATATATATATATATATACTATTATTTTTTCTATATTTCTTTTTTAATTTTTCTTTTTTCTTAATGAAAATCTCTTCTTATTCTGAGAAGAACTTCCTTCATCTGTTGTCTGAGTACCTGTGGCAATTAAATAGACAAGTGGATGTTTATAGTTAGATAGATAATAATAGGTAATATAAACAGATAATAAAATAAAATAGACAAGTGGTTAGCTAGATAAATAATAATAGGTAATATAAGCAGATGATAAATAAAATAAACAAGTGATTATAATAAAAACAGATATGAGATTTGGGGAACGAAGTCAGTCGATGCGCTCTCTAAGGGAGAAGACATGAGCTTTGCGCTTAGAGAAGTCCCTTGGCCGGACAGAGCGCATCTTCTTTTGCTCATTTTTCAGGGCCTTGCCTTGTTGGCCTACCAAATAAACAGGCTTTTTTTGATTGATTCGCTTACAGGTCATTAACTAAAGACCTTGAAGTCGTGACCCGTGAGCTAGCTGAGGAAAGTGATATCGCGCGTAGACATCAAGCTGTAGCGCGCGAACCAGCAACCCCTCTTTATGATGCTTTCCACTCTTTTGAGAGGATTCAGTTATTGAGTCGGTGAGCTGATCTCGCCTTTTATTTGGACATTGTGATTTCTCCCGATCATGACGACGAAGCAAGTGAAGGGTAGCACTGAATTGGTAAAGAGAATGAATGAGATTATGGGGCTCCTGTTCCATCAATTTTGACTTCATTTTACTTAATAGAAAGAGGTTGCATAAAAGGAAGAGAATGGATCCACTCACAAAACTTTGTTCGGAATCTAACTCAGAGAGGCAATGTTGAGTCCATGCAGACTCTAAATTCGTCTAGCGCTTCAAACCATAATGGATTACTAGTTAAAGAGCGAGTGATCACCCATGAGGAAATGGGCATTGTCTAAATCCCTGTTTTAAGAAGTTGAAAGAATGTTTTCGTCGTATCCTTTACAAGCTTTTACACAAAGCAATGAATGAGTTGATCGACGGCATTCATCTATCTTTTTAGTAAAGAGAGTCTTTCAAGTAAGCCCGCCTAACATGAAAGTCAAGACTTTCACTTCATTGTTCAAGTCCTGCCTTCAGAGAAAAGGATACAGGTCGGTTTGTTGTTTCAAAAGATTCTCCCACACGATTCAGTCTGCCTCTGACAAATAAATAAAGTTGATGGAGAACCTTCTTATCCTTTTAGGTCCGACCTCTCTCTTCCACTTTCCACCCCCCTAAGCTTTACTAAAAGGAGGGCCATCAACACCGTCAGAACCTCGCATTTGCGGCTAAGTGTCCCTCCGCGGTAAGGAATTGGTTTTCTTTCTTTCCTTGCAGTGCTATAGTGCGCTTGGACTCTATCTCTGCTGCCTGTCTTTCATGAAGAAAGATTGAAAGCGTCCTCTTCGAGCGACTGCGTACCTCATGTCAAAGATGTTCGTGTACTTTAGAATTCGAAATAAGACTGTTAGCGCTGGTCTCTAGCCACCTAGAACTACCAGAGACTCGACCCACCTCAGGAACATTCAAAGGACTAAAGACACCTGAAACTCACTGATTGTCTTATGACACCTCGGAAGAGAAGACATATTCTCAGACATAAAAGAAAGGACTTACCACTTGGCCACACTCAGAAGCCGAAGTCTGAGCTAGTAGCTAGCCTCAAGTATAGAATTGGAGTTCTCTATCAGGGAATTCCAGGAGTGAAATAGTATGGTTTGATAGAACTAGGTAGTAGTTGGTCAGAAAGGAAGAGAAAGATACTCCAACGGACTCGGGCAATCCCTTTACGAATCAAAGGGATAGGGCTGATTGACCCCAGGTTCCGGGATGATAATCAGGTAAACAGTTGAAGTACCAAAGAGCGGTCCCAAAGGACAGAATTAAGGAAGCAAACTAAGAGCCAAAGCTCTTAGCCGCCTAATATGAGAATTCGTCTCACTAAATGAGTTGAACTGAGCTCAACGAATCCTCAGATTCCTTATATGTTCAACTCATTTAGAGTGAAAAATGTTCCTCAGATTTCTCATCTCTTGGGCTTTCTCCGGTTGACGTTGAAGCCAAAGAAACGGGGGGGAAAGGCACAAAACATAGTTACCACACCCATTCCTATTCCATTATTGATTCGAATAGCTAAGCGAAGGCTTAATTGAATGGAAGAGTAAGGGAATACAAGATCCTTCATCTCCTTATGTACGTCGCCATGTTCGTTGACGGCCGAATAAGAAGGGGGCCAAACAGCCACTTGATGGAAATTTTAGGGGTGAGAGAAGACCCCGAATAGGATGAAGGGGATGACTCATTGGCAGCCGAGAGCAGGCTATTCTGTCTGTAGCAGCTTCTTCTTTCAAAGTCAAAGGCCTTTATAGACTCGTTCAAAGAAGAAAATAAGTTCCATGACATGGCACTTGCGAGAGAGTTTAGTTCATAACCTCGTAGGCCAGGAATGCCATCAAAAACCCTTTTCCTCTCGGTCTCAGTGTCAGCCAAGTTAGCATCGGCTCCATCATTTAAAGATTATGACATTGATGAGTGATCCAACAGTCTTGAGTGGCAGTTCTCCAAGAAGAAGGGATACCTGGTAGGAGAGCCAGCCGGGCTAGGGGAAAGAGGTAGTCAAAGACTACCCGGGAGTAGGTTTTGGAATTTATTTAGAGTTGTCACTCCTCAATCTTCGAAATTCCAGCGATAGAGGACTTGATACTTATCTTTGACAAACCTTGATCTGTGCTGAAGACAGATTTTCTTATCGGCTAAGGAAATAGGTAGCCACCCATTCTTCCTTTCCAACCTTAGCTTAGCTAATCACGCTAATTCTCATGGGTATGGGGAAATAACTGTTGCTACTGTTATACTCCCACACTATAAGAGATGGCTCATCTTTTATCTAAGACCTCATCAATGAGAGGATGCCTGAATGCTACTTTCGTCTACATATGTCTTATATTATATAAGCAATCTTCCTTCTATGGTCTTAGGCCCAGTTTCTTTCAACTAAGATTTATACTAAGCTTCCTCCCCCTGAAGCCTGAGTCAAAGAATCCGTCGATTACAATTCCACTATAGGAAGTGTTTTTATGATTGATTTTCCTTCTCCTCTTCATTAATAGCCTGGGAACTTAGATTCTGAATTAGAGTATGGCAGGTTCGTCTTTGACCTTTGACCTTTGACCGATTCAGGTTCGGGACTCGTTCTATGACCGTACTCCTATGTTTTAGGAGTCTAAGAAAGCTCTTCGTCCATATTCGCCAAGCCTAACAAGCCTTGGAAGTCGTCTAAGGCGCAATGCTCCCTATTTTCCGTGCTAACTTTTAGGTCTGCTAGTGCTTCGATGCTTTCGATTCTTTTTTCCTAGACTATTTCGTATGTGTAAGCTTTCGAAGTCGTATATCGAATGAGTGGATATTCCCACATCCTCTCTTCATGCTAATACCACTTTGTGTACCGCGTCTTCTATCGCTTTCTACAGTGATTCTCCCGTCTAACCGGAGTTAGGACTCAGTAGGAATAGCCGGACGCGAGAGAAAGACAAAAATAAGGCTTCTCGCAGCCCTATCAAATCCGTTCCCGAGTGAAGGTCACTTCACAAATTGTCTTCTCTGGTCTCGCGGCACACTCACTCCCTTTCCTTCCACTCACTTCTGGACCCTTCGCTCCCGGTTAGTGCTCTTTGGTCCGGTCTATTCTGTCTGATATGATATCATATAGCCAGGAAAAAGGGATCTACTAGTCATCGCCATTGAGTTGGTATTACCTGGAGTCGGCTATTCCTGATTCAGCAAAGGAAAGAAAACTTGATCCCAAGACTAGCACTGACTCTATTATGAGACCTCCCTCTGTCGCAATAGAAATTGAGAATGGAGGTGACTTCGCTACACTTGTTTATAGTTGAAAATTCCAACTCGAAGGCCCTAGTACTACTGACTTTGCACCAGAAACAATTGAAGCCTTTTTTTGGCATCCCTTCTCAGATATCTTAGTCCTTGCCTTAGTAATGTCCAATCAGCTACTTGGCACCTTCCCTTATTATCCCTCATTTCCCTTTCTTGCAAAGGTCTTATAAGGCGATGACCCTACTTACATGATATGAGAATTGTTCGACACTTTCAACCCCATAACCCACTTCCAAGACTTTAGGACTAACTGAATTTCTTTTGACTTAGTTCTCTGTTTATCTTGGGTACTCGCTCTACTAATTGGTATGATAACCAGTAAAGGGAAGGTACATATTTATCTTTTCCAGAGCACCCTAAACCGTAATAGCAAGACCAACGGATATGACCAAAAATTCCTTGTCATGAGCTTTGCTTTGGGGACAGTTTCACTGACCTAAGAACCATTTCCTTTAACAGAGGCGGAGGATATTATATAAAATAAAAGAAGAGAGCGAAGCTCCTCTCCAACCAGTCAAGTGACCCAAGGGCCACCTTTCCTGGATTAGAAAGAAAGCTACTAACAGTACCGTGCAATATCTGGCCTAGTGCAAACCATGGCATACATCAAACTACCAACTGCATAAGAATAAGGAACAAGAGACATTTCCTTCTTATCTTCATCAGTTGATGGACTTGACTTATTCTTTAGCCTCTCGGCTTTGAGAATCTGTGGGCCCAGTAGTGCTTTCTTAAAGCCTGTAACCCGCTCGACGTAAGAACCGATCTTAAGCTAGATGAGAAGGGAAATAAATACTAGTGAGAATATCCGTAATTCAACTAGGCCTTGAATCAGTGGTTTACAGAGATAATTAGTCATCTACCCTTTTGTTCGTCCTAGAACCACCCACCAAATGGAACTCTACCCTTTTTGTTGGGTTAGAGCGAGTATGAAGTCAGGGAGGAAGAAGAAGAGATGGAAGAAATAATATTGTAATATTAACCTTTCCTTCGCTCTATTCCCAAGTCCTGGGCTAAGCTGAGCTTCGAAGTCGGGCTTTCTTCCTAATCTCATCTACTGAAAAGGGGGTCGGGCGTAGCACGTTCTTTTTTGGGACACATAGGCTATTATAGACGCATCAAAAAAAACTTGTCAAAGCGCGGAATCCCAGAATAGAATCATTGCAGAAGAAAGGTATAAGGTTTGGGAACCGGAATAGGATTAAGCCTTTAAGCATTCAGATGAGTATTTGCTGTCAGCCCCAGTCCTTCTATTTCCGGATTGGAATAAGGAGTTCCATGTTCATACTGATGCATCACTCTATGCCATTGGATGTATGTTGGCACAAGAAGGGCCGCTTGATCACTCCATCTACTTTGAAAGTATACGACTTTCTGCTTGGGAATTATAAAACCACCGAACCTTCTTTATCATGATTCGACCCATACCTCAGACCTAAGATCGAGCACCAGAGATGCTCATAACAACGTACCAAAAAGAAGAATGTGAGAAGTTCATATTCTCCAGATTCTACTATAAACCAGGTAGTGAGGATGAAAAAAAGCATAAGCTACCTCGTTCGTGCTCCCGTCTTTCCCGCTGCCATCTTTGGTGGATATGCCCCTTCACTTAAAGGTGGATAGGGCACTGAGCCAACCTTTTAGATTGAATAAAGTTACAAAGCTAGTCACCTCACCTCTCTTTCTTACCCGTCCTTATTAGTAGTAGGCAACCTTTTTTTCTCGCCTTTCTTCCAGCTTTTTCCAGATAAAGGTCTAATAGAGTTGCGTTTTCTTAGTACATTGCCTTTTATTACCAATCTATCATTTTATAGCACGAAGTTACCTGATGTTCGCTACTACTAATAAGGGAAGGGAGATGTTAACCTTTCGCTATTAGTAAGCACTCCCCTAGTTTTGATCTAATGAGATTTCTTTATGTTGAGTTAATTAATCCGGTGGGTTCGCCTAGATGCCTAGTAAAGAACGAGCTGGAGGGAAAAAACTGGAGACGAGAATCCCGTTGAAATGGAAAGTCCTTGGTCTATATACATTAGTAGTAGGTTACACTCCTATTATTGAAAAGGAGTTATCCTCCCCCTTTGGTCGAGTTGGCTTAAGCCCGAATCCATCTTTACTATTTTTTCAAAGAAAAAAAGAAGGGGTTGATTCCCTCACTTCCTTGAATTCGGTCGCTAATCGATTGTAAGCTGAGACTTATGTCGCAAATAAATAGATACACTTGTTCATTGGTCTACGATCCGCTGCAACTTGTCTTTCTTGTGTAGTACCATACCTCATTGAATGATTGTTTTCCCTTGTCTCTGTGAAATAACTCCCTTTTTCCATCGGTGCATCTTCTATTTGGTGAGAAAACTCCTTGCTTATCTATAAGAGGAAATAAGCAGCTGTAGTAAGCGAGTAAGGAAGTGAAACTAGTCTTAGATGTCGCTAATCCGTTGCTTTTTCCTTCCTCTTAGCTCTTAGAATATCTTATAAACAAGATTGTATAAGTCTAGCCCATTGGTCTCTGATACCGGTAGAAGTGGCTATGGTAAAAGTGCTTTCCAATCCATCACGTCGTTCCATCCTCCTAACGATATATTGCGAGGAGATAATAACCATATCCAAGCCAAGGAGTTAGACCAACCTAGATAGACCACGTTATGGCTGATGAGATTAGGAAAGAAGCAACGGATTGATTAAGCGTGCTAGCGGGAAAGCCGTTGCGCCTTAACGCATCCCTTTTCTTGCTAGGGCAAGCACGAGGTTTGGTTCAAGGAAAGGTATATCTTAATGGAATAAAAGATAATTAGTGTATTAAGCAAGTACGGAAAAGTGGAAAAGGGGAATGAAGGCGTTGTTCTCAAGTCTAGTTAACGAAGCCGAGAGGGAAAGTTTACTTGAGAGGATATACCTGACTGAAAGGATATATATTCTATGTCGCATATCCGTTGTTGCAATGTTATATTCCTCTAATCGCTAATCACTGTTTTTTCCTTAATCTCAGAACTGGATGCTAACCCTATATTTATCTGAGTCTTATGCTTAAAAGGACTTGCTTTTAGTTCGTCTTCGCCCAAGTGTGGCTAATGCTATAATAGGAACGGAACTCATACTTCTAACTCTTCCCCCCGGAACGTCTTCTTTAAGAGCGGATCCAATCTTTCTTCTTCCTTCTCAAGAAGATGCTAAACCTCATTATTTAGCGGCTCTCCAAAGTACCATAGGTAGAAGCAGTTCTGATAGGTGAGACAAAGAGCTTTCAATGGTGATGAAAGAGGGGGAAATACCTAGACCACAGCCACTCACCCAACCTGGCGATAGTACTCCCTTGGCTCACGATTGAAGAATGTATCTCACGCGTCTCTATCCAATAGTGATCCCTTCATACACGATATATCATCGTCCTTCTCTAAATCATGAATGTTGGTTTGTTGTCGTGGTAACCTCCTTCGGTTCTGTTTGTAGATCAAGAACATTCCTTGGCTGCGAGTTAAACGATCGAACATCAACAACGGCAGTCACTTTACTAACAACTAGAATGATAGAAGAATGGCTTCAGGAAACTGCTAATACTAGAGTAGAGGGATTGGAATGATTTCAAGACCCTCACTTCCAAGACTGGATGGTTACCTTCTAAAAAGAGGAATAGAGGGAAAGGATCCAACGAATTCGAAAGAATTGAAGGAGTGTAATTGGGAATTAGCTAGGTGCTCTTACTGGCTTTCCTGCCATGCCTACTCACTATCTATTTATGTATCCTCCAAAGAAGATGAATAAGCGGAAGAAGAGGAATAGAGGTGCGCAGCAGATACCTTTTAGTATTCTAAGCCCCTTTGCTGATTCGGCCTATTTCCCTAAATGTAGAGCTCGGTACTTTCCATTTCATGATTGTATTCCAGGCTGAGCACAACATCCTTATGCACCCATTTCACATCTTAGGCCTAGCTGGTGTAAAAGGTGGCTCCCTATTCAGTGTTATGCATGCTTCCATGGTAACTTCTAGTTTGATCAGGGAAAGCACCGAAAATGAATCTGCTAATAAAGGTTACAGATTCGGTCAAGAGAAAGAAACTTAGAATATCGTAGCCGCTCATGCTTATTTTGGCCAATTGATCTGGAAATATGCTAGTTTCAACAACTCTCGTTCATAAACATCTTCTCTTTGTTTCCCATGCCTTTAGTGAGTTAGAGACAGAGTTCGAAAAAGTCAAATCTTTGATGATGGAATCATCTATGATTGAGTTGCGAAAACTTCTGGATAGGTATCCTCCATCTGAACCGAATTCTTTCTAGTTAAAGAATCCCTTCTAGTAGCTCTGGAATAATTAGGAGATTTTATACGGGGTTTTGCTTCTGGCGGCAACATTCTTGGTCCCGTTTATGGGGTCAAATCAATACGTTCTAAGAAGAAAGATTGGAATATCAATATCATCGAGATCATCGATCTCATACCAAATCCCATCAATCGAATCACATTTTTGAGAAAATACGAGACATCTAAGTCATACAAGTAAAGAGATCTATTCATTTTGAAGAAAAAGA